>CALYLW010000494.1:29003-389003 GCA_944989445.1 Ampullaceana balthica | reverse complement strand
TGAAGGTTTGTCTTGAATTATTTCAGAAGATTATATTTACGGAATTTTGATTCAAATGTTGAGAATTGTTTCAATAGTTAATAAAAGGACTTAAATCTTTGTAAAATATTTATAAAGACCAAAAGGCGAAGTCTAGTTTTTGTATTGAAGACTATGCTAAACTGTTTTCGCTTTTATTTTAAATATGTCACTATAAAATGACTCTAAATAACAATAAAATATGTTATAAAAGGAAAAATAAATCGCAATAAAATATCCTTACTTCTACACCGTCCAGCAAAGGTCTGAACTCAGGACATATAAAAGCAGACCCAGCATAGGCGGCATCAATGTGCATCCAGATGTCATGCTTGTTACCTGGGCACAGAAGAGTACGTCTATAATATCTAGTATGCCCTTCATAATTATAACAATAAATGAGAGTTATCCAAAGCTTAGTCTGTGTATTTATAACGTTCATGTCTATTGTCCTCTCCCTTTTGTATCCTGTTGTATCCTGTTGTATCCTGCTGTTCCTGTCCGATAAGATATAATCCACGATTTCAATCTAGAAAAGTTTATTCGTATCATTAAATGTTTGATGTGACAAGGAGATTTAAAGTTATGCTCAATATTTATAATTTGAGAACCCGTCCATTAAAAACAACTGCTGCACACTTCCTTGTATCGAATGGTTTTTGGTACTTACAAATTGTTCCAAGTTCTTGAAGGTTGTCTACGCCGCATGATGACGTGGTTCCTATAGTTGCACACAGCTGTAGAAGCAATGTCGAGTTCAGTAATATGTTTATATTTCAATAATGATAAGACAAACATATGCCATATGTCACTATTGAGAAAAAACTAATGTCAAGAATCATGTCCTCCACATTTGTGAGAAAGAACAAATGTCAAGAATCATGTCCTCCACACTAGTGAGACAGAACTAATGTCAAGAATCATGTCCTCCACACTAGTGAGACAGAACATAATGTCAAGAATCATGTCCTCCACACTAGTGAGACAGAACACTAATGTCAAGAATCATGTCCTCCACACTAGTGAGACAGAACTAATGTCAAGAATCATGTCATCCACACTAGTGAGACAGAACTAACTAATGTCAAGAATCATGTCCTCCACACTAGTGAGACAGAACTAACTAATGTCAAGAATCATGTCATCAAAACTAGTGAGAGAGAACAAATGTCAAGAATCATGTCCTCCACACTAGTGAGACAGAACAAATGTCAAGAATCATGTCATCCACACTAGTGAGTGAGAACTAATGTCAAGAATCACGTCCTTCACACTAGTGAGACAGAACTAACTAATGTCAAGAATCATGTCCTCCACACTAGTGAGACAGAACTAACTAATGTCAAGAATCATGTCCTCCACACTAGTGAGACAGAACTAACTAATGTCAAGAATCATGTCATCAAAACTAGTGAGAGAGAACAAATGTCAAGAATCATGTCCTCCACACTAGTGAGACAGAACAAATGTCAAGAATCATGTCATCCACACTAGTGAGTGAGAACTAATGTCAAGAATCATGTCCTCCACACTAGTGAGACAGAACTAACTAATGTCAAGATCATGTGCTCCACACTAGTGAGACATAACTAATGTCAAGAATCATGTCCTCCACACTAGTGAGACAGAACTAACTAATGTCAAGAATCATGTCCTCCACACTAGTGAGACAGAACTAACTAATGTCAAGAATCATGTCCTCCACAATAGTGAGACAGAACTAACTAATGTCAAGAATCATGTCCTCCACACTAGTGAGACAGAACTAACTAATGTCAAGAATCATGTCCTCCACACTAGTGAGACAGAACTAACTAATGTCAAGAAACATGTCCTCCACACTAGTGAGACAGAACTAACTAATGTCAAGAATCATGTCCTCCACACTAGTGAGACAGAACTAACTAATGTCAAGAATCATGTCATCAAAACTAGTGAGAGAGAACAAATGTCAAGAATCATGTCATCCACACTAGTGAGACAGAACAAATGTCAAGAATCATGTCATCCACACTAGTGAGTGAGAACTAATGTCAAGAATCACGTCCTCCACACTAGTGAGACAGAACTAACTAATGTCAAGAATCATGTCCTCCACACTAGTGAGACAGAACTAATGTCAAGAATCATGTCCTCCACACTAGTGAGACAGAACTAACTAATGTCAAGAATCATGTCCTCCACACTAGTGAGACAGAACTAATGTCAAGAATCATGTCCTCCACACTAGTGAGACAGAACTAACTAATGTCAAGAATCATGTCCTCCACACTAGTAAGACAGAACTAACTAATGTCAAGAATCATGTCCTCCACACTAGTGAGACAGAACTAATGTCAAGAATCATGTCCTCCACACTAGTGAGACAGAACTAACTAATGTCAAGAATCATGTCCTCCACACTAGTGAGACAGAACTAACTAATGTCAAGAATCATGTCCTCCACACTAGTGAGACAGAACTAACTAATGTCAAGAATCATGTCCTCCACACTAGTGAGACAGAACTAACTAATGTCAAGAATCATGTCATCAAAACTAGTGAGAGAGAACAAATGTCAAGAATCATGTCCTCCACACTAGTGAGACAGAACAAATGTCAAGAATCATGTCCTCCACACTAGTGAGTGAGAACTAATGTCAAGAATCATGTCCTCCACACTAGTGAGACAGAACTAACTAATGTCAAGAATCATGTCCTCCACACTAGTGAGACAGAACTAATGTCAAGAATCATGTCCTCCACACTAGTGAGACAGAACTAACTAATGTCAAGAATCATGTCCTCCACACTAGTAAGACAGAACTAACTAATGTCAAGAATCATGTCCTCCACACTAGTGAGACAGAACTAATGTCAAGAATCATGTCCTCCACACTAGTGAGACAGAACTAACTAATGTCAAGAATCATGTCCTCCACACTAGTAAGACAGAACTAACTAATGTCAAGAATCATGTCCTCCACACTAGTGAGACAGAACTAATGTCAAGAATCATGTCCTCCACACTAGTGAGACAGAACTAACTAATGTCAAGAATCATGTCCTCCACACTAGTGAGACAGAACTAACTAATGTCAAGAATCATGTCCTCCAAACTAGTGAGACAGAACTAATGTCAAGAATCATGTCCTCCACACTAGTGAGACAGAACTAACTAATGTCAAGAATCATGTCCTCCACACTAGTGAGACAGAACTAACTAATGTCAAGAATCATGTCATCAAAACTAGTGAGAGAGAACAAATGTCAAGAATCATGTCCTCCACACTAGTGAGACAGAACAAATGTCAAGAATCATGTCATCCACACTAGTGAGTGAGAACTAATGTCAAGAATCATGTCCTCCACACTAGTGAGACAGAACTAACTAATGTCAAGATCATGTGCTCCACACTAGTGAGACAGAACTAATGTCAAGAATCATGTCCTCCACACTAGTGAGACAGAACTAACTAATGTCAAGAATCATGTCCTCCACACTAGTGAGACAGAACTAACTAATGTCAAGAATCATGTCCTCCACACTAGTGAGACAGAACTAACTAATGTCAAGAATCATGTCCTCCACACTAGTGAGACAGAACTAACTAATGTCAAGAATCATGTCCTCCACACTAGTGAGACAGAACTAACTAATGTCAAGAATCATGTCCTCCACACTAGTGAGACAGAACTAACTAATGTCAAGAATCATGTCCTCCACACTAGTGAGACAGAACTAACTAATGTCAAGAATCATGTCCTCCACACTAGTGAGACAGAACAAATGTCAAGAATCATGTCCTCCACACTAGTGAGACAGAACAAATGTCAAGAATCATGTCCTCCACACTAGTGAGAGAGAACTAATGTCAAGAATCATGTCCTCCACACTAGTGAGACAGAACTAACTAATGTCAAGAATCATGTCCTCCACACTAGTGAGACAGAACTAATGTCAAGAATCATGTCCTCCACACTAGTGAGACAGAACTAACTAATGTCAAGAATCATGTCCTCCACACTAGTGAGACAGAACTAACTAATGTCAAGAATCATGTCCTCCACACTAGTGAGACAGAACTAATGTCAAGAATCATGTCCTCCACACTAGTGAGACAGAACTAACTAATGTCAAGAATCATGTCCTCCACACTAGTGAGACAGAACTAACTAATGTCAAGAATCATGTCCTCCACACTAGTGAGACAGAACTAATGTCAAGAATCATGTCCTCCACACTAGTGAGACAGAACTAACTAATGTCAAGAATCATGTCCTCCACACTAGTGAGACAGAACTAACTAATGTCAAGAATCATGTCCTCCACACTAGTGAGACAGAACTAATGTCAAGAATCATGTCCTCCACACTAGTGAGACAGAACTAACTAATGTCAAGAATCATGTCCTCCACACTAGTGAGACAGAACTAATGTCAAGAATCATGTCCTCCACACTAGTGAGACAGAACTAACTAATGTCAAGAATCATGTCCTCCACACTAGTGAGACAGAACTAACTAATGTCAAGAATCATGTCATCCACACTAGTGAGAGAGAACAAATGTCAAGAATCATGTCCTCCACACTAGTGAGACAGAACATAATGTCAAGAATCATGTCCTCCACACTAGTGAGAGAGAACTAATGTCAAGAATCATGTCCTCCACACTAGTGAGACAGAACTAACTAATGTCAAGAATCATGTCCTCCACACTAGTAAGACAGAACTATAATGTGAGGAAGAGACGTGTTTCTTGACCTCCTGACTGCTGGCTACAGATTTTGTGGATATATTCGAGACATTTAATATATAGTGGAGGACACAGGTTGGAGAGTTGCGATGACCGTTGTGAAGAGTCCAGACGTGCCGGACATCGGAGGGCGTAGATCTGGGACGGACTACTTTAGATTTGGAGCGAAAAATGGAATTCGGAGTGTAGCGGGGATTGTAGAGAGTGGAGTGGACCTAGAGACATTGAGAGTCGTAGAGACAGTGAGAGTCGTAGAGACCTTGAGAGTCGTAGAGACAGTGAGAGTCGTAGAGACATTGAGAGTCGTAGAGACCTTGAGAGTCGTAGAGACAGTGAGAGTCGTAGAGACATTGAGAGTAGTAGAGACAGTGAGAGTCGTAGAGCGAGTGAAGTTAGATTAAAACGTATGTGGCAGTCAAACCAGTGTTGATTAAAGTGGATTAATTATTGTACCAGAAGTCTTTGAGTACGAGAGAAGTAGTGTCAACGTGTTGCACGGTTCTCTGCAATATTATATAAAAAATGTAAATGTGTTTTATACTAGTATCTCAGAAATGATACTATGACCCAATCATGTGACAGTTGGCCAGTTCCCGCGTTGTACCGTCGGTCCCAAATTGATCGACATGTTTGTGATTGGACGATGAGTCGTTGACCAAAGTCTGGTGTACTTGAAATCATATTTGGCTAAGATACTTTGCTCGGCCACTTCGCATAGTAGCGGAAATTTACTATCTAAATTTGAAAAGCAATAATTTGAATTAATTTTTCTCTTAATGACAAGGGATCTTGTTCAAGATAAGGTAAAGCACTTTGGACATCTAAAAACAACGCAATTAAGAATGGTAATTAGCAATCCTGTGCTGGAGGTTAGAACTATAATATACATGCTAAGTATTTTCAAAATCTAGTTCTTAAGAAGAACGCACTTTAACAAATCTAAATATCAAAAGAAAAGTAAAGACTGTGCACACTTTTTATTGGTTATCAATGAACCTAATTTTGATGTATTTTTATTATTTTTTTATTCAATTTTTGTTAAATATGTATGGCCATATTTTCTTTGCGTGCCTAAACCATTTTAATGAAACAAGTTTTTTTTTACTGAACTTACAGTGAACTTAATAACTGAATGTTGGTTTGTAAACAACACATTAAATATCACAGTTTAATATCTTACAAAGAAAGGAATCAAGCCCTGCTCCTTGTCCCTAATGATGGCTGACTCCAGCTCTGACCCTCTCAGGGATTCTTTGTCATCTGTTGTCAGAGATTTCATTTGGACCATACATATTAGTGAGCCTTTCACAACTGACGAATGGGCCTTTGAAAAGCGGGAACAAATAATTAAGAACAAAATTACATAATTTCAACAATCTCAATACAGAAACAATTCGTTCTTTAAATGTTCTAAGTTTCTAGGGGCCGTCCATAAAGTACGTCACGCTCCAGAGGGGGGGAGGGGGTGTAAGAAAGTGTGACACTTTGTGACAGGGGGAAGGTGGGGGAGTCTGGCCAAGTGTGACGTCACGGTGTTTTAATAAAATTTAATTTATTTTGTTAATAAAACACACTTTTTTGTACTAAAGCATGACGTACTTTAGGGGGGGGGGTCCCGAGATTTGTGACAGTTTGTGACAGGGAAGGGGGGAGCTAAAAATGGTCAAAAATAGCGTGACGTACTTTATGGACGGCCCCCTAGCAGCTATCAATCATTGTGAGAAAGAGGGCAACTTAATTTGTATAATGTGACCGGCTTATAAGCAGCTTTACATTGTACACAATAACAGCTAGTGATGTAATTAAACTACAACTCGTAAAGAAGTTAACTTGACCACATAGAGAACTTTATAAAGACATCCATAAAGACATCCATAAAGACATCCATTGCATACTTTTGAGAAGACGTTATAAGAGGGAGCAATGTTTAAAAAGATTTTAAATATTATTTTGTTTATCCTGAAACATGAGCACACATAAAAGTAATTATAAAAATGGTCTCATAAATATATCAATACTAGAAATGCATCCGCTCTTTTGAAGCGGGAGTGTACTACCCTCAAAAGTTTTATTACCTAGTTGATAATATGCCATAATTATTTGTTAAGTATGTATGTGTATGAGACGATTTAAGTTGGGCCTTCTGGTTATAATAAAACTAAATTTTGTGCTGAGCTTACTCTTGAGAATACAACTTTCAGTTGGTCAGAAATATACAAATGAACAATGTAATTATCTAGTTCTGAGACTTAACGTGATATAAGGAGCTCTAAGAAACTAAACAAACAATTTAATATGGCATTAATTTAATTTAAAATCCTGCATACAAACATTTCTCATAGGTATAGATCCAACGTAGCAAAGGAATAAAAATCTTTTTTTAAAAGGACACGCTTTTATTTACATATAGAAAGTGCACTAAAAAGAAGAAAATAAAAATTTTCAATCCGTGAACCTATCGACTGCACATAAAAGCATGGGGCGCCCATCACAACTCATTTCTTATTGCAACTACTCTTTTGCATATAGATAAATTTTTCTAATTAATATGATAGCATGTATATGATCAAAGTTGTGAAACTTTAAATGTTTATTAATATTCATATAAATTTGTATTTATGTTTCGCAGCTCTGTACATGATTGCGAGTTGTGATGAGGGCCCCACGCTTTTATGTGCAGTCGATAGGTTCACGGATTGAAAATTTTTATTTTCTTCTTTTTAGTGCACTTTCTATATGTAAATAAAAGCGTGTCCTTTTAAAAAAAGATTTTTTAAATATTTTTTTCTACTTTTTAGTAACACAATTTTTTAATCAATTTTTTGACATAATCAACTCAATTTAATTAGTCAAACTTCGTTGTCTATAACTTAAATGTGATAGTGGTAAAAAGATAGATTATTAATTACAAATTTATGTATTTAAAAAATAACAGTTTCCCCAACTGAAAATTGAACCCAGTACCTCCAGGTCGAAAATCCATTAAGCTAACAATTGGGCTACACAAATACCAGTTGTTCCTCTTGTATTATCATGTCAATTTAGATTTAGTTTCGAATTACTGAGCTGTTTAACACCTGGAATGTCGTCATCCATGGCTGGTTGTGAACTCCGGTGACATTCACGTGAAAGTCAAGAATAGCACGGATACAGATTATATATAAAGATAAACGTAAAAATGCATTTATTTAATTACGGTACATTCGATCGATCTGAAATTTTGATACAATGTATTGTCATCCAAGATCTATCTGTGGTAAAATTTTGAGATGTCTAGGACCATCAGAAGTGGTTTAATTTTACGTTACAAGATTTGACGGATACAACATACAAACAGTGTGAGTTAAATAAAAGCTTGTAAAATACAAGTTGTCTTTAATTCGATGATAGAACTAAAAGGAAGAAAGTCTAATAAATAAATTAAAAAAAATTAAAATACGTCAAGAATATTTTGATAAATATTTTGTTTACTTATGTCCACTTCACCATAACGGTCCTATTTACCGATGGATACCCATATCTAATATGTTGCTGTTTTAATAAGAGATGAAATTCTTTGATTATTTACGTTTTCCGATCAGGCTATTATGTAAATTATAGCATTAAGCCTAATTTTTTAAATCCTTTATATTAACTCGTGGTATTTGGTTGCTTGATTGCTTGTCGGTCGCCAAAACTCTGGATCGATTTTTAACCCACTTCCTCGTAAGCTAGCGAGCTGAAATTTTAGCAGGCAGTTTGGGGGCGATGATAAAAACTATGTATCAAAATTTCAGATCGATCACATGTAACGTAATTGAATTATTGATTTTTTAGATTATTTTATTTATTCCTATGTATCATGTTATTTTTTGAGATAGAGTGTAAGGATGCGCATTATATTGAACAACCTTTCTGTCGCGCAATAAGGTGCGTATTTTATTGACAACACTTTTTATAAACATATTCCTGATCTGTGCGCATTATATTAAACATGTTTTACGACACAACTACAAATTTGTATTTTTGGATGGTCTGGCGCTGCGTATTATAATGAACATTCTTTTAGTTACGTCTCATACATAAAGGATTTATAGTCAAAAACTTGTTTTTTTACGGGTTTTTTAAATTTTATATCCCCGTCCCCTTTTCTTCCAGTTTTTGTTTCTTGAAATTAGATAATTTATTTTCCAAGTATTTTTAAGATTGTTCTATTCGCTTAAAACCATATATGAAACATAGATATACATTTTAAGAGAAAAAAAAGATTTTTGTATCGTTGACACAAAGGAGTAGACATATTAAGTTCAAATCGATGTAAAAATTCAAATTAGTTAACAGGCTCATGAGAGGATGTTTGGTATAGATATATCCCTCAGTCCAGTAGCCAATCGATTATTTAGTATTAATTTAGCTAATATAAGAGAAAGCGATTTTACTCAATTTTACTTTTAGTTCGGTCGTGCTTAATTTTATTAAGTAAAGTAGAAAGAATGACTCTGAAAAACTAAAGAGATGTCTTAGGCTTTTGTTAGTACAGAAATGGGACATTTAATTAAGTGAATCAGGAATTACAAATATAAAAACATAAAAATATATATGTATATATTAAGGAAGTCTAAAAATCTATATGAACCTGAAACACACTTTGTTTAGATTGTATATATTTTTATAATTTGTTATATGCATATATATATATATATATATATCAGAAAAAAAAATATATATAAATTTATTTTTAAAATCTTTAACTTCTAATTTTCTTTACCCATATGTTGTTTTCACTTAGAGAATTGCTTTCCTCATAATTTCACTCACTATTTTGTTAAATTATTTAAAGCAATGAAATATTTGTAACATCAGCTATAACATCGGGAACCTACGCCTCCCCTTCTCAAAAAAGGACACAGCTACTTATTATCTCAAGGCGCCAATAAACTAAATGATAATTGTAGTAAATGTAAAGTAATTTCCAAAAGAATTCAAAGAAACTAACACAATCTTATTTAAAAAGCGCAATAATAAAATCTCCGCAACGCTTTTAGACAATAAAAGATTTTCAATTTAAAGTATAGTAATAAAATAATGACCCAAAATCACTTATTTTGATTGTCTCTCTAGGTAGCTTAATATGGAAAGTATATTAGAATTTTTTTTATCTTTGTTTAACGATATTTAAATTTACAAATATCAGGAAAAAAGGATACTTTTTAAATGAGGATGCAATTTTTTGTTGGATCCCGTTTCCCCATAATGAATTATATTTGGTTAATTCTACTCCACCCCACCACTAAGTAATTGTTTCTAGATAATGAAGAAATTATAAGCCGCATTTGGCAACGTATGGCAGTTCCCTTTCATAAGGGAAATAGCTACTTATCCCATAATTTAAACTAAATTATAAATAAACTAGCGTATCACCCGTCAAAAATGACGGAACATTTCAAAATAAATACACATCAGATTAAAAAATAACGTAATACAGAAATTTCATTTATTTTTATTTGATTCATTTTTAATCAAATTGAACAATTTTATGCGGAACGTTCGAAAAGAGTAATATTTGGTGCAGTATTTTTTGGTGCGCACTATTGAACAAATCAGCATTACATCCATTAAGGGAATTATGCATTTTGATGTTATAAATTAAATTTAGTTTCGAAAAGACTTCAAAGAAACAAAAGCAGTCCTATTAAAAGGCTTCAAGAAAATCTGCGCACCTTATTTAGACAGTAAGAGGTCTTGTAATAAAGTATTGCTTAATTTTTTTTTAAATTAAAAAAATCTATATTTTGAACGCCTTTGTAGGTGTTTCAAAATGAAAATGATGTTTACATTTTTATATATTTGTCTCTATATTATACGCTATAAATTTACCGCTTTTATGCAATTGGTATAATTTCAAAGAGAAATGCATATCTGTTTTTGATCCCGTTTCACTTAAGGCATCATATTTTGTAAATTATATTTAAACCCCCACACCATATTTTATTTTTAAAAAACAACAACTAATTACATTAAAATTAAACAATAAAGATCATCCGTCTGACATGTTCAATTCACATCACAAATTAAATACGGGTTTTTAGGTTCACTTGTATTAAGTTTAATATACTTCCTTAATAATTAAATTGTTAATTTTTTAGCTTATTCTTTATAATAAAAAGGCAATGTTCTGTCCGGTCATCGATAGCGATTGGTCCCTCAAATACATTTGACTCCTACAGCCAATCATATTGAACACGTTTACGCGGACGTTCAAAACGTGTTATTTTTGGTGCAGTATTTCTTACAAGACTTTTTTTTTAGTTATGCGCGTTGGGATTTATAGTCAAAAGCTCTGTTTTTGCGAGTTATTTATTTTAACTGTACTGCATAGTATTTTTGACGTGATGCACATGTATGCCGGTCGAGACGGCTGTTGGAGGGGAGTTACAACATGCCAGTGAACGGTGACGGAACGTCCTTGGACGGGTTTTATTGCTCGTGTAAACATAAAATGACAACTGTGGTCCAAGGCCTTTATATGCATGTCAAGATCATTGATGCTTAACTTAAATAAGTAAATTTTTAGGAATTAGAAAATACAATTTAATTTGGAGAAATCTTGATTAGTGATTTAGGGATAAGGCATTTATTGGTATGGAAAAAATGTAATTTATCAATTATCTTTAAAAGATAAATATGGATGATGTACCCAACATTATTTAAACATTAAACAACATCGGTTTAATACAACCACAAGGGTAGTATTAAATTGCATTGTATAAATATAGATATTAAAAAATTAAATTTATATTAGGAATTTAAAAAAAAGCAACACATTAAAAAACAAACTTTTAAGTGCTATGCTGTGGAAAGTGATGCCCAATTCAAATAAACTTACACTTAAAGTAGACTTGGGCCATCGCTTTCCACATAAAATTCACTCACTAATTATATAATTAGTTTTAAAAAAATTAAATTTTGAGTTATTATTAAAAACATAACACAATTCTCAATTTCATTTCCTAATGCTAAAAAAACAAATCCCATACATCGTGTGACAAATGTAATGAAATAGCTTAAACCCATCTATAATATTATACTTTCTCGTATAAAAGGCCACTGATTTCTTCCGCTAGTCCAAACCAAATATTAATGTTCTTATAATAAAACTAGCAACAAAGCCCGTCCAATGACGGGAATAAGTGTTGTGTGACCTATGAAGTTCATGGAAAGACATCACTACATTAACCACCCTCGTCTGTCCATAGACCCTACGTTATATAAATAGTTATAATAAATAACCAGTAAATATAAAGTTTTTAATTACAAATCTCAACGCACACCGCTAAAAATAAACTCTTGGAAAAAAGAAAACTGCACCAATAATAACTCGTTTTGAATGTTGTTCAATATGTAAATGAGACATAATTTTCTCCGCCAGTGATTGGCTGTAGGAGTCTGTTGGCGTTTGAGGGACCAATCGCTATCGATAACCGCACAGAACATTGCCTTTTACTATATATGATTATTAAACAGATCAATTTAAGATGCATACACGAAAATGTGCGCACCGTAATTTGACAATAAAAGATTTTTGAAAGCGCACCGCTGAAAATAAAGTATTGGAAAAAGTACCGCACCAAAATTAACTCGTTTTGAATGTCCGCATGAAGCTGTTCAATATGGAAATGAGATTTAATAATTTCTCTATTTTGTCTCAACATTTTCTGATCTTTTAATTGATGGCTTTCGGGCAAAAGGGACAATTACAAAAAATATACACAAACCATCTGCAGGTTAAAAGGAACCGTCCTGCCAAATTTGGTCCCCGTCCGTCATTTGGTTTTTCAGTGATTGCGGAGCATACAGTCAAAAAGTGAAACATACAAACATACAAACATAGAAACATACAAAGATACAAACACCAACTGAGCTCTATATATTAGATATCAGAAGGCATAACAAAATGTTATTGAAGAAAAAATTTAGACTTATATTACGGGAACAAGCACACGCTTTCAATTATTTTAGAACAGAGGAAAAAAATGTTATAATATAGTCATGATAATCGGGACTATATTTAAACTTTTGAAAGACTTTTAATAAAAAATAAAAGTGTGGTACGTGCGGACCATGTTTGATTTCTATTAAATTTATCTAAACCTTTGGACACCCTGCACTTTAATGTGAAGTTAATGACCGCATCAACATTAACATCAAGAAGTGCTTTCGAATTAAATATAAGAAAAGCTAAATTCTGTCCTTGTAGGAATGATAACATGCTCAACACATATAAATAATACCAATAACTAAGGGCGCCCCACGGTTTCATTTAAAATCTTTTAAAAATTTCAAACATTTCGGGTAGCAGGAAAATTGTATGTTTTTCATTAAAAGAAATTATCAACACGAAAGGGATTGCTTAAAAAAATCGAAATATATTTTTTATTTTGACCCTGTCTATTCCTTAAAAATATCTTGCCATCAATATTCACTACCCCAAATACACACACAAGCTTTGCCATTTAGATATCGTATGGTCGTCGTATCCTTATATCAAGGGAGAATTGTTCTCATTTCTCCAAAAATATAACTAGGTTTTATCGACTGAAAATTATAAGGCACTCTTGTAAAAAAGAGTATAAAATTCATTGGCTCCATAGTCTGAAGAGATTGTTAAGCTTCGCACCCTTAGGGTTGAGTCGCACCGACCCCTGCAATTCTTGATGTGTCTCAAAAGGCCTATTCTGGAGCCCTATTCTGGAGGCTTATTCTGGAAGCCTATTCTGGAGCCCTATTCTGGAGGCTTATTCTGGAGGCTTATTCTGGAGGCTTATTCTGGAGGAACAGACTATGTCGCAGCTCGTGACATTAAGTTCGGACGATAAAAGACCAATATAAATACAATGTAAGTTAAACATGAACTAACTGAAATTTGACTAGTTAGCTAATTGGACTTTAGTAATGAATTCTTATTGTTTATGTATTGTCATCGGAAAACGAAATGTATGCACTATTTCTGCTCAGTTGGACCAGGAGAAATGTTAAATATATGATGACAAGATTTAGACGGAGAGTGCAGATTAAATAAAAACGTGCAACATTCGAACACAATCTTGTATGAAATCTAACTCACCTCCTCTGAACAATACGCCACCAGTTTGTCTATGATCTGTCCTTGGGTCGTTTTTGGGTTTTCCTTTTTTAGCTTTTTAATCATGGCTGTCCTAGCAGACAAGAGCGCAACAAGAGTAGCCTCGCTTGCCGTACCCTGAATATCAAATACAACTTCACATTTCAATTCGATCTTTTAAAAATGCTTCTTAGACATTTTCTCTACCATCTAAACAGAGACATTGCTACTTCATTCAGTACCGTAGACAGGGTTAGTGTCAGCAGAGGAAATATTACAGTAACTTCAAAAATAAATAAAAATAATCATAAAAATATCGCAAGAGAAAAAGAGGTCGTCCCAAAATGACCTGGAGAAGGGAACTGGAGGCAGACACCAAAATGAGCGGGCACAGCTGGGGACAGATAGAAAGATTGGCGCAGGACCTGGATGCTTGGAGAGCCTTTGTTCGTGGCCTATGCCCCAAATGGGACGAAGGGCGATGATGATGATTATGATGAAAACGACACCTCTAAATAGAAAGAGAACAAGTGCCACCCAAGGTATCCTGCTCCTCACATAACACTTCCCACCCCCTGTCTTCACCACGACTTAAGGCTAGAAGGCATGGAAGACTGCGTGCAGTGGTGAGAAGTAAATAGACGATGTCCCTGTATATTTCTAATCCAGAGATAACGGAAGAGTTCACTGTTGGTGCAATGATCATAATAGCTGCATTATCAGAAAGGGCAAGCGAGTTGAAGGATTCTACAAACGAGTATAAATTTGTATATGTCCATTGATAAAACTTTAAGTTATTGTTTAATCACACAATTATTTGGTGTTTCCTTATTTTTATTTTTTAAAGCTGTATCGCAGTACAATCCTGTATGTCACGGGGTGCAAGGCAGCTCAAGAAAAGAATATATTTTTTAAACATTGTCAGAGTTTACAAAAATCAGCATCTGTTCTTTTAATGAACAATAATCTACGAGCATAAAAGTAGGAACTTTGCTCTTTCAAACTATCCGAATAGAACTTTCATTAAACTCACCTGTATAACACCTCCACCTTTTCCCCCAGAACTAAAGAGAAACTCCTTGGGCAGGTCCAACATCTTGGCCAGCCAGTCCATCATGGAGACTTCAAGCTCAGTGTATGCCGGACTGGCTGCCTGGATATTGAACTCGATGGTCAGTTGTAAGTGAGAAACGAAAACCACACTGTCATCTTTTACCATCTCATAAATTGATGTAGTGTATTTGGATTTGAAATGTTTTATTTTTAAATCCTTTATATCAACTCGTAGCGACTGCTTGTATGTCTGTCGCAAAACTTTGAATAATTTTAACCCATTTCCCTGTATCCTATCGAGCTGAAATTTTGCAGGCTGACTCGTCGCGATGATAAAAATGATCTATTAAAATTTTACATTGATCGAATGTACTGTAATTAAATTAATGCAGTTTTAGATTAGCTCTATACATCTCTAGGTAACATGTACATGTTTATGGTAGTCTGTCGCGCGGTGCGTCTTATATTGAACACACTTTTATAATATTTTCCCGATCTGTAAATGATTATGCTAGTCTGTCGCGCGGTGCGTATTACCCGCGGTGCGTATTATATTCAACATAATTTTAGTTAATGTCTCGGATATAAAGGATTTATATTAAAAAGCTTAGTTTTTTAAATTTAAATTTATTAGCAAACACTTTCTTAAAATGTTATGTCTTATAGATATATGTATTAGTAGAGACATTATTGAGAACTTGGCGTGCGAGTAGAGTCAAACAAGATAACATATAAAGTATTAATAATTTAATTTTTAAAATGTATTCTTCTTCTTTTTTTATATTTATTTTTAGTTTTACTGATTCGCCATGTATTCTAGTGATTTCCATTATAATGCCTAACCCCCCCCCTGAAACACACACTCAATTTACGGCCAAAGCAACAGGACAGACAATAATGACCAACAGACCCATGTGAATCCTATGCACCCGAGACCATCTGATAGGATATCCGCCAGAATAGCTGGGTAGGAATGGGCTATTGGGAAGTAGGCGTGAAACTGGGGACTGTGCCAGTGTGTGATCTGGGAATAGACAAGAAAATATGATATGACAGAGAGAACTTATTATTCTTTTCTTCTATGTTTCCTCTGTTCCTAGCTAGATAGTGAATGACGATTGAGATGGGCTTTTAATTTTCCCACACTGTGTCTTAAAATGAGCTCAAATTTTTAAGTTGTTTATGTTTCTGGGAATGTGAGTCATTTCCAAGTCCAAAAATGTCCAACTTTCAGACTAGTATCAAAAACATTATTTTATGCTTTTTTTAATTTCCGTAAAACAATAACTTTGAAAAGAAATCTATGAGAAATGTTCAACGCGTGGACTTGAATTGAGCACCTGCCAGACATGCTTTATCGACATTGTAGTTTAATGTAGATGAAAGCATCCTGGTGGAAACATATCCAGATTTTTTGTTTCAACTCAAAACAATAAAATGAACTCGACAAAAACAATAAAATGAACTCGACCAAAACAATAAAATGAACTCGACCGCATCAAGGGGTGTGAGGGATTGTGATAGGGTATTTGATATTTTTTAACTATTATATTTTTACGAGAACAAAACACATACAAATCCTTTTTCCAGTCTGGAATTCGGGTGTGAAATGGGTTCCCTGAATTAATCAGTAAAACGAAAACACAATCAACATTTAAAACTCAAATTAAAAAGTAAGATTAGTCTTAAACCATGGATAAGCGTATGAGGTTTTTTTTTATCGAAGGAGCGTCTGTAAAAAATGCATATACATATTATTTTATTGACATCTATTTCCTTATTAAACGGTATGAATATGTTGTAAAATGTTAAGCAAATTGAACGAAACGAAATAAATGTAATAACAATTGGGGGAAAATAGACAACATTAAACAAATTCTCATTGTAAAATGCCGGTAAAAGGAACGCTACCAATTAAAGTAGATATAAGCTCCCATATGTGTCTCTTTATTTAGTAATAACAAAAAACAAACTTTTAGCGTTTAGAATAGAGCAATGAACAGAAGGACAATATAAAAGGTCAATTTAAAAAAGAAACAACCCACTTGAAGAATAAATAATTTTTTTACGCAATTCTTTTTGGTCGAATCTAGTCTATAATGTCACTTTAAAAAAACAACAACAAACAAACACATTTTAACATTTTATTTGAGAGCTTCTTTGTTACCAGGTCATTCTAGGATAGCATCTGAGATTTTACATAACCACAGGAGGGGAGTTTTTCATCAGTTTGTGAATAGCTGAAAGGAATAATGAAAACTCAAATAAACCAGCAAATGTCGCCAGGAACATCGAGGCTCAAACTCAGTCAAACACTCACCCCAGGCATGATGACTCTATCGATATCCTTTTTCACCTCTTCCCAGGGCTCCCCATTCAAGGGCGCCTCGTCTGGAATCAGCTCCCTGAGGTACCCAGGCAAGACTGCAGGAAATGGGGTGCGGGTGTTGATGGTCTCCATGTAGTTGGCCACGTAGTCGACCATCTCACGACCTCTGACACAGAACTCCTTGGCGTCCATTGGTTGACGAAAACTGACTGGAAATATAGGATGAGGGATATTATTGTGTTTTATACATGTAGACCAGTTAGCAACAAACAAGGATACGTAATATAAAGCGGAAATTTGAGAAAATCAATATTTTCAAATAAATAAAAATAAGAAAATAAAATGAACAAAAAAACTTTTTAAAAAAGATGAGGCCCAGCTGCAGTGAGGAATGTAGAATCTCGCATGAAAAACAGAAAATAATTTTTTAGTCACAAATAAATAGTCACACAGGGGTACTCAGAACTCTAAGTTTTATTGATAGGCTATTTATTTTGATTGATTGTGGGATTTAATCTGAGATATAAAATTTGATCAACTAACACAAAAGTTCTGAGTCCCCCTGTGCGACTACTTAGTTTGTGACTAAAAAATTATTTTAATAATGTTTCGTCACGGATGGCTGAACTTAACTCAGCGTGACTCGTAAAATGTCAACAAAAGCTGGCCGCTACACATAGAGATAAACTAAAAATGCATTAATTTAATTACGTTATATTCGATCGTTCTGAAAATTTAATAGCTTTATTATCCCCACAAGCCAAACCTACTGTGAAAATGTCAGCTCTCTAGCAAGTCAGAAAACGTGTTTACGAGCGTTTTGAAAAAGTTGACGACAGATCCGGAAGCGTTGAATTTGAATCCGGAATCCTTCTCTAGTTAAAAGGATAGGGGCCTCAAAAAGACATTACAGTAGTATTTTGCCTCAGGTATGCAAAAGTCAGTTTACAAACAACAATTTTCATTTTTTTGTTTGTTTCGAGTATAAACAGTGCCCGGGTTATGAACGAAGGCGTCACACACACATAAAGACACACACACATACAGACACACATACAGACATAGAGATAGAGAGAGAGATACAGAGAGAGACAGAGACACAGAGAGATACAGAAATAGAGACAGAGATAGAGAGAGAGATAGATAGAGAGAGAGAGAGAGAGCGAGAGGGAGAGAGAGATAGAGAGAGAGAGACAGAGATATATATATATATATATATATACAGAAATATATATATATATATATATATATATATATATATATATATATATATATATATATATATATATATATATATATATATACAGAAATAGAGAGAGAGAGAGATAGAGAGAAAGATAGAGAGAGATACAGAAATAGAGACAGAGAGAGTGAGAGAGAGAAAGACTGACCAACGATTTAACGTTTGAGACATATGATCGAGCACAGTACCAACGAAGGCTACACAGTACTAAACATCGCTTAGCCGTAACCAAGTAGCCTAGTTTTACACGTGTGCGAAGATTTGCTTTCATTGGAGCTACTACACATCAATGTTTCGTTTCGGGCTACGAACGTTTCGGGTTGCAAACGTTTTGGGTTACGAATCGAGTACTTCAAAGAATTATTCTCCGAACCCGAGGTACCGCTGTATTCAACATTTAAAAAGTTGGGAAAAGTATTTTAGAAATTTTCAACTCATTTCACATGAAGAATTTTTCCATGTTTACAAATTCAACAGTTACTACGTATACACTCGTTCTATAGCCCGTTCGTTCATAAGCCGACCCCACACTTTTGGAAGGGAAAAGTATTTAAAGTGTATAACCCGATCGCAAGCCAACCCCCCCCCCAATAATAGGACAGCTTTAAAAAAATGGTACATATTTTTTTTAAAACTACAAGCTAAATCGGTCATTATGATTGTTTACTTTGTACTGCCTATCTTTGTCTTTCTGCTCTTTGTGAAGCAAGAGTTACCGGTATTAAAAAATATATTTGGTAAACAGTGACGAAAGCGCGTACATTAAAATCCGTGGTTGAAAACGAAATGTGTAAAACAATTTATTAAAACGTTCACAAAAATAAATAAAATGATTAAATAAGGTAAGTGCTGACTTTCAATAATATATTATAGCTTCTGATAGAGCAGTAGAATCTTGTAGAATGTAGAAAAGGACATTGATAATATACAATAACAACACCGATATTCAATATCCATGCGGAAATACGTTAATGACCCGCTCGTAAGCTGACCCCCTCCCCCACTTTCCCCCCCTACATTTTGTCCAAAAAAGGTCGGCTTGCGAACGAGTATATACGGTAATTTGCTTAAATCGGTGGCCATTTGATGTGACAACCTCACATTTCACGTCTTTGCCTCCACATAAGTCATAGGGTGGTATAAGGTCAGCGAGGCGCTAGAAACTCTCCAGAAGCGTTGCTAGGATATTTTAGGTTCGGGAGCCCACCAAAAAAACCTATCATATTTATACACTTGTTCCTTTATTACAATGTAACTTCTTAAGCTTCTTTTGTGCGCAACTTTACCGCTTAACCTCTGAAAAACTGCTCCTCATAACCAATGTTCCCGTTAAGCTGCTTGGCCGCACAGCTGTGCAGCAGTTTAGAATTATCGAGCAGCAAATTTTGTAAAATAGTGCACACAAAATTGAAGCTCTGCAAGTTAGCACAACATTTTTTTTACTTTGCAAGAATAAACAAGAGCTCTTGAGTATCTGAGCAATCCTTATTAAAAACCTCCGTAACACCCTCACGAAAGAGAAAACCAGATGATTGCCTAAAAATAGAAAACTGAGATCGGAAATATTTGACCAAATGCTGCGCTAACAATGAGATCGTACTTCACCAACAGCCAAGACTGACACATAAAAAAAACCTTTAATGATTATTTTTTCTAAAAACTACGGGTAATAAAAAAATAAAATTGCAGATAGTCGTTTTGAAGATCGAAAATAATCGGTGATATAAAAACATGATAAGGTAATGCTAATTAGGAGCTTTATCAATTTTTTGCTTATCACCCCGACGAATAGACGAATGTAAACAAATTTTTACATTTTTTTCTTAGTGGGTTCCAGGCGGAGTTTTCGATCGAAAAAAAAGTTTAAATTAAAGTCTTGAAATTGAAAATCGTCGGTGTTTGACTGAGGACTCGACAAAACGATTTAGAAATAAAATTCGTGA
Organism: Ampullaceana balthica; assembly: GCA_944989445.1. NCBI lineage: Eukaryota > Metazoa > Mollusca > Gastropoda > Lymnaeidae > Ampullaceana > Ampullaceana balthica. The sequence continues at coordinate 368,580 of CALYLW010000494.1, read as the reverse complement.
TGAGAGAACAAATAACACATCATAGACGATTTAAAACTCCGGCACTCATCTAGAAGAACAAATTAACTTTGAGTGTTGTTAGGTTACGACACTAACTTAGCAATCAAAATATAAATACTTACGTTAGTTATTAATGGATAACTGAACCCTTTAACGGAATGTTGCAAGCTCTGGACCTGTGTCCTCAACCGTTTTACTTTTATAACGGATTTTATTGGCCACCCTCAGTAATAAATTATGTGGAAGCTCGTGGACCAGGTTGTTGGGTTCAATGACATTCGCTGAACTTCAAGCAGGGCCGCCGCCAGGGGGTGAATCCAGGAATTTATTCAGGGGCCTCAATGGAAGGGGGGCCCCATCAGCCACGCTTGATTTTTTAAAAAATGCTTATGCTGTGCGCGTAGATATATATTCGGACAATTATTCAAGTGACCAGGAGTGGCCTTTGGGGTTCGCAGCTGTGGAAATCGCCCCATGCCCCGCGCTTAGGGGGGTCCGCGTTTCAGACTTGAGAATATTTCGTCCAAGTTATATTCACCGTAAAAAACAAGCACAAAATACATTAAACATGGTCTAATCCTTTCGAAATTGCACACAACAGAAGTTGAAACTTTTCTGAATAGAAGTTTTATAAGCTATTAATAAAATAGTTGAATGGAAAAGTCGGATTTCTAATAAAATGAAACGAACCATCGGTGGCGCAGAGAGTGGCTTAACGTACACTACTGATATCGCCCTGACGCACTCTGCGGCGAAACGTATTTTAATTAAGTGCTCTTTAATTTTCCTAGAATTAGTTTCTGTTACGGTATAACAGAGGCAGGTGATGCCCTCATTTGGACCACGTAAATCACTTCAGTCAGGGTGCCCGGATAACTTGACAGTGGAAAACAAGCTGTATGACTATCATTAATTAGCTTATGTAAATTATAAAGTGATTAGCTGATGCGATGGACCAAGATATATGAGAATGTCATCCTGCATGTCGAAGTACATGTCGCATGTAAACTGCATGTACATGTGTACACAATGCACTTGCGATTAGACACATGCAATTGAAATATTGACTTGTACAATAAATTGCATTTTAACGTAAGTCGTTACGGTATTTTTCGAAAAGAAACCATTGTTCATAAAACGCGAACATAAATATATTTTAGTAACAAAAGAGCCAGCAGATATTGCAATACTGAGTTTCCGCAAGAAGTGATCTAATCAAGATATTATGACCTTTTGGGCATATTAGTAGTTCGCGATCGTTACCAATACTCTGGCCCCGCGGGGTCATTGTTGCACCAGGCTTCGCACATACCTAACGCCGCCTCTGCAAGTGACATGTAACAAAAAAAGTTTAACAATTTAGCCTACAACGAAAATTGACGGAAAAACTTTTCTGCACAATGAACGGTTCGCTAAAGGTGTTCCTCAGAATTTCGTGTTTTACGTCACAGTTTTCTAAAAATAATATAATTTAATCATCAAATACGTCACATATATGTTTTCCGGTGACTGTCTCATTTATTTGAGTGGATGTAAACATTGGAATTTTTTTTCTTCACTTTTACGACCCGGTAAGCTGTAAATGTCTTAAATACTTTTTTGTAGTTATTGCAAGCTTCAAAAATGAGTTAAGCATTGTATTTGATCGATTAAAAAAATCAACATTGTCAGTTTACACTTTGCTGGGAACTGGTAGAAGTTCCAAAACATCAACACGCACTCAATGTGTTTTAAAAAAAAATTGGCACTGATCGTATTTTCTTTGTTGTTTTCATGGGGTTCCGGTTAAGATTCTCAATCATTTTTCAATCTCTAAACATCGAAAAAATTTAAAATAAACTGTTAACGATTAATTTCTCGATTAATCGTTAATATTTCTAACGACTAATTTTTTTTCATATATCGTTAATCGACCCACCATTTGTAAATGTACCGGAAGTCAAATTGTAAAATATTTCGGCCGATAAATATAAACTAATTTCCGGACGATTACACGCACATTTTGATTTTAAACAATTGACTGACGTGAATGTTCAAAATGTTGATAAAGGTTATTGTGTCCATTGAGATAAATCGTTTGCCTACCATACAATGTTCCTTCTAAGTCTAAGCTTCGTTTTTCCGCGTGCATAGTTAAAAAAACAACTTGTGTGCAAAGTTGCACAACGTCCATTTTTTTGTGCAATATTTTACAAAATTTGCTGCGCGTTGATTCTAAACTCCTGCGTGGCGTCGGTCAAATATCTGCGCAGCCGCGCTGCTTAAAGGGAACATTGCTACCATGGTTCTAACACTTCGCCTACATATCACCTGCAAACCAAAATTCCACTACAATAAAAGAAACTTCAGCTGAGACAATCTAAAGCTATGTGAACGATTGTTCAGCTCGTCTGGTTATATTGTCAATGAGACCCGCTCCTCACTTGAACCAAATAATGTCAATACACTTGTTTGTTTGCGTTGTTGGTTAAAAAATGTCATATAAAGAAGACATTACAGTGTAATTTTGATTTTTGACAAGTATTTTAATAAATGTTACTTATGACACCATACATTTCAATTTTTGGCTTTAATCGAAATTAACCATTAATTAATCCATAATTTTTCAAAAGTTAACGATTAAATTAAAATTAATCGTTAACAGCCCTAATATAGTTGTATATATACAAGTCTTCCTATATTTAAAATGTATACTTAGTAAGTTAGCTAATAGTGTTATGAAGATTATCATAGTTTATAGCTACATGCATTCAATGTTTTTTTAATTTTTTTTATTCTACTTACCTTTTATACATATTAATATTGATTGAACATTTACTTCACATATTTTCAATTAAAATCCAATAAACATGTTGTTTTATTTTTTAATTTGGCTTGAGACAAATTATTTGTTCAACTTGTAAAATAATTTTTAACAGGACCTTTACACTTTTATTTAAAAAAAATTATTTGTTTTAAAGTATCAGGTTAGTTTGTTAATAATGTTGTAAATTAGAATGTGATTGTCTTCTAAAAATATGGCGCAATTATCTTTAAAAATAAAAAAAGTTATTGGCAATATGGGTGAAAAGTTTTAAAAAAATGGGTAACACGTTTTTAAAAAAAAATTAAATATATTTACTTTATCTAAATATAAGGGGCTTAAAAATTTCACTAAAAAGAAAGAAAACAGCAACAACAAAACAACATAAAAAAACAACACACACGTTAACTCGACTTCTGTTCAAGATAGAAAGATGAAATTTGTGATTTTAGAAAGCTTAGAGCTAACCCCAGAAAATGATATATGTTTTAGAGTATTATGACAATATTTACATTTCTTGGCAAAGTACCTACAAGGTTGGTTGAGATAACATCTTTCTAAGTAAGTTGTTACTTATTCCTTGCCTTGAACTCTTGATAATTTTTTTTTCGTGATTTAATTGTGTGTATTTGTCTTGTTATTATTTCTGGATCTGGATCTTCATCATGGATTCCTGTTTCGCTAAGGATTGCTCCATCAAATTAACAGTCTATGACGGTGATGCGTCAATTATATGAAATTTAGTGTGTGTTTAGGAAGATTTAGAGTGCAATGTGTTTTATGTAGTTGTTGAACATGTTTGTAAAGCGCTGTGAGCCCAGCTGTAGGCTGGGGTGCTGCGCTATATAAGTGAACAAATAATAATAATAATAATAATATTCCAAAGTTTGAATAATTAACTGTACAGTTATCATTATTTATCTTATCTTATCTTATCTTATCTTATCTATACAGACGCTCCTTCTATGCAGAAGATAATTGCGTCCACAGACCATGACAGATGATCTGTTGGCAAGTGATGCAGCGTTCACAGGCCACGGCTTTGTGGGTTCCACGCATTACCCAGCCGCCTAACTAGTGTTAGGTACCCATTCGGAGCTGGGTGACCCAGGGATGCCCTAGGCCCCGGGAACAAATCCTTGCCTTGACATGGATTCAAGCCCGTGACCATCGGTGCGCCAGTCGAGCGCGCTGCCACTCGACCACCACGTCCCATATTTGCCAAACAGATCAAAGTATAACATAAAATTAAGCGAAACAAGTCTGGTTCTCAAAAGTGACGGTAAAAGAAACACAGGGAGAAACGGGGAAAAGAATTGAAATCCAAAAATGTCATTGCCCAATTTTTAAACACAGCGATGCTCCTAAACCTAATATCTCTGCTAAATCTGAAGATATTTCCTTTCCATCAAGATTCCCCCAGGCATTGCCACATACTGATATAGTCAGTATGTTAGTGTATAAATACAGAATCATACCTTGCCATACTGATCGCACACCATTTAGATAAAACTAAAAGTTAGGCTGGTGCGTGGTGGTCTAGCGGTTGCGCGCTGGACTGTCGAACCGAGGCAAAAAGGGTCACGGGCTCTAGCCTCGGTGCCGGCAAGGCCCCCCCCCCTGGGCATTGTGCTAGCCAAACAATCCCATTCTCGTTAGTGGTGGCTTAATGAAACTTATGAACGCTACTTGACGTGCTCCAAAGGTTTTTTAAAATTATTTATTAATAGTTAGGCTAGAACGTATTTTAAAAAAATACCCATATGTTACTCCTAATCATTGCATTGATATAATTGTACCGTTTTATGTAACCCGTTGCATAGGCCATTAATGTATTATTTCAATCCCGCCATCTGCTTTCGCTGGCTTTCCTACTTGCAGTCAAACTTTTATTTGCGAGAAGGTTCAACTCACCAAGTATGGTATTGGTATTCATAAATGCAGCCAACATTGTTGCTATCGGATAAGCTACATTTCGTTCATTTTGTGTACATATTTCAAAGTTTTAGGCCTACGAGGACCTCGGAAAAGGCTTCAGGCACAAGGTGGAGCTCAGAGGGGCCCACACGTACCCAGTTGTCAGGGGCCCAAACATTTCTAGCGGCGGCCCTGCCTGAAGGCACGGTATGACAGATAGTTGGTGACCAAACTTATCCGACACTGTGCAACTAACAAAACAAAATCACTTACTAAGCCTCATGGACAACCCTTTAAACGAGTGGCCAAATTAAAACAATATTCCAAATAATTCCTTGGTATATGAGGACTAGAACAGGGATTCTCAAAAATTAAACGTTGTCGCATAAGCATGCATTATAATTTTTTATATTAATTTACCAATTAAAATTTATGTTAAGTGGAATGGCAAGGTATCGCAAGCCGTTGAACGCCAGTCTTAGAACAACTTTCTAGAACACGCTATAGATTAAAATGGGATACCATCTTGTCCAACTAAAGTACTACATATATTGATCTTTTCCCGTGTTGCCGAACTATGTTCGGTTTTATATAAAGACTTTCTGAATTGTTTTTGAATTTATAATTTATAGTGCAGTTTTAAATAGTTATAATTAGTCAAACATCATTACCTATACCTTGAAGTTTAAAACGTCTCGCTGCGCTACATAAACTTCCACTAGTTAACTAAATTCTATATGGGTTCTCAAGCATTTGATGGTAACGAGCAAATTCATAATGAAGCTTAAAGGCTCATTTATGCCTATAAACAAAACATAAAAATTAAATACTGTCCAATATCATGCAATTCATTCTTTAAATTATGTCTAAGACTTGAAGATACAAAATAAAACAAATACTGATCTGGACAAAATCAACAAAACTAATTAAGTTTTGCCTTATGTTTCACCTGTCAATATCCGTGTAACCTAACGTCAATACCCTTTCAACCTCACGTCAATACCCTTTACACCACACTCAAATACCATTACAACCTCACGTCAATACCCTTTCAACCCCACATCAATACCCTTTCAACCTCACGTCAATACCCTTTAAACCACACGCAAATGCCTTTTCAACCTTAAGTCAATACCCTTCAACCACATGTCAATACCCTTTCAACTACAATTAAATACCCTTTCAACATCACGTCAATTTCCTTTCAACCTCACGTCAATACCCTTTCAGCCACACGTCAATACCCTTTCAACCTCACGTCAATACCCATTCAACCACACGTCAATACCCTTTAAACCACACGTCAATAACCTTTTAACCACACGTCAATACACTTTCAACCTCACGTCAATACACTCTTAACCTCACGTCAATACTTTTTCAACCTAACATAAATATCCTTTTAACTACACGTAAATACCCTTTCAACCTCATGTCAATACCCTTTAAACCTCACGACAATACCCTTTAAACCACACGTAAATACAATTTAAACCTCACGCCAATACCCTTTAAACTACACGTAAATACCCTTTCAACCACACGTCAACACCCTTTCAACCTAACGTTTATACCCTTTCAACCTCACGTCAATACCCTTTCAACCTCACGCCAATTTCCTTTCAACCTTAAGTAAATACCTTCAACCACACGTCAATACCCTTTCAACTACACTTAAATACCCTTTCAACCTCGCGTCAATTTCCTTTCAACCACACGTCAATACACTTTCAACCTCACGTCAATACACTTTTAACCTCACGTCAATACTTTTTCAACCTAACATAAATACCCTTTAAACTACACGTAAATACCCTTTCAACCTCACGTCAATACCCTTTAAACCTCACGTCAATACCCTTTAAACCACACGTAAATAACATTTAAACCTCACGCCAATACCCTTTAAACTATACGTAAATACCCTTTCAACCACACGTCAACACCCTTTCAACCTAACGTTTATACCCTTTCAACCTCACGTCAATACCCTTTTAACCTCACGTCAATACCCTTTTAACATCACGTCAATACCCTCAGATGTCTGCGCCGCATCCTAGACATCAAATGGCAAGAGAAAGTCCCCAACACAGAGGTCCTGGTTCAAGCAAGCATGAGTAGTATTGCAGCAATATTAAGCCAAAGACGCCTCCGTTGGCTTGGACACGTCAAGAGGATGCAAAGTGGTCGCATACCCAAGGATGTGCTCTACAGCGAGCTGGCGACAGGGAAAAGGTCGGTTGGTCGGCCATGTCTCAGATACGTGGACATATGCAAGAGAGACATGAAAGTAGCCAACATTGATATACAAAACTGGGAAAACCTGGCAGAGGATAGGTCCATGTGGCGGGCTATAGTGAAAGAAGGATCACTAAGAGCAGAGGAGCAAACTAGGGCAGAAGCAGTCGGGAGAAGAGCGAGGAGTAAGGCCAGGAAACACTGCCCCACTGCTTTCGTGTGTGTGTCATGCAGAAGAGACTGCCACTCAAGGATTGGTCTCATCAGCCACACAAAGAGCTGCAGATAATAAAGATAAATCTATCGTCTTTCGTAGACGGACAGATGCCATACATACATACATACAATACCCTTTCAACCTCACGTCAATACCCTTTCAACCTCACGTCAGTACCCTTTTAACCTCACGTCAATACCCTTTCAACCTCACGTCAATACCCTTTCAACCTCACGTCAATACCCTTTCAACCTCACGTCAATACCCTTTCAGCCACACGTCAATACCCTTTCAACCTCATGTCAATACCCATTCAACCACACGTCAATACCCTTTCAACCACACGTCAATACACTTTCAACCTCACGTCAATACACTTTTAACCTCACGTCAATACTTTTTCAACCTAACATAAATATCCTTTAAACTACACGTAAATACCCTTTCAACCTCACGTCAATACCCTTTCAACCTCACGTCAATACCCTTTCAACCTCACGTCAATACCCTTTCAACCTCACCTCAATTCCCTTTCAACCTCACGTCAATACCCTTTAAACGTCACTTCAATACCCTTTTAACCACACGTAAATACCCTTACAACCATACGTCAATACCCTTTTAACCTTACTTCAATACCTTTTCAACCTTAAGTCAATACCCTTTAAACTACACGTCAATACCCTTTAAACTACACGTCAATACCCTTTCAACATCATGTCAATACCCTTTCAACCTTAAGTCAATACCCTTTTAACCTCTCGTCAATACCTTTTCAACCTTAAGTCAATATCCTTTTAACCTCACGTCAACACCTTTTCAACCTTAAGCCAATAGCCTTTAAACTACACATCAATACCCTTTAAACTACACGTCAATACCCATTAAACTACACGTCAATACCCTTTCAACCTCATGTCAATACCCTTTCAACATTAAGTCAATACCCTTTTAGCCTCACGTCAATACGTTTTCAACCTTAAGTCAATACCCTTTTAACCTCACGTCAATACCTTTTCAACCTTAAGTCAATACCCTTTAATCCGTATGTCAATTCCATTGCTACCCCACGTCAATACCCGTGTAACCACATGTCAATAACTTGCAATCACACGTAAATACATTTTGAATCTTATTTGAGCTATTTGATTAGTTGTTGAAGCTTGTCTTTCATTGGCTCGATCATCTTTCATTTGATGTACATGTATCTGATTAGCTTAACAATATTTACAATTAATGTTACTTAATGTTTTCTCTCTCTTCAAAAAGTAACTGTATAAGGACAGTGGGTTTGTTCATAAAATGTATGTAATGAACCCTGGTTACCAGTCGTATGCCATAAATTTTAGATAGCAAATATGCGAAAGTTTGACAGCTAGAATAAGCAAATAAAGTAAAACTAAAGAATGTTATGCTTTTTCAAAATACATACTGTATTTATCTTAAGCTTGACACGCATATTTTAGCTACTTGTCCATTTTCCGGGAGATAAGCAGAAAAGTGATGAAGCTCCTAATTAACATTAATTTTTTATTCATTGATAGAATATAACATTTCAACAATTATAATCGGTAAACCCTGCAATTGTTTCATTCTATTGAAAAACAAATATTTTAGCTATTTTCACTTAATCCCGGTGTAACAGGTCAGATTAAACCCCTGACCAGAATAAACCCCCGGGGTTAAACTGGCCTAGGCCAGAATATACCCCCTCAGGCCAGAATATACCCCTTTGACAACATGGGGATATATATTAAAAAATTGATGAATGACTTTTTAGACCTTCTCTTCATGTTTTAGCTATGTCAGAGAAATTAAACTCTTTTCTTAAGTAGCAAAATTGTTTTAATTAAAATAAAATTATAATTATAAAATATTTTACAATGAATGAAAGGAGCATGACCTTTTATTTGAAAATGATGATGAAATTGTCTCGTTTTAGAAATATGAAATCTTATACAATTTCGACGATTGAAGATCAAAAGTTACAGTCTATACCAGGGGCCAGTAAACCATGGCTCGCGATCCAGATGTGGCTCTATAGATGGCTGTATCTGGCTCTCCTGTGTGACTACTTAGTTTGTGACTAAAAAATATTTTTTGCTTTTTCATGCGAGATTCTACATATTCCTCACTGCAGCTGGGCCTCATCTTTTTAAAAAGTTTTTTTGTTCATTTTATTCGTATAATATGTACGCCTGGGTTGTTCAAGATCTGGAGTGCGGCCATAATATACAATCTTGTCAAAAGTAAGGCCAAGGGTTGTGCTAAGACGCTTTCTTCTTAAAGTGGGTTAAAAGTACTAATCTACATTTGTTTTGAGACAGGTTGTATATCGATGTTTTTTAACCAGTTTTTTCTTGTTCCTTTCGTTGTTGTCTCCAATTGACAGAACCATTAGGGAACTGATTGGGTGAAGAGCCCTGTTTATTGCTGTAAACGTTTAGGTTACTGATATTGTAGGTGTTTCTGAGTATTTTGTCTGTCGATATATTCTTTAGCCAAACTCTTCCCATGTTCAATGATTCTACCCAGAGGTCGGGACCAAGGATTCTAACCCGAGGTAGGGACCAATGATTCTACCCCGAGGTAGGGACCAATGATTCTACCCCGAGGTAGGGACCAATGATTCTAACCCAAGGTAAGGACCAATGATTCTACCCCGAGGTAGGGACCAATGATTCTACCCCGATGTAGGGACCAATGATTCTACCCCGAGGTCGGGACCAATGATTCTACCCCGAGGTAGGGACCAATGATTCTACCCCGAGGTAGGGACCAATGATTCTAACCCGAGGTAGGGACCAATGATTCTACCCCGAGGTCGGGACCAATGATTCTACCCCGAGGTAGGGACCAATCCATCATGGTTCCATGCGATGAATGCGGCGATGATTCTTGATATCATCGTCATCAACATCCTTCTGTCTCGCGAGACGCCGCAAAGTCAAACCAAGCTACAGATAAAGATTCGGATATACGACAAGCAACATTAGAGAAGTCAAATGATGTTTCCCACACGTTTAGTCTTTGTCTTATTCTGTTAACTATTTTGCAGATCAGTGTATTTTCAGATAGATTTAAAAAAATGGTAAGGTGCTGTGATATATTTATTTCAAAAACAAAATGAAGATATACCTATGCTGTTGTCGCCAGTAACATTTAAAATGTGTGCGAGAAAAAAAAATTAAATTAAAAAAAAATTAAACTAAAAAAAAACATACCTAATTTAATTCAATAATTTTTAAAAATCTTTATTTCCATACTCAGAATAATTAAACATAATGAATTGATTAATAAGCGAGGCCCACGAAATAAATGTTCGCAAGCGTTTGAAAAGCTATAACTAAAGTCCCTATCACGCTTAAATTATTTTAAAAAATAATCAATTCATGTATTTCTTGAATCAGTCAACTTTAAAGTTAAATTTATAATTTTGTTTTAATTTTAAAAAAAAACCAAAAAATAAACCACGCTGATTTCATATATACTTTTGTAGACTGTAACTTTAGATAAAAAGTTATCGTACTATCAGACTTTGTAAATAAAAGAAATTATTTTATTATTATTATTTTATTGTTTTATTTACATCTTTCCAACTTAAGAAATGAGTTTAACTTCTCTGACAAAGCTAAAACACCAACTGAATGTCTAAATAATCATTCATTCATTTTTTACTATATATCATCATGTTGTCAAAGGGGTATATTCTGGCCTGGAGGGGTCCGGGTATATTCTGGTCAGATGTTTAATCTGGCCTGTTACACCGGCATTCCCCAGAAAGTATCGGTACGAGATAGAACCTGTTTTCCAAGAACATCCCGCAAATGACAGACCGTAAAACGCCTGATGTTTTATAAACCACGTGAGATTATTCATTACTCAGCTCATTAAAACACTAATCCCTTTTACGATCTATTGGCTTTAGTGTTGATACCTGTCTGCTGAGCCGAAGTCAGATGCCATTTTTGACTGACACATTGCAGAAACGTCCAACGAATATTTAGATCAGTTTAGCTGCCTGCGTCTATTGTGTCATGTGCCTAAGGTAGGTGGGTGACGCATAAAACACGGTCAAGGGCATGTCTGTACAAACACAAATATTTAACTTAAAACTTAAATTTAAATTTACTTTATATATTTATACCTACTATACCATGGAAAAAATAATTAAATAGAGATATATAAAAAAACCAGACTAACGAAAAGAAGAAATGTGGGCACAGGTAGTTTCTAAAATAAATTACAGTAGTATAGAATAAGAGAAACCAAGTCTCTATAGTTACAGTTAAAAAACAAAACTGGATTTTACGGTTACGTAAAATTGTGATCTTGCTTTGAAACATGTGGACAAAACGTACCAAATCGTTTTATTTATCTATTTTCCGTATAGATCATATCGGGTGTATTGTTCGCATCTGGAATGGAAGTAACTGCAATATCTGAAATCCCGTCATGATTACACCTACTAGGAAAGGACGGTCACGTGGTTGGAAGGATGGTATTCTCACATAGAAACTATGAAGTAATTATACTCTCAAATAAGTTGAATGTTATAGAGAGTTGCCTGTGCTACAGTAATCAAATAAGTTGAATGTTATAGAGAGTTGCCTGTGCTACAGTAATCAAAGTAATTATACTATCAAATAAGTTGAATGTTATAGAGAGTTGCCTGTGCTCCAGTAATCAAATAAGTTGAATGTTATAGAGAGTTGCCTGTGCTACAGTAATCAAATAAGTTGAATGTTATAGAGAGTTGCCTGTGCTACAGTAATCAAATAAGTTGAATGTTATAGAGAGTTGCCTGAGCTACAGTAATCAAATAAGTTGAATGTTATAGAGAGTTGCCTGTGCTCCAGTAATCAAATAAGTTGAATGTTATAGAGAGTTGCCTGTGCTACAGTAATCAAATAAGTTGAATGTTATAGAGAGTTGCATGTGCTACAGTAATCAAAGTAATTATACTATCAAATAAGTTGAATGTTATAGAGAGTTGCCTGTGCTACAGTAATCAAATAAGTTGAATGTTATAGAGAGTTGCCTGTGCTCCAGTAATCAAATAAGTTGAATGTTATAGAGAGTTGCCTGTGCTACAGTAATCAAAGTAATTATACTCTCAAATAAGTTGAATGTTATAGAGAGTTGCCTGTGCTCCAGTAATCAAATAAGTTGAATGTTATAGAGAGTTGCCTGTGCTCCAGTAATCAAATAAGTTGAATGTTATAGAGAGTTGCCTGTGCTACAGTAATCAAAGTAATTATACTATCAAATAAGTTGAATGTTATAGAGAGTTGCCTGTGCTACAGTAATCAAAGTAATTATACTATCAAATAAGTTGAATGTTATAGAGAGTTGCCTGTGCTACAGTAATCAAATAAGTTGAATGTTATAGAGAGTTGCCTGTGCTCCAGTAATCAAATAAGTTGAATGTTATAGAGAGTTGCCTGTGCTACAGTAATCAAATAAGTTGAATGTTATAGAGAGTTGCCTGTGCTCCAGTAATCAAATAAGTTGAATGTTATAGAGAGTTGCCTGTGCTACAGTAATCAAATAAGTTGAAGGTTATAGAGAGTTGCCTGTGCTCCAGTAATCAGACGGCTCCCCCGTTCTCTCCCTGCACATACCGAAACGCAGCGGCGTAGCGTGAGTATGTACCGCACGGGGCAGAACACAAATTTGCAGCCCCCCCCAAAAAAAAATAATTAAAAAGTAATAATAAGGACACTGTACATTTTTATGTTAGAAATAAAAGGAAAAGCTTTCATTTCTTGAATAAAATTGAAGTTTTCTGTTTTTCCTGATGAAACAACCTTTCGTGCATCAACGTTGTCAGCAATGTCATGATTTTTATAGCCAAACTTGGTGTATTTATCATTGATGGTAATTAATGTTTTATTAACTTAGTTTTAAAGATGCTAATTTAACACCTTGCATTGCTTAAGACAGTTGTATGCCATGTTCAAATTAATGATATCATTTTAGGCAGGGTATCTTTGAGCTTAATATCTTAATAAACTTGAATAAAGCAACTGGTCTTGAATAAATTAATTCTTTTTTAACCGTGAGGTAAAACCTCAAAATGCAAAATTTAATTTTGCCAGGGTTGAATAATGTTAAACATTCTAATAATAATTTTTACCACTTTTGTTTTAAATCAACGTTTTGTTGTTCTTTATTAATAGTCTCTTTTTAAATCCGATTTCTGATTCCTTCCAATCGTAAACAACTTTGGAAATGTTCAACACTTGATCGTGAAACGCTACTTTTGGATTTATGTGTGCAAAGTTTTACTTCCATTAGATAAACAATTTTGTTCATTATTTATGTTTATGTCACAATCTCACAAAACAAAAGACTTTGAAATTTAGATAATGATGCTTGGAAGAATAAACCATTAAAGTACGCCAACTATTTTTCAAGTAGTATTTTACTTAAGTTTAAAGTCAAACTTTAATTAATTATGTGTAGCAGTACATTAGTGTCATGTTCGACACTACTTCAACCCCCATGTTTTTCAGCTCAGGAACATTCGTATCAGAAGACTTAAGATTCGTTATGGAATTTGAAGCTTTGGCATTGGAAACGTTTACGTATTTTAATATAGTTCCTACTTTTCTTTTCTTTATTTTTATCTTGGATTTTATTTGACTTATTAGAACGTTTTTCAATTTTAGAAGCTAATTAAAAACGAGGAATTGGCTGCCCCCGCCCCCCAAACAAATATGCCGCTCAGAGCATTCGATTGGCTTATGTTTGAAAATGATAGTGTACAGTAATGTTTGCTTTTACAACAGTAGTGGCAGTCAAATGTGAAGAATCAACTACCACCCAATCATTGTCATATTCTCATACTACTTAATTAAGATACAAAATACACAAACAAGTTGTGCAATGAAAACAATAAATTTGAGCTTTATTTTTAAACTAACACGATAGTAGACATTTCGGCTAATGCTTTCATTAGTACAAGAACATAACATACGTACTTACATAAGTAATATTTAAATTCATAAAACATATTAAATCATAAAAATAAAATATTTATGTAAAATAAAAAGAGAGGAAAAACAAAAACAAATAATAAGGACACAGGATATAGGAAAAGGAGGAAGTATCTAAAGTTAAAGTAAAAACCACAACCGGAAAAAGATTCTGCAGTTAGGTAAAATTATGAATTTGGTTTAATTCCATATGGAGCCAACGTACCAAATCGTTTTATAAGTCTATTTTCCATATGGATCCTATCATGGGTATTGCTTGCGGTTCCCAGACAACTGAACACTCGACAAGTGAACACACGACAACCGAACACAAGACAACTGAACACTCGACAACCGAACACTAGACAACCGAACACGCAGACAAGTGAACACACGGACAAGTGACCACACTGACAACTGAACCAATAGACAAGTGAACATAGGACAAGTGAACACAAAACTAATAGAAAAGATACTGAATAAGTAATAATTCGAAACGTTTAGTAGTACTATTCCTAATCTAAAACTGTGTTGTTCGCTTACAGTACAGATAAATTGCGAAAAGTTAATTATAAAATCTTGAATTATTAATAATTTTAGTTTAAATAACTTATCTTATTATATGTTACAGACGTTCCTTCATACAGAAGATTATTGCGACCTAAGCGTCGCTTGTCTATGGTTGTTTAATAATTGTCTTAAGTTTAGTTGAATTAGCTTTATTTTTTTTCTTTCACACTTTGAAATTACTAATACTAGTAATACTACTTAAGTAATAATTTTTTGTAAATTAATTTAAATTTAATTTCATTTATTTAAATAATCATTCTGAACTCATTACTAATTAAATAAATTTCTTTACAGTCGCACACAAAATAAACTATTTATTCCTAGTAAATATTTTGTCATTTAATGTTGCTATTTATTATTTATGTTGTGATTTTTTTTAAAAAGTTATATAATATACAATTGTACTGACACTTATACTTGAAAGGAATTATTAATTTAGTTGCGTGCCGGCTGATAAGGCTCTGCGTGCCGTCTGTGACATAGGTTAGCCATCAATGGTATAGACTATAGACCTAATAAATATAGTCTCATTGGTTGTTAGCCCAGTACTACGTTAGTAATATTTATATGATGTATATAAATTAAAATGAAAGATTTTCCTATTATTAATTTTTTTTACTGTTAAAAATCACATTACAAAATATTTTTAAGTGCAGCAGAGATGTCTTTAAACTTTAGTTTTAATTTTCAGTAGAACTGGATACACAAGTGTAGTGACTTTTAAGACAATGCTTGATAGAGAAACCAATTAGACTGATAATGTCATTTAATTAAACCAGGAAACATTATTATTATTCTTTGTTTATCTTCACTGTTAATATACTATCTAAACTCAAAGCTCCTACTATGTTATAAATTTAGAGTAACAGGGTGAATGGAACATGGCGCAATTGATACTACATTATAGTATCTATCTCAACTTGTAGATATTGTCTTGATGAATCAAATCTTGATCAAAAGTGGAGTTGCATTATTGAATTATTTAATTTTATGTATGTAATTGGTTGTTGTCAATATTCATAGCAGATAAGCCTACTTTTAACTTCATTTAAAAAATTCAAAACCTTTTTGAGCAATTGTGTGAGATTTAATTAAACCAATTGTAGCAACATTATTGTAAATTCAATTAATATGCTGCCATTTTTTATCAATACTATTTTTAGTTTTTTGTTCAGAATAATAATTAAAGAATAAAGGCATATAACTGAAGGAGACAGATCAGTGCACAATACTATTATCAAATAGATTTATCCAGCAACAAATTCAATTCCAGTTGGAGTAAATGTAAGATCAGGAAATTGTTTTATTTAACTTAAAATGTGGCAAAGACATCTGATATAACGTTATTAAAATTATATAGTATAGTCATTAACACTAACTTTTATTTTACATACAAATAAATTACTAAATTCTAAAATTAAAAAATAACAGTCTGAATGCAAAATGTTAAATAGAAAACCAGTATGTTTATTAACTTTATGATATTATATAAAACAAAATGTCTGTTTTTGCAATGAAAATGATTTAATACAGTAAAAAATGCATTATAATTATTTATACAATATCCAATATTTGTTAGTCCTTACATTGTTATTCATTTTTTTTAGAATAACACTTGAAAATACAACACAAAGAAAATAAAATAAATGTTAAAAGTTCATTCATTTCACCAGCATGAAAATACAAAACAAAATTTATACAATTTATTTCTAAAAGAAAATTTTTCAGAAATATAATTTCCCTTTATTGTAGATTAGCCATTCTGCGTAAGTAAGCTAACTTATCAAGATTATTTGCATAACCCTGTACTGCTAAGGCCACCTGCTCATCTAACTGAGCATATTTCCTCTTTTTTTTTCTGGTTGTCCCATTAGCGCTTTTGCCAAAGTAAGCCTATGAAAAGAAATATCTTTTTCAAGACCATCAAATAAGCTCCAGATACTAGGATGACTGCAATGAAACAGTGCATTTAAGCCATTATGAAAACCTTCGCAGCAATTTGTAGTTTTCGGTGAACTTTCTATTGCAGCATCATAATGGTTCCAAAGTTTAATGGGAAATAGTGGCTCTCTACCAATTGCACCTTCAATGTAAGTTGAAAAGAAATAGGTTAAAACTTCATTATATCTTTCATCATCTGGGAATGTAGCAGCAAGGTTATCAAACATTTGTCTTACATCATTTATTGGTACAAAGGCTAAGGCTGTTAAAGATTTAAGCTTTAATTTAAGTTCAATATCAGATTCAAAATCAGATTTAAGGCCAACACTACAAATTTTTCTAATTAAGCTCTGGCACAAGTGAAAATAGCAACCCTTAACTTCTGCATTAGGGAAATTTGAATGAACTGCAGAAATGCACGCCTTTTCAAAATCTACCAACACCTTTTGAGGGGTTAAGTTTGGCAAAAGTTGTTTTAAAATTTGGCACATGTTTGTGTATGTTTGTATATTTTTTTTCTGCAAAAGAAAATAAATGCATGGAGGGTAAGAATTACCAACTTTTGCATGCCATGTGTATAGTTGATAAAATAATGAGGGCGCCTTATCAAATGTGCCATCGCCATAGATTTCACCCTTATTCAATTCCAGCAATAAATCAATGTTTCCAATGGCTATAATTCTATGAGGATCATTTTTTCCAGAGTCATAAAGTACTAAATGAATATATTTTTCTGGAATGTCAAAGATTGTGGTAGTTGGTATAGGAAAATGTGACTCTTCTCTATGTCTCATTAAAGTTCTTGATAGAGATGATTGTTTAGGTATGTGCTGGAGGACATCATTGCTAACATTTATCAGAACACTTCCAATAACATTTTTTGATGTCGCTCCAACACACTTAATGCCAGTCTTCATTTGGCTTACTGCAATATTAGCTTTGGCTTTTTGAGGACAAGAATCATGAGTGTGTGAGGTTGGCTCTACAATAACATCATTTTTATTAGTTTTAATGAAAGCCTTGCAATGATTGGTCCTGGTGTGATACTGTCTACATCTCCAAGTGATCACATCACTATTTTTATCTTCTTTCAATTTAATATATTCAAAACCTTTGTAAACCAACACCATATGTCCACGCTGACTCTCTGAAAACTCCAAAGCCATTTAGGAAAGCTGGAAAAGACAAAAATAAATATTTTATGTTAAATTGGTTATCTTTAGTTATGACTTAAATATGTTACATATTTGACCACATTTTCTTTATTTTCTGGAGTTTATTAATTGGGACTTAAATAAAAATATAATGCTTAAAAACTGTGCAAAAATAATAAATTACAAATTTGATAGGACAACCAAAGAATTACAGGTAGGTACATTTGAAAATGACAATAACACCCAAAGTTTCAAGTGTCCAGCTCTAAGATTGGGTTTAAAGCCAGTAAGCATTATGTGTATAGATGGATTCTAAATGTTAATGTTAAAAACATAAGTATAGTAATATCATAGTTACTCTTATGATAATTAATAATAATAATATCAGTACATTGTATAGAGCAGGGGTCAGCAACCTTTTGCTAACTGTGTGATAACTTAAAGTTTCTAATTATTCAGAGTGCCAACTTAAAGTTTCTAATTATTCAGAGTGCCAACTTAAAGTTTCTAATTATTCAGAGTGCCAACTTAAAGTTTCTAATTATTCAGAGTGCCAACTTAAAGTTTCTAATTATTCAGAGTGCCAACTTAAAGTTTCTAATTATTCAGAGTGCCCACCAATGCTCCCTCTAAGTCTAAGCCT
This sequence comes from Ampullaceana balthica, assembly GCA_944989445.1. NCBI lineage: Eukaryota > Metazoa > Mollusca > Gastropoda > Lymnaeidae > Ampullaceana > Ampullaceana balthica. The sequence goes on along the minus strand of CALYLW010000494.1, from coordinate 350,117 downwards.
AAGGTTCGTTGGTCCGTGTGCAAAGTAAAAAAAAACAAAACTTGTTTACAAAGTCGCACAGCACCAATTTTATGTGCAACATTTTACCAAATTTGCCACATGCTAATTCAAAAGTGCGTCGGTCAGATATATGTGTGGCCACACAGCTTAAAGGGAACATTGGTGCCAACATCACATATCATTTTATACAAGTCGATCGATTTATAATCAAGTTTATACAGGAAAAGTGAAGAGTCTACATGCCATTTGAAATTGCTTGGTGTGCCAAGTGTGGCACGCGTGCCATAGGTTGCCAACCCATGGTACATGTATAGAGCATAGTATTGTACCATGACTAACTAATTGACTAGGATTCTAATTCTAATATATTATATATGACTTTAATATACATTTGAAATTATAAAACTATTTTTATTACATGTAACAAAATCGTAATCAAAACATAATCTTACTGACTTGTGTATCAAAATTGTTATGTCTTAATATAACTAAGTACCTGTGTGACGGTGTGAGTAGGGTCCTGAATCTTTTAAATTTTAAAGGTTAGTACCTGGTGACTGGTCTTAAAAACAGTGGAGTTTAGTGGTAGCCCTGTGTTACAAAGAGAATTTCAAATATTATTAACACAGTTAGTATAAATAATAATAGTATAGGAGTATTAAATTATGCTAATCAAAGTCCCTCTTTGAAAGACTAAAGGGTTTTTTCATAAGTTATGTCTATTGCTAATTACTAATGCCGTTAATAATAATGCACTACATTTGAAATTCTAAAACTACATTGTATTTTTATTACATTACATGTAACAAAAACATAATCTTACTGACTTGTGTATCAATATTGTTATAACTTAATATAACTAAGTACCTGTGTGACGGTGTGAGTAGGGTCCTGAATCTTTTAAATTTTAAAGGTTAGTACCTGGTGACTGATCTTAAAAACAGTGGAGTTTAGTGGTAGCCCTGTGTTACAAAGAGAATTTCAAATATTATTAAAACAGTTGGTATAAATAATAGTATAATTATTTAAGTATGCTAACCAAAGTCCCTCTTTGAAAGACTAAAACTAAAGACTGAAGGGTTGTCATAATTTATGTCTATTGAATTGCTAATTACTGATGCCGTTAATGTTAATAATAATATTAGTTGATAATGGTAGATGGTAGCCTATTTTATGTTTTTAAAATTAAAAGGATTTAAGTTTAATCGAGTTAATTAAATTAATATTTAAGGCTCTACTGACTCTACTCTACATCTCAATCGTCATGCAAAACTACATATACTTATACTATACATAATCTAAGTCATAAGTGGAACAAAAGTAATACATTGTTGGTTAGAATAATCTATTAAACGCCCTAGAAAATACTCACTTCTGTTCAATTAGTGATGTGCTTTCTGGAACTCTCTTTCTTCTTGGTTTAAGCCTTTAAAAAAAACTTTACAGCGCTCTTTTTGAGACAAAATTTCAAATTTGTTTAACTTCAGTTTTAGCAGTAGCAAATCTGTCGGTAATTTTCTTTTTAACATTCGACGTTTTAAAATTATATATTCTTTTTCAATTTCTATTATATTAGTGTTCACTTGTCGTATGTTCAGTTGTCTGTAGGTTCAGTTGTCAGTGTGTTCACTTGTCTGCGTGTTCACTTGTCCGTATGTTCACTTGTCGTGTGTTCGGTTGTCTTGTGTTCAGTTGTCTAGTGTTCACTTGTCTAGTGTTCACTTGTCTTGTGTTCACTTGTCCGGTCACCATTGCTTGCATATGTTTAGATATGTTTAAAATGTTTAGATACAGGACAATGAGCCTGTTTATTTATATTATACAGGTGTTCTCTATACCGATCTCCAAGACAACGACCTGTCTCACCCACGTAAATTGTATTACATCTCTTGCAAAGAATTGCATAAATCACGTTGCGACTTGTGCAAGTGAATCCATCTTTTATTATGAAGTTTTCAAGAGGGAAAGAAATATTGTTAATTTCAATCACATATGGACAAGTATTGCAACGGTCACGGTTGCAACCTTATGTTTCAATATGTGCTTTCATTGTGGGAAGGGGACATCTTACAAGTATATCTCTGAGGCTTCTATCTCTCCGGAAATAGCAAAAAGAGGAGGTTTTTTGAAGACCTGCTGCGTTAGAGCGTCAGCCATGAGGATTGGTCGGTTTTTGAGAATCACCTGGCGGGCTTTAAAATTATGGGGATGAAAATTTAAAATAAATTTGGATCGATCACACTGATCAGAAACAGATGATGTAAATGTGTCCTGTCTGGTCATGCCTTTAATTTCGATTGACAGCGGTTATTAAAACTGTTTCCGGGTATGACCTCCATCGAAAAAACTTCTAGCATTTCATTACTATTCTCCAAAAAGTCCGCCTCATCACTGCAGAGTCTTTTAAGTCTCAATAGTTGAGAAAATGGGATATAGTTCTTACAAGATTGAGGATGGGACGATGTATACATAAGGAAACTATTGCTGTCTGTAAATAATTGATGTGGATATTTTGTTTTCTTTCAATTTAATTTGAATGTCCAAAAAAACTAACAGCACTCCTATGGATGGTTGAAGTAAATTTGTTTGAAGAATGGAAGTTATCAACGAAGTCATTAAACATTGCAATTGTTGCACGTCCATTTTTGTTATTCCAATGCAATCGTCAATGTATCTTCTCTAGTACTCTAGAGAGATACCTTTGTAATCTTCACTCCATATGAGTTCCAAATGCCCCATAAATATAAATGCATAACTTGGTCCAATTTTCGTTCCCATAGCAAATCCACTAATTTGATTTTTTTTTAAAAAACTGTCCGTTTAACTCAAATGAGTTTAAATTTAGCATCAGCTCAGTCAATCGTAGTAAGGCAAATGCGTGGATCTTGAGATTCTCCTTCTTTTTTAGAAAAAAATGAGATTGCAGAGAGGCCATCAGTTTGAGGAATTGACGTGTGCAATGAAGAAACGTCCATTCTACCTAATGAAGATCATTTACTATTTATAAACAAAGGCACCCATTGCGCTGTTAAGGGCAACCCTCCAAATGGTTGCACGCAAGGCTAACAACCCTGCCGTGTAAAAAATACAGTTACAAAAAAACACCAAAGGAGCTACATAAGACATTTTAGTCCTGGGAGAGGATGGATTCATAGAAAGGAAAATAGGACATCTAATAGTGAAAGCCAAAACCTGGAAACTATTAGGCTGACAACCATTATCTCTACCAGGACCACCACCGTCATTGGAGCTTGGAATGTCCGCACGATGTACGAGGCTGGTCAAGCTGCACAAATAGCCGCTGAGATGAGGAGCTATAAGATCACAATTCTTGGAATCAGTGAAAGAAGATGGACTGGATGGAGCCAGAAGAAATTAATCTCTAGGGAGATGGTGTTATTTTCTGGACATGAGGAAGACGATGCCCCACATTCTCTGGGTGTTGCCATGATGCAATCAAAGGCAGTCCAAGGAGCCCTCATTGGATGGGAGGCGCATGGTCCTAGAATTCTCTTAGCAATCTTTCGGAAAAAGAAAGAAAAAGAAACGTAGTATCAACTTAGATGTCATCCAATGCTACGCATCAACCAATGAGGGACACAAAGAAGAATTCTATAGTACAGTAATGACTATCACCCAGGGTCGCCCAAGCAGGAACATCGTCCTTTTCATGGGAGACTTTAATTCCAAGCTTGGCAGTAACAACACAGGATATGAGGAGGTTATCGGACAGCAAGGGATGGGCGAGATGAATGACAATGGTGAGAGATTTTCGGATCTATGAGCCACAGCAGACCTGGTCATAGGCGGTAGTATTTTGCAACACAAGAGAATACATAAAGCTACATGGGGCTCATCGGACATGCGAACGATGAACCAAATAGATCATGTATGCATTGGTAAAAAATTCAGGTGATCTCTCAAAGACGTACGTGTAAAGAGGGGAGCTGATTTTGCCTCAGATCACCATCTTCTTGTGGCAAGGATGAAATTAAAGCTAAAAAGACATTATACCTAGCAATCATTATATAGGTATCGCTGTAATACCTCCCCCCTGAAAGACCAAGCCAAGCAGGAAGAATTCAAGATCGCACGGTCTAATAAGAGCGGAGAAAACCAGGTCCCAGAAAGAATATGCAGATGCAAATAAAAAAGTTAAGAAAAGCATCAAGAGGGACAAAAAGAATTTTTGTTGACACACTTGCTAAAGAAGCAGAATATGCAGCTCACCGGGGGAACATGAAGGAACATGAGGGAATTGTTGGCTACAATTAAGACGCTGTCTGGGAAATTTAACAAGGCAGAGAGACCGGTGAAGGATAAAGAGGACAACACCATACCAAATGAAGAGTAACAGAGAGAGAGATGGAAAGGGCACTCTGAAGAGCTTTTAAACAGACCGGAACCAAAGAATCCACCAGATATCCAATCAGCTGAGAGCAACCTGCTAATTGACTGCAATATTCCAACCAAAGAAGAGATTAGCAGCGTCATTAAACAACTCAGAAATGGAAAGGCTGCAGAACCTGATGGCATCCCAGCAGAGGCACTGAAGGCGGACTTGGAAACCCAGGAAATGTTTTCAAACGCGTACTACTTAACAGTATGAAAAGTGCTGTAGACCCTCTGTTGCGGGACCAAAAAGCTGGCTTTCGCACCAACAGATCCTGCACCAACCAGGTAGTAACACCACGCATCATACTAAAGCAGTCACTAGAGTGGAACTCGCCTCTCTATGTCAACTTTGTTGACTATGAAAAGGCATTCGACAGTGTGGACAGGCAAGCCCTGTGGAGATTGCTAAGGCATTACGGGGTGCCACAGAAGATACAGCGCCATAAAAAGTATCAATTTATTATGATTATTATTATATAATCAGGAACACGTATGAAGGGATAAACTGCCGAGTTGTCCATGGTCAGCAGGTGACAGATGTGTCCATGGTCAGCAGGTGACAGATGTGTCCATGGTCAGCAGGTGACAGATGCTTTCCATGTAAAGACTGGTGTGAGACAAGGTTACTTGCTGGCACCCTTTCTGTTCTTGTTAGCTATTGACTGGGTGATGAAAACATCTACGCAGCACACACAAAAAATGCATCCAATGGGCCTTGGGGGATCAACTTGATGATCTTGACTTCGCTGCTGATCTTGCCCTTCTTGCACATACCCAACAGCAGATGCAGGAGAAAACAAACATTGTTGCAGCCACTTCTGCTAGCATGGGTCTCAACATACACAAAGGGAAGAATAAAATCCTCAAGGTTAATGCAACCAGTACATCACCCATTATGCTTGAAGGAGAAGCATTCGAGGAGGTAGACAGTTTTGTTCACCTTGGCAGAGATAAACAGGGTGGTACAGACGCTGATGAAAGGCAAGAGCGGCCTTCGAACAACTCAAAAATGTTTGGGTCTCCAGAAACCTAAGCAGAAAGTTAAAAGTCAGAATTTATTGGAAGATCCTGGAGAGGCTGGCCCAGGATAGGGATGTCTGGAGGTCTCTCGTAGGTGGCCTATGAGAGGCTGGCCCAGGATAGGGATGTCTGGAGGTCTCTCGTAGGTGGCCTGTGCATTTGAAAGAATCGCAGACGTGTAAGATGATCTGTGGATGCCCCTCATGGACGAGAAGGCTCAACAAGGAGTCTCAAGTTTCGGCCAAAAAAAAACGTTCACATACTTTATGATACTTAATTTATTTCTTTTATTAATTTTATATTTGGCTTTTCTTATTTTTCGATAAAAGCCCCACTACTTGTAAAAATTTCGTTGCTAGACACTAATTAACGACTAGGAATTTGCCACCCCTTGCCAAGTGCCACCAGGGGCATTTGCCCCCAGGGGCATTTGCCCCCTGACGCCCTCGCTACGCCACTGCCCAGACGGTCGGCAACAGGGAACGTAAGATTTAAAAAAAATTCCCTTAGCAGACACATGAAGGAACAAAGTAATCTCATTAAGGATTTTTCAAAAATAATAATTGAACGAGGTTTAATACCTTGAGACTTTTATGTGTATGTTGAGTCCAGTGGATGAACATCAAACTATTCAAATCTAAGTTGCTATTGGAGCCAATTTAAACGTTATAATAAAAATTATTTGTTGAATAAAGTTGTTTTTAATTATTTAAAAAGAAAAATATCGAAGATAAACTTTAAAATAAATTTGCAAGAACTTTGTGGCAACTTTAAAATATATTTAGCTTGATGTAAGTAAATAGCCTGCACATAGCCTTACATAGCCTGAACATAGCCTGTACATAACCCAGTGGCTTAGCCAGGGGGGCAAGGGATCATGACTTTGTTAGATCAGGACTTTGTTAGATCATGACTTCTGTATGAGAACCATCTAGCAAAGAAAACATTGATAAACTAGAACAAATTCAAAAAAGAGCTGCCAGATTCATTACTGGAGAATATTCAAAACTGACAAGAATAACACCATTAGTTAAATCATTAAACCTTGAAACACTAGAGGGTAGAAGAACCAAGAGTAAAGTAGTAATTATACATAAAGCAATTAATTCTTATTTAGAAATACAACACAAAGATAACTTAATACAACCCTCAGATAGACATAAGGATAAAAACACCTTTCTTATTCCGTATGCAAGAACAAACACATACAAATTTTCATTCTTCCCGTCCGGTATTCGGGCGTGAAATGGGTTGCCTGAAGAAACCAGGAAAACCAATACTTTATCAACATTTAAAACTCAAATAAGAATGCAGGACTAAACACAAACCACAGATAAGCGTAGGACGCAATAATCTTCTGTATAGAAGGAGCGTCTGTAACAGATAATATAAGATAACACAAGATAACAGATCTTAAATGTGGAGTATGTCAAATCATTTAAAAAAAAAGAGTATGGAATAGTTTTTAATTTTTCTTTCTTAAAAAAAAATAATAATAATAAAGGGAGATTATTAAGGTGTTTCATTCCGTGTTGAGCACCAGTGAGTGCTCCTGTTTCGTGAAAAAAAATAAAAAAAATAAAACAAAAAAATGTTATTCCTTTTGTTTGATTTTTAAAATATTTATGCTCATTCTATGCGTCCCATTAATATGGCAATTTTTGTAGATAGACAGTTTGTCAATGAAGAGATGTGATGATTAACATTTTTTAAAATCACATCTTTGGGGCCGTCCATAAAGTACGTCACGCTCCAGAGGGGGGGGAGGGGATGTAATAAAGTATGACAATTTGTGACAGGGGGAGGGGGGGTCCAGCCATGTGTGACGTCATGATGTTTTATATTAAATTTTGATTATTTTGTTAATAAAAAACAACATTTTTGTTCAAAAGTGTGACGAACATTGGGGGGGGGGTCGGGGGGGGGTCCGGGATGTGTGACAGTTTGTGACAGGGGGAGGGGGGAGTAAAAAATGGCCAAAAATAGCGTGACGTACTTTATGGACGGCCACTTTCTGTTTGGTGTCTTTCTAGACTAAACACTGCAAATAATTTTTGCTTTTTTTTGTACTTTATGTGAAAGACATGTCGTTTGTTTGCAGAGTAAGTCTTTTTGTTTCTACGTTCGTTATTTTTAGGCATTTTGTAGGATTTATGTTTACCTCATTCAAGGCACATTTGTTGTTGTTGAAAAATCACATGTTTCTTGTCATGGTATTGGATTATAGATTGTCACCACAATAATGAATTACAGAGAGGGAAGATTAAGTTTTAGCATGAAGAGAAAAGTAGATCTGAATAATCATGCGACTTTCATAGGATTACCTCCCTTAGGCCTCAAGCACAAAAACAAGCTTTGAAGAATGGCGCCATTCTATTTCAAAACCAAATGTTTGCTAAGTGTTAGTAGTTTTTCTGAAGTGGAATGGAAATAAACTTTAATTATATGTCCTAATATTTAATATTTTTAATTGATGTGACTATCTTATATGGGTACTATCATATATGGGTACCATCACATATGGGTACCATCACATATGGGTACCATCAAATATGGGTACCATCGCATATGGGTACCATCGCATATGGGTACCATAGCATATGGGTACCATCATATATGGGTACCATCATATATGTGTACCATCATATATGGGTACTATTGTTTTTGATGTTCTAATATCCACACCAACTATAAATGTTAAAAGTTGGACCTAAAAAATTTACATTTAAATTCTCCTGTTTACATACATCCAGGGTACACATTTAATAAGTTAATTTGTAAACAAAACACATTTAAAAAAATACAATCCGGATAAAAGGATGAAAAAAATTGTGCAATCTAAAAAGCCACTAAATCTTTTCAGAGGCATGTTGACATGAGAGGAGTAGGAGGAATGAGTATCACTGGAGCAACATTATTAGTCTTCTTGAACGCTTCATAGAAGTAAAAACCCGATTCACCAATTTGTTCATCCAATGAATTGTTGTCTATCCGTTTTCTTTTCCGAAACGTTCAGCAATTCGGCAGACAACTCTTGGATAACTGACCAGGCAAACTTAATATCTGAAACCTGAGTTTTTGTGGCGCACACAGCAAATCGTAAAAAGAATGTGTCCTTGACCTTGGAAGGGACCAGGTGGATCCTCCGGTCATCATTTATTTTCTTAATAAATGTTTCGTTTATTTCATTGCTTCCCTGGAGAAATAAAACAAAATGTTTTACGACATGACTGGTCAATATCCAATAATCAGGCTTCTATTGCCTGCTATATTAAAAACCTAACTTAGAAATACAACACAACGATAATCTAATGTGTGTCACTACTACCAAGGCATTTATATAATTTCCAATTAAGTATCAAGATTTACACTCTAAGCCTATATAGTCTACAATATTTAGTGCACATATTAATTGTTACCCCCGGGACCGTCTTATCCATTTGGCATAGTTCCTATGGCCATCAAACTAAATAGGGGTTTACATAGAGTATAAAGGGTATTACGAGAATTATAAACTGTAGGGATTCATCTATTACTCATATAAAGTTATACACAATGAAATAATAACTCTAAGAAATTACAATTAAGTTAGTGATAAGAAGTAGCGTGGGTTAAAATGTATGAATTGTTTTTTGTTGATTAAAGTCGGGTTGTTGACGTGAGGGGGTGTTGCAGCTCTGGACTCATCTCTCAAGTGATATAACGGCTCCTGCCTTCATGCGAGTTAGAGAAACAAGTTACACAACCAATGGAATTATCCCTCATATAAAGTTATGCACCCTGCGGTATTTTTATTGCTATACAGTCACACGAAACTTGTCAGACTGTCTAACTTGTCAGACTGTCAAACTTGTCAGACTGTCAAACTTGTCAGACTGTCAAACTTGTCAGACCGTCAAACTTGTCAGACCGTCAAACTTGTCAGACGGTCAAACTTGTCAGACTGTCAAACTTGTCAGACTGTCAAACTTGTCAGACCGTCAAACTTGTCAGACGGTCAAACTTGTCAGACTGTCAAACTTGTCAGACTGTCAAACTTGTCAGACTGTCAAACTTGTCAGACTGTCAAACTTGTCAGACTGTCAAACTTGTCAGACGGTCGAACCTGTCAGACTGTCAAACTTGTCAGACTGTCAAACGTGTCAGACTGTCAAATCTGTCAGACTGTCAAACTTGTCAGACGGTCGAACCTGACTGTCAAAATTGTCAAACTTGTCAGACTGTCAAACTTGTCAAACTTGTCAGACGGTCACACTTGTCAGACGGTCACACTTGTGAGCCTGTCAAAATTGTCAAACTTGTCAGACTGTCAAACTTGTGAGACGGTCATTCTTGTGAGACGGTCACACTTGTCAGACTGTCAAACGTGTCAGACTGTCAAATCTGTCAGACTGTCAAACTAGTCAGACCGTCAAACTTGTCAGACGGTCGAACCTGACTGTCAAACTAGTCAGACTGTCAAACTTTTCAAACTTGTCAGACGGTAACATTTGTCAAATTTTTCAGACTGTCAAACTTGTCAAACTTGTCAGACGGTCACACTTGTGAGACGGTCACACTTGTCAGACTGTCAAACGTGTCAGACTATCAAATCTGTCAGACTGTCAAACTTGTCAGACGGTTGAACCTGACTGTCAAACTAGTCAGACTGTCAAACTTGTCAAACTTGCCAGACTGTCAAATTTGTCAGACTTGCAAACTTACCTTCAACCTAAAACAAACGAGTCCAAAGGTCACAGGTCTGACAACTTCAAAGCTGTCATCGCACCTAACAAGCTCCTCAAAGTGATGAGCTAGCGACACATCCTAAATAACAAATAAATAAATGTACATATCAACAAATCAATTCTGAACAAAGTCGTTTAAGTGAAGCAATGTCACTTTTGGATAGAATTAAATTGGATCATAAAGCATCATTTGTATATTTCATGAAATCTAGCACCCAATTAAACCGCTAATACCATCTATCCAAACAGGCACCCTTTGAAAACCAACAAACTTCAATATGAAGCAGCAATCGATTAAATTCTTCATCGTTTTTAATACAAGACTGTTTACGTTTAAATATAATGTCATTCAATGATTTGCTTCTGGTTGTGTTGATAGGTTTAATTTCATATTGTAAAGAATTGTGGAGGCTTGCACTTAAATTTTGGCAACAAGTTGTTGACGACACAGTGAATGCATTCGGCATTTCCTTTTTAAATATGCAAGAATACCTCTGTAGCACCTTATCATTGCTGGAGCGCCATCTGTGGCTACTGATAAGATATTACTCAGATGTATTGCTTTTTCTTAAACTAAACTCATCCAATTTAATCAAGTCTTTTTTTTTCTTCAACGAAATGTTCTTGATAATATCAGATGCTGGCTTGTGTAGCACAGTACGTATTACTTCACATATAGCCGGTATGATTAGATCTCCACCAATAGTTTGAGGTTTTCCCGATTTGCCAATCATTAACGAAATAAAATATGAAGCAAGCAAGCCATCGCCATCTTGTGTGGTTGCGGTTGAAATAAGTTTTGCCAATGTTGGTTGTTTGATAAATGTGTCGTTTAGTGTTGAAAATAAAATAAAACATTTTTTATCCGCATCAATTTAATTCAGATGTTCTTGTAGTCTGGAAAGCTTCGTTTGATAAAACTTTCTGGCAAATCAGGCACATTGGTAATGTATTGTTTACAAGCGGCTCAATAAAGCCATAGTTCAAATGTCCTAAATTATATTGTCTCCTTTTTTTGTGTGGTTGATCCATTAGTATCCGAAGAAACAGTTCTACCACTTCCAGTAGCCAGTTGTTCTACCACTTCCAGTCCAGGTTTTGGCATTGTTACGGGCCAATCGTACGAATGGCAGTAGCCCGCAGCAATGTGCTCACGTGTTTTGATACGGCAATTCAGTGGCACCACATGAGCAGTATGTCACGGATGACCAATTTTCTCCCTTTAACTTGTGAGCTGCGCACGGTGGTGTTGTTGGCTTGTTGGAGCGAAAGCGTGAAAAGGGAGAGTTTTTTTTGGTTGACGTGTTTGGAATGTGTGTAGAGGTCAGAGAGAGACGGTTGAAGTGAGGGGGTGTTGTATCAAGAAGTTGGAATTAAAGTTTGTTTTCTGTTAGCAGTGTTCGACTATTTCTTGTGTTATTGGTGTTGATGAATCTTAGAGCAAGCGATCCAGACATAGACTAAGGACGCTTGTGACATTTCTGGGGGCCCGTCCGGGATTTTTACACAGGAAACACGGACACTGAGGAAGCAACGAGAATGCCAGTCACGACTCTGGAGGAGATCATAGCACTGGTGGATGCCCTTCAACTCAGAGGTGAGGAAAGAAGAGATTACATAGAGAGAGAGGTACAACGAGTGAGAGATGCTGAGAGAGAGGCGGCCGAGAGAGAGGTACAACGGTTAGAGATGGCAGATAGGGCGGCCGAGAGAGAAATGGCGGACAGGGCGGCCGAGAGAGAAATGGCGGACAGGGCGGCCGAGAGAGAGGCAAGGTTAGAAGCCAAGAGAATTGAAGCTGCTAATGTAGGAAATGCAAATGGGACTGACAACAGACCAAGACAGCCTAAGCTTCCACCATTCATAGATGGGGTTGACCAGCTGGATGGCTACCTGACGAGGTTTGAAACTTTCGCTAGGATCAGTAAATGGCCAGAAAGTGATTGGGCGGTGTCACTAAGTGCGCTTCTGTCTGGTCGAGCCTTGGAGGTATACTCTAGAATGCCTTACGAGGACGCGTTGGTATACCAAAAGGTGAAGGAAGTGCTTTTAAAGCGTTACAATCTCACCGAGGAGGGCTACAGAAACTTATTCAGAAAGAGCAAACCCCAGGCAGATGAATCGCCATCCATTTTTATAGGAAGAATTCGGAGCTATTTGTCGAAATGGATTATCTTGTCGGACATTGACAAAACATTTGACGGTCTTAGAGACCTCATAGTGAAAGAGCAATTTATGGCTGTGTGTCCCGAAGATCTGGTGATTTATCTAAGGGAGCGAAATAATGACACCCTGGAGGAAGTTGCCAGAGTGGCTGAATTATTCCTGGAGGCCAGGAATAGAAGCTTTAATTACAGCCCATGGTGCAACACAAAATGGCGATGGTGTTGGAGATGACATGTATGGGAGAAAAGTTGAGGGGCAACAGACCAGATCGGGTCAAAGAAAATGGCAAAGTAGGGCCGAGGAAAGATCAAGGTCAGACATACACTGCTTTGTGTGTCATAGGGTTGGCCATATAGCCCGCTATTGTCCCAGTTCAAAGGAGGGCGAAAATGCGAGCGTGAAGAGGGCAGCAGCGGCACATGCTATTCCAGTGCGTAAATGGACGGATAGCACGTACATGTGTGATAAAAGCCAAAAGGAAGACGGAGAAAGAAAGTTAAAGGTTGTGGAAGGGTTTATAGGATCAAAGAGTGTTGAGGTATTAAGAGATACAGGATGTGAAGCAGTGATAGTGAAAAGACACTACGTCAGAGATGACCAATTAACGGGCGAAATCGGGTTGATAAGAATGTTGGACACCAGAATAATAAGAGGAGAAAAAGCGATAATAGACATAAAGAAACACCATACTTGAGTGGCAGAGTGAAGGCGGTATGTGTGGAGAACTCAATAGTGGACCTTATTGTGGGAAATGTGCATGGGGGTAAGGAGCTATGACGACCCAGACATGGAGTTCAAGGGGGCGAGGTTGACAACGCCAGAGTGTGGTATGGTAGAGAGGTCACAATGTGAGGTCACATCGAGGGGAAAACAGCTGGATGTGAATCGCCGTGAAACTAAAAATTCACGGGAATGTGCTATGGTCGATGTTGGAGTCTGCGCAGAAACGGAATCAAATGAAGAGGTGAATTCCGGTGAGCATCGGTCGTTTCCCGCATTCCATTCTCGACCAACCACGAAGAGTCAAGTGAGGCGATTCCTTGGACTCACGGGCTACCATAGAGACGTGTACCAAACTACGCAACCCTCGCATACCCGCTGACCTCCGTGACAAAAAGGGGTCAGCCCGACAGAGTGAAATGGGGGAAAGAACAGGAAGAATCATACGACGCCTTGAAGAGAGCCATCACAACACGGCCAATACTACACAAACCCGATATGCAAAAGTCCTTCGTTTTAAGGGCCCATGCATCGGACGTTGGACTTGGTGTTACGTTACTTCAGGAAGATAACAGGGGAATACTGCATCCTGTTGCATTCGCCAGCAGGAATTTCTTTGAAAGAGAGATAAATTATTCTACGATTGAGAAGCAGTGCCTGGCGATTGTGTGGGCGGTCAAGAGGTTTAAACACTACCTCTACGGCAAACTGTTTGTCTTACAAACTGACCAACAGCCTTTAAAGCATCTTACTACATTTCGATTCGTAAGCGCCCGGATTACGAGATGGGCCATGTTTCTGCAGAACTACAGCTTTACAGGGCAGTGAAGTACCAGTGAAATCAAGCTCAAGATGTTGTGACATTAACCCAAAGGAGTATTATGTTTAATATTGACATTTTATAATATTAACTTAATAAATATAATGTTGTAAGTTAGGATATTTAATATAATGAATGTGTATAAACACTATGCTGAGTTATCGGATAGTAATGGGTAAACTGTTAAGTAAAATATGTTCTCACTGGTTAGGATCATTTGAGGGCAGATGTTTGTAGTAGATTTCAAGTTGTAAAAGGATATTCTCGTGTATAATTAAATGTGTAATTTGGTCATTCGAGATAGTGGAAATTTGCCGCTCTCGGAAAATTTCTGGAAAGGGGGGCATATGTCACGGATGACCAATTTTCTCCCTTTAACTTGTGAGCTGCGCACGGTGGTGTTGTTGGCTTGTTGGAGCGAAAGCGTGAAAAGGGAGAGTTTTTTTTGGTTGACGTGTTTGGAATGTGTGTAGAGGTCAGAGAGAGACGGTTGAAGTGAGGGGGTGTTGTATCAAGAAGTTGGAATTAAAGTTTGTTTTCTGTTAGCAGTGTTCGACTATTTCTTGTGTAATTGGTGTTGATGAATCTTAGAGCAAGCGATCCAGACATAGACTAAGGACGCTTGTGACACAGTAGAAGTGCGCGATTGCACATACCTCAATGCAAGAGAGGGGGTATGCGGGAACCGAGCCAAAGTCCAGACCGTTGTTCAAAGAAAAATGAAAATGAAGCATTGTGAGCTGAATTCACGAATCAGTTTGTGTAGATCTTCGCTTCTTTCTTCTACGCTTTCACTGTCCCTTACAGATACTCATCGCCCTGCCCCCACCCACCCCCCACAAATGCACCCGGGCCATCACCGCCACCTGGATCGCTGCCACGTCCACCAGGGGCGGTAGCGCCACTTGGGGAATCACTGACATAGAACAAGACTGTAGCTTACCTTCCTTATTTGGTCTTGGAGTCTTGTTACACCAAAGAGACGTAAAACAAACCAGATTTTGAGTGCTCTGAATCGTGTGCCAAATGGGATATGCCAGTGCTGTGGTTAAATACATAAATATGTTCAATGTTGAGATTTACTTGACTATCCTTTTATTTATAATTAATGTTTCTCAAAGATTTGTTAGAATGATGACTCGTATTGAGGAACATGTTATTTCACTGAAGTGGGAAGGGGTGGAGTGGCGTTGTTTGACTAAATCCTCAAACCGCTGCCCAAGAAATCAATTCTATAAACACATTTCCCCCAAACTTCACCACTGACGGAGACAACTTACCCTTCACCACTGACGGAGACAACTTACCCTTCACCACTGACGGAGACAACTTACCCTTCACCACTGACGGAGACAACTTACCCTTCACCACTGACGGAGACAACTTACCCTTCACCACTGACGGAGACAACTTACCCTTCACCACTGACGGAGACAACTTACCCTTCACCACTGACGGAGACAACTTACCCTGAATTCAGGCATATCCACTCCTTCCTCCTCGATGTCATTTTTCAGGTAAACTGGATTTACTTCAAACGCCCCAGACACAAGATCACTGTCTTTGACCCTATTGGGATTTATAGTGGAAATATTCATTTTTATTTAAAACTGCAGGTTTGATTCTATGAAAGCATGTAATGATAATTCATTTAATTAATAGATTCGATTATTTTTTAATCCCAATATTTTATTTCTGTAATAACAATTAAACTTGGTTATTTTTTAAATCCCTTGTATTAACTTCACCGTCTTGTCGTGGTCGACTGAAAGACAAAAGTAAAATTTGACCAACTTCCCATGATCTTATCTTGCTGACATTGCACATAGACTTGTGTCACCTAACAATGCATTGTATCAAACTTTCAGATCGATCGAATGTACCGTAATTAAATTAATGAATTTTTAGTTTATCTCTATGTATCTCTATGTAGCATGTGTAGCCGTCTGCTATGGTTGACCTCCGCGGATCACTGAAGGTTCACTCCAGCCCTCGATGTCACAGGGGTCTGTCGTGTGGTGCGTATTATGTTAAACTTAACAGTAATTTTATTTATGTCTCATATATAAGGGATTTATAGTCAAAAATTATTTTTTTACGTGTTGTTTAATTTATGATGATTTTACTTTTGTCTTTACTAACCACAAAGCCGAACAGTCAAATGTGACTTGCAACCACTTGTGCGGGTTAAAGTTGAAGGACATGGCTAGCTAAAATAATAATTAAAAATAAAAGAGGCATAAAGAGTTAGAAAATGTGTCTCCTACTAATGGGATATTGTTTGTTACTGTTGCTATGATGACGGGCAAAATGAAGAATATTGTAAATTGTTTATAAGTTGGGCTGTACCAGATTCAAATGTTTGAAATTCGGCCGGAGCCGAATATGCCCAGATTTATGAAGAGAAATTCTCTGGGTTTGTAAAAATGGCCGGATTTCGGATTTGCCGGCGCCGGAGCCAAAATCCGTAACACCCCTATTTATTAGTATTTTTATAGATGCATTATTTTTTTTAAATTATTACTTTTTAAAAAGATGTTATCTTGAGATTGTTTAAAGGGGAGTTAACGCGCTTCTGCTCATGGCGAATACTTAATTATACTCAATGATCATGGTGTTCCAACGAAAAGATTCGGGATGTGAAAAGGTTTAATATGTAGATAGCGATAGTTATTTGTGTTGCACTTCATAAAACAGAAGATGCATTTGAACGAACTGGGTTGCTATTGAAAATCAATACAGACATGTAGCTGCTCTTAAAAAAGGTATATGGCCCTGAAATTCAATTTCCCCAAAAATTTCCACAGGGGTTGCACCGCTGACGCCATGTTTACTGTTTCTTAAAGTTGTTCTGAAATATTTCAACATATTATATTAACGAAATTTTTATTTTAATTTTGATCATTATTTAGTTTTTTTTAAATAAAAGAGATTAAATTCTAGTAAAAATATTTTAAAAGATCAAAATTTGAAGTCCATTTTCTGTTTTGTTTGTTTTTGTTTTATTACTTTATATAATTATTTTGTTTTAAAAATATTTTTTTCTTAATGACGGAGCAAAACAGTTATTTTCAGTTTTCTTAGATACATCGGTATAACATGTCTCGGTATAACTTGTCTCTATATAACATGTCTCTATATAACTTGTCTCTATATAACTTGTCTCTATATAACATGTCTCTATATAACATGTCTCTATATAACATGTCACTATATAACATGTCCCTATATAACATGTCTCTATATAACATGTCTCTATATAACATGTCTCTATATAACATGTCTCTATATACTATGTCCATATATAACATGTATCTATATAACATGTCTCTACATAACATGTCTCTATATAACATGTCTCTATATAACATTTCTCTATATAACATGTCTCGGTATAACATGTCTCTATATAACATGTCTCTATATAACATGTCTCTATATAATATGTCTTAATATAACATGTCTCAAAATAATATTATGCAATAAAAGTAAAAAAAGTAAAACTAAATCCTAATAAAATATCCTTACTTCTACACCGTCCAGCAAAGGTCTGAACTCAGGACATATAAAAGCAGACCCAGCATAGGCGGCATCAATGTGCATCCAGATGTCATGTTTGTTACCTGGTCATAGAAGTGTAAGAGTATCTAGTGTTATCGTACAAGTGTCATGTTATTGCAATAAATCAGAGTTATCCAAAGCTTAGTCAGTGTAACGTAAATATCTCTTGCCCTCTACATATTTTCTCCTGCTCCTCCTGTCCCATGAGATATAAGTCATGATCCGTATCTAGAAAAGGTTATTCATATTATCAAATGTTTGATTTGGCAAGGAGATTTAAAGTTATGTTCTAGATTTATAATTTGAGAACCAGTCCACAAAAAACTGCTGCACAATTCCTTGTATTTGTTGGTAATAATGACTCACAAATTGGTCCAAGTTCTTGCAGGTTGTCTACGCCACATGATGACGTGGTTCCTATAGTTGCACACAGCTGTAGATGAATTGTCGAGTTGAGAGATATATTTATATTTCAATAAGGATGAGACAAATCATATGTCATGTGTCACTAGTGAGACAGAAGTGATGTCAAGAATAATATCATTGACACTAGTGAGACAGAAGTGATGTAAGGGAGAGCCTGGTGTCCTGACTTCCTTACTGCTGGCTACAGATTGTGTAGTTTTATTCGTGAAATGTTACTGTAATATATCATCAAAAATAATAATGTGCTTATTTTAGTATTTAGTATCTAGACACAATCATGTGACATTCGGACAGTTTGGGATTGGACCCTGAGGCGTTGCCTGAAATCCGGTGTACTTGAGATGACAATTGATCGACCACTTCGCAAAGTAGCTGGAATTTGAATGGCAATACTTTGAAGTTAAATTTGTTCTTAGTCTTATAACAACTTGAATAAGAATTGACATTTACCAGACTGCGTAGGACGTTAGAACTATAATAAATATTATACATGCTAGGGCTTTTCAAAATCTATTTCTTATCAAGAACGCACTTTAAAAAAATCGAAAAGGAAAAAGAAAAGTAAAGATTTTGCATTGAATAACAATGAAAGTAAATGAAAAAACATAAACTGAATGCCATGTATTCAATTTTGAGGTATTTTAAAACAATTAGCTTATTAAAGTCTATTCATTTTTTAATTTTTGCTAAATATGTTTCTATGTCTATCATTTCTAAAGCGTTTTAATGAAAAAAAATTTAAACTGAATGATGTTTTTAAAATAAAATCTAAAAGTTACATAGAACAGTTGAATATCTTACAAAGAAAGGAATCAAGCCCTGCTCCTTGTCCCTAATGATGACTGATTCCAGCTCTGACCCTCTCAGGGATCCTTTGTCATCTGTTGGTAGAGATTTCATTTGGACCATACCTATAAGGAAGGCCCTCACAACTGACGAATGGGCCTTTGAGAAACGGAAACAAATAATTAGGAACCAAATAAAGAATGGTAAAAATTTCAATACAGAAACAATTCTTTTCAATGCTCTAAGCTTCTCTCAGCCGTCGATCATTGCGAGGAAGAGTGTTGACGTAATGTTAATAATGTGACCAGATTATTACCAGCATTACATTGAACAAAATAACACCAGCTGATGTCATTAAACTACAACTCGTAAAGAAGATAACTGGCTTCATAAATAACGTAGACACATACATCCAGTGCATACTTTTGAGTAGACGCTCTAAGGGGGAGCTTTTTTTAGAAAGATAATAAAAATGGTCTCATAAATACATAAATATAAAAGAAGGTTTAAAAAATTAAATTGAACAGCAAAAACAACACAAATTTTAGACATTTAGTAGGGAACTTTTGAAATCACATGCTTTTATTCACCAAAGAACGGAGAAAGAAAGTTATGCTATTTTCATAATATCCCGGATTGTTTCATGTTTTATTGACTTATAATAAAATTAAAAGTGGAAGCGTGCAGGCCATGTAGTGTGGGGTGTGTAGGTCGTGTAGTGTGGGTTGTGTAGGCCATGTAGTGTGGGGTGTGTAGGCCATGAAGTGTGGGTTGTGTATGCCATGTAGTGTGGGGTGTGTAGGCCATGTAGTGTGGGTGTGTAGGCCATGTAGTGTGGGGTGTGCAGACCATGTAGTGTGGGGTGTGCAGGCCATGTATTGTGGGGTGTGTAGGCCATGTAGTGTGGGGTGTGCAGGCCATGTAGTGTGGGGTGTGTAGGCCATGTAGTGTGGGCAAAGCCATTTTTTAAATCTATTTAAATTGTTCTACACTTTAATGTGAAGTTACGTTAATGACCCCGTCAACTGAAACACGAAGAAGTTCTTTAAAGATAAGAAAAGTTACATTTTCTCCTAGAAGGAATGATAACAAGTTCAAGACAGATACATCTAATATATAAAATCGCCCTACGTATGCGTTTGTCTCCCCATCGCAAAAAGGCGTGCGAAAAGGCACTTGAAAGGCGTGCAAAAAGGTGCGCAAAATTATTATAAATAAAGTAAAAATTTTCGCCTTATAAAATATTATATTACGTCATTGTTTTAGCACAGAAAGTCAATTACCGAAACAACGCACGAACCTGTGACGTCGGCATATGTGTTGAGTCTAACACATAATCGCCGTTCGTATGCGGTGTATGCTTTGTAACCGTGTATCTCCCTCGCAGGAAATGCTCCAAAATTATCAAGACGCCATGGCGATTGTTAGAAAGTACGGGAAACCCGACTTCTTCATTACAATCACATGCAACCCAAAATGGCCTGAAATTGTCACCAATTTACAACAAGGCCAATCAGTGGAATTTCGTCCAGATTTGGTCGCACGCGTTTTCAAACTTAAACTGGATGCTCTACTAGATGACATTGGAAAACATCACGTTCTTGGAAAACCAATAGCAAAAATCCATGTCATTGAGTTCCAGAAACGTGGGCTTCCGCATGCTCACATACTATTAATTTTATGCAGCGAGGACAAGCCTAACGACGGTGAACAAGTGGATAGAATGATTTCTGCAGAAATACCAGACAGTGCAACACAGCTTCGACTGCACGAAATAGTCACCAAACACATGATTCATGGGCCCTGTGGGAAATACAACATGAACTCTCCATGCATGGTTGATGGATCCTGTTCGAAGAAGTTTCCGAAGCCGTTCTGTGAAGAAACAATCATTAATGTTGACGGTTATCCCAAATATAGGCGACGGAACAATGGTGTAACAGCAATCGTCAATAGCCGAGAAATTGACAACTCATGGGTCGTTCCTTACAATCCGTACCTCAGCCTAAAGTACAACTGTCATATCAACGTCGAGAGCTGTGCTTCCATAAAAAGCGTCAAATATCTGTTTAAATACGTCTACAAAGGACATGATTGCGCCAACATCTCCATTAAAGAACACGGGACCTGAACCACGATGAGATCACCTCCTTTATGGACTCTAGATATGTGAGCGCGCCTGAGGCTGCTTGGCGCCTTTTGGGTTCCACATGCACAAGCAGTCTCATGCAATTATCAGACTCCAAGTTCATCTCCCTGGCGAGCAATCAGTAGTTTTTACTACTGATAACGTTGAGGCTGCAGCACAGAACGCAGCTTCGAGAGACACTACTTTAACGGCATGGTTCAAACTAAATCAACAATACCAGATGGCTACAGGTATACTATACACTGACATACCTGAACATTATGTTTTTCACGAGAGGACCAGAACATGGCAGAGAAGGCAAAGGGGTGCTGACAGAATAATTGGTCGTATGTACTCTGTCAGTTTAGCGTCAGACATTCAGCGCTTCTGCTTGCGCTTACTTCTCCTTCATGTGCCAGGTGCAACTTCCTTTGAGGACCTTCGGACCGTCCATGGTATTACATATCCAACATTCAAGGAAGCTGCACAACACCGAGGCCTCTTCAATGACGAGCAGGTCTGGGATATGACGTTACATGATGCAGTTGCCGAAAAGAGACCCGCTCTCCTACGGGAATTATTTGCACATATGTGCCTGCTCGCATCTCCTTCAAATATTCCACAATTGTTCCAGAAATATAAAGAATACTTTTATGAAGATTTTACGTTGCAGTTTCATCACGAAGTGAATTGCAAACACTGCCTCAATTTGGCCCTTACTGATATTCAATTGATCTTTATTGCCAATAGGAAAACCTGCGAGAATTTCGGTTTACCAGTTCCACCAAGTCACGTGGAAGACATACAGGACAGCGTTTTTGATCCGGTCCAACAGCTCAGCAAAGCAACAGACATGGTACGGAGTCTCAATGAACAGCAGAGACACGCATTTGATGAAATTATCGCAGCCGCAGCCAATGATCATCTTCCTCATAGGTGTTACTTTCTTGACGGACCTGGTGGCAGTGGTAAAACATATTTGTACACAACCTTGCTTGCATCCTTTAGAGGGGAACAGAAGATTGCTTTAGCTACTGCATCAACTGGAATCGCGGCCAATTTACTGGAAGGTGGTCGAACGTATCATTCCCAATTTCAACTTCCCGTCCCAATTATCGACACCTCAACCTCCAGAATGAGAATGACCTCCTCCGATGCTGACATTCTCCGAAGAGCCACAATAATCATTTGGGATGAATCCACGATGGCCTCTAAGGACGCATTGAAATGCGTGAATAAACTCTTACAAGATAGCATGCAAAATGACAAACCTTTCGGTGGAAAAACAATTCTCTTGGGTGGGGACTTCAGACAAACCTTGCCCGTTGTTGCTCATGGAACCAGGGCCGCCATTGTCGAAGCGAGTATTAAGTTTACCGATCTTTGGTCTAAATTTACAATTCTCACATTGACAAGTAATGTGCGATCTATTGATCCAGAATTTACGTCTTGGTTAATTGAGCTAGGCAATGGAACATTAACCAATGAACATGGATTGGACGAGAATATGTTTGAAGTTCCAGCCCATATGGTCTGCACAGGATCTATTGTTTCCGAAATCTTCGGTGAACGACTTCTAGCCAGAGATGCGGAAGAATTTGTAAATAAGGCTATTCTCTGCCCTACAAATGCCGATGTGGACCATATCAATAGTCAGTTCTGCATTTACTTGAAGGAGAACCCAGGACATACTTAAGTTCCGACTCCATCGACGACTGCACGCCAGATGATGAAAAACAATTATCCCGTGGAATTTCTACATCAATTGGCACCTTCGGGAATGCCGCTTCATCAATTAACATTAAAAGTCGGAGCAATTATAATTCTTCTTCGCAATTTGAACACCAAACGAGGTCTATGCAACGGCACCAGATTGGTGGTTAGGGACCTCAAACCCAACCTCATCATCGCTGAACTTCTGTCCGGAAGTGACAAAGGTCGCACTCTATTCATTCCACGCGTGGACATTGCCCCGACAACCACAGACTTGCCTTTCGTTCTACGGAGAAGGCAATTCCCTGTGAAGTTAGCTTTGCAATGACCATAAACAAATCGCAGGGCCAGACACTGGATAAGGTCGGTATCTACCTACCACAACCTGTGTTTAGCCACGGGCAATTATACGTTGCTTTCTCCCGTGTACGCAGATCAGCAGATGTCAAGGTCCATGTGGCAGATGGTCCTAAACAAGGGAAACTGCTCCACGACAGCTCCACCTGCTACACTAAAAATGTGGTGTACAAGGAAATCTTTCATATTTAGCTGTTCATATCGTATTGTGTTCATGGCAATAAAAGATAAAAGTCTTTTCTATTTCAGTATTTCGTACATCTCTTTGTTATTTATTTTCATATCGTATTGTGTTCATGGCAATAAAGGCCACATGGTTTTTTTCTATTGCAGTATTTGGTATATTTCTTTGTTATCCCTTCTGTCGGATTTCGTTCTGCCAGCTTCAGCAGGCTTTTCAACTAGTAATAACATAACTATGAGTGCTCCACGGTTTCATTTTAAGTCTTTAAAAATTTCAACTATTCCGGGTATCATGAAAATTGTTTGTTTTTCGTTTAAAAAAAAACAAAACATTAAACACAAAAACGATTGCTTAAATAAAATCAAAATATATTTTTATTTTAACTTTTCAATTCCATGAAATGACTTGCTATCAATATTCACCCCTACTCACCAAAACACACAAAGGATTTGCCATTTAGATATCGTCGCGCTACAAATCATATAGTCGTCGTATCTTTGAATCATGTGAGAATTGTTCACATTTCTTGGCAAAATATTTCTTTCATACTATCAAGGCTTTATTGAGTGAAAATTATAAGCTAAGTGGCTAGAATTAAATGCTTGTAATGGTCGACCACTGGGATCACACTCTGATCCCCAGGTTGGATTGCAAGGTCATCTCTATGGTTTGACCATAGCTCTCTTGTAATGCAGAGTATCAATTTCATAGGCTCCACAGTCTCGAGGGATTGTTAAGCTTCGCACCCTTAGGGTTGACTGGCACCGGCCGTGCAATTCTTGCTGTGACTCTAGAGGCGTAAATTCTATAGAAGCAGACTATATTGAAGCTGGGGACATTAAGCTCGGACGATAAAAAACCCATAGAAATACCGTGTCAGTTAAACATGAACGAACTTATTGAAATTTTACTAATTAGCTTATTGAAGTTTATTCATTATTTAAAACTAGTTTGTGCTGCGCGCCCCCTTTTTAAGGGCGCCTACGGCGCCCACCTTTTTCAAAAGCCCAACAAACTTGTCCTTGTATGATAAATAAGTAATATTAAAATTTCTTAAATGTACACAAAGTATTTTATAATAGTTTTTTTTTGTCAAAAGCCCAAATAAATTATCCCTGTATGATAAATACGAAATATTAATGAAATGTACACAAAGTATGTATATAATATTTTTTTACAGTGCTAATCACCACACGACTTTTAAAGTAATTTTAGAAGGCAGCGCACCAAATTACTCCACCCAAAAAATAACTCTTAGAGTCAGTCAGCACTGTTTACAACACAAATGCTGACGTCATATGTTCGTGCGTTGTTTGGTTAATGTTAATCTGGAAACCAAAAGGATTATGATTTTCACGTCTATATTTTCAATTAGCTTTAGGCGTGAGGCAGTCAGCGATAATTGAGCGTAAATATATATATATACTAGCTGACCCGCGGTGTAGCATACGCCGCTAATGATTTGGTGACGGGTGAAGACTTCCTGAAAGACATGGTTGTCAAAATGGGGTGGGTTTGGGTTAAACGACTGTGAGTGAATGAAAAGAAGGAACTCTGGAGAGACCCGCGGCATATCACCAGTAAAAAATGACGGAAGTGTTCAGCTGAAATCTATTTATTTTGAAAATGACAGAAGTTTTCAAAATGGATATATTTCAGTTTTTGTAATTTTCCCTTTTGCCTGAAAGCCGCATAGTAAATATTCAGAAAATGTAGAGACCAAGAGAGACAAATTAAATCTCTTTTCCACATTGAACATTTTAGGAATTCTAATAAACGTTTTCATTATTGTCAAGTCAGCACCCCTTCCAGTTCTATATTAAAAGCAAAGATTTTTGTTATTCCAAATTAGTATAAGACGCATTAAAATATTAATGTAAATAACAATAAAAAAACTATTGTGGGGAGGAGTCCGATTTTTAATTTTTAAACATACAAATATGCAATCTCAAAGTGTATAAAAGAAAAACAAACGCTAAACTGAAGCATAAGTTGGCAAATTTCATTTGCAGTAATAAATAATGGCTTTGTAGTTCAAAACGCATCGAAACTTGACAACCAAAAAAATGACAACCAATTGTAAATTTCATAAACCGAAAAACGAATGTTATATATTAATATAGAAAATTAAGTTTATAATTACGTACGTAATACTGACATGGACACATACACAAAAAAAGGACATTTAATACAAAAAATAAAAATAATATTAATCAAATAAAACATGGCTCTTTTTAAATCCTTTATATTAACTCGTGGTGTCTGCGGCCGACCTTGCTTGCTTGCTTGCTTGTCGCCAAAACTTTTGATCGATTTTTAACCCACTTGCTCGCAAGATAGCGAGCTGAAATTTTGCAGGCAGTTTTGTACCGATGATAAAAACAATGTATCAAACTTTCAGATCGATCGCATGTACCGTAATTAAATTATTGATTTTTAAGATTATTTTATTTATTCCTATGTATCATGCTATTTTTTGAGATAGAGCGTCGCGGTGCGTATTATATTGAACAACCTTTCTGTCGCGCAATAAGGTGCGTATTTTATTGACAGCTCTTTTTATAAACATATTCCTGATCGGTGCGCATTATATTAAACATGTTTTACGACACAACTGCAATTTTGTATTTCTGGATGGTCTGGCGCTGCGTATTATAATGAACATTCTTTTAAATTCTTCTCGTACATAAAGGATTTATAGTCAAAAACTTGGTTTTTTACGGGTTTTTCTTATTACTTCGTTCCCTTCACACATTAATAAAAGCTAAATTAATGACGTCACGTCACAATATTTTATGGCTAGAAACACATTTTGTTAACCTCGAATGCAACATTTTTACTCCTATATTTTCATTTTTTATCGGGATTTACCCCGCATAGCGTTACGGACGTGACATTGCAAATTATATATATTTAATGATTGGTTCTAGAATGTCATTGTAAAACTTGTATACACATTTTCTGTTGAATCAGACCAAGTGAAGTGTGTGAAATGTTTATGACATATTTAGAAAGACAGTGCAGGTTAAATAAAAACGTGTAACATTCGAACACAATCTTGTATGAAATCTAACTCACCTCCTCTGAACAATACGCCACCAGTTTGTCTATGATCTGTCCTTGGGTCCTTTCGGGATTTTCTTTTTTTAGCTTTTTAATCATGGCTGTCCTAGCAGACAGAAGGGCAATAAGAGTAGCCTCGCTTGCCGTACCCTGAATATCAAATATAACTTCACATTTCAATACGATATTTTAAATTACAGGGAGTTCTTCGGTTACGACGAACCCGATTTACGCTGTTTCGTGGTTACGAACGCGCCCCTCTAAAAATATTTTAAAAAATAATATCACGCATTATTTCGTTTTTTTTCTTTCTTTAAACTTTTTTTTTCATGGGGCAACAAATTGTTTTCGGTTTTTAAAAAATACTTTGTATGTAATTTATTGCTTTTATGTTTCTGGCGCATGGCGGAAAGAATACGCTTTGTTGTGGTTGTAGGGCGAGGAAGACGCTCAGTCTCGGTACATACGCTACTTTGGTTGTTTACACCGTCTCTCTCTCTCCCTCCCCCCCGTCTCTCTCTCTCTCTCTCTCTCTCTTCCTCCCTCCCTCTCTCTCTCTCTCTCTCTCTCTTTCTCTCTCTTTCTCTCTCTCCCTCTCTCAGATTTTCTTTTTTTTAAATATTTTTTTTTCATGTGGTAAGGAATCGTTTTCTCTTTTTTATGTCACTGACTGTAACATTTTGTTATAGCACTGTACGTGCAGTATATATATATATCTAATTTAGAAAGCTCAGTTGTTTGTATGTTTGTCTCAACTCTGTGTCCCGATTTCACGAAAAAACAACATAACGGACAGGGACCAAATTTGCCTGGATGTTTCCTTTTACACTGCACATGGTTTTAGTATAGTTTTTTTTGTAATTGTCCCTTTTGTCTGAAAGCCGTAAATTAAAAAAAAACAACAGAAAATGTATAGACATAGAGAGAAAAACTTAATCTCATCTCCATGCTGAACAACTTTACGCGGACTTTCAAAAAGAATTATTTTTGGTGCAATATATTTTCCAAGGCTTTATTTTGACCGGTGTGCTTTCTAAAACCTTTTATTGCCTGATTGTGATGCGCACATTATCGTGTACGGATTTCAAATTGAGCTGTTTCGTGATAATATAACATTTATATTTGGTTTCGCTTTGCGGTACAAGGCAGTGGTTTTCTTCACTGGTACTTTTTTAATATTATAGATGCTTTTTAAAAAAATTATTACAATTGTTACACGGAGCATGGGATTAATATTTTAAATGTGTATATGAAATTGCGAATTTTGTTTTGTTGTGATTCATACCTCGACATTAAATGAAACCTAATTTTATAATTCGTGATTTTATTTTAAATGGGAAACGATGGCCCATGTAAAATAATCGTACACGTAAAAAAGTTTGTATAAGCTCTATATTTCAGCATCCTTCCGTCTCGAGATACGATGGTGCCTCACTGTTGGGTTGGGTTGCATTTCCTCGAGTGGCTGTGCAGTCCTATCCTTGAGTGACAGTCTTTTCCACAGCTATATACTTAGACAGTTTAAACTTTGGCTACCGGGCTTATTAACATAAGTAGATTAATCTTCATAATCTGAACATGAAAACACTTACTTATTTTGTATTGCGAATTGAACATTTTATGTTAGTTCCTTTGTAGTCGATATAACATAAAAATCAATGTTTAGTCATTGTTTCCCATGCATTCACTAACAGACGGTTGGGGGCCGTTCATAATTGACGTCACGCACCTGGGGGGGGGAGGGGGGGTCACACTTTTGTGACGATGCGTGACGAGGGGGAGGGAGGGGGGTTGAAGAAATGTGACGTCACATCAAAATGGTAACTTGAAATAAAACTTCCACTGAAATATTTGGTCGCTTACAATTTATTTAATGACTTTTTTAAAAAAATCAGTGCTTCTCAATGTGCTGTCGGTAGGCCATCAGACGCTGGTTGGCGTAAGCTATCAAGACACGAAAATTAAATCTAATTATAATCCTTAAGTTTGAGAATCCACAAGATAACATGAAATTGTTACACTGCGTCGTTTGATGTTGACATCAAAGCATTTGTGATGTAACCGCAGCTCCGTTTGGTTCTCTCGAACTTTTTTGCCCGTTACCCCAAAATATACAAGTTTATGTGTGCGTTACCCCCCCCCCAACCCCCAGACTCTAGGTCCTGCTCACATGACTCGGGGATTTGGGGGAGCGTCGTTAGCTACGAAAATGCTACTGGTGAGTTTTACATGCATGACAAGTGTCTAAAAATGATCTGAATAGGATTATGTGTAGATATTTTAAGTCAAAACGACACTGAATATCCTTTTTCTTTAAAAGGGGAGGGGGGGGGAATCTATTTGATAGAATTAAAAACGTTTTAAGTTTGATATAATTGTTCGATGGGTTTTTGGTCAAACGCCCCTGGCCATTCTAGTCTTCTATATAATGGTAAATGAGCCTATTTAAAATTAGCCAAGTATTCATTAACTTTATTGAATGCATCAAATTCTTGACATCGCAATTCGAGAGGAGCACAAAACAACGTTTTCTTCTTAGCTCAGTTTTGAAAGGCATTAATTTTAAATATCACAGAAAGGATACGTGATACAGACAAGTCATGTGGATTAAAGATTATTGTCACTCGTGTCAATATAAATGAAAGTAGGGTAGATTTAGGTGTCTTCGTATAGTACGTAGGTAAGAAATCTACATAGTTGCCAAATTTAAAAAAAAATGCATTTTCTGGAAGGAACCGGTTCAATAATGGACATATGTTACAAGCGTACACGTGCACATGACGTATTTTAATATATCTAGTGGATTGTAGTGGATGTTATATGTCCCACATGAGTCTGCATTACCCCCAAGAATTCCCTTTTTGACCTCAGATGAGGTTATTTACCTCTGTTCGCCGACCTCTTTCTTACGGGATGCCCGTCAGTCAATTGAGGGATTTTAAAAAAATACATTTTAAAAATGTTATTTTTAAATAATTTGTTTTCTAAACAAAGACGTTAATCGTGATGATTAATAGTCAATGTTTAATTTGTATGCATTAAAATAAAATATAATCTAAGGATGTTAACACAGCTAGTTTTCTGAAGGCCAGTTAAACGTTTTAAAAAAAATACTTCACGCGGGTCGATTTACAATGTAGATCTTCATTAAATAAATATTTAAATGACAATAAAAGTGATTTGAAACATTCTTATTTTCAAATAGAAAATACGTTTTAATTTTTTTTTGTGTTTTTTTTTGGGTGTCAAAGATTTGTGACGTATTTTTAGAGGGGGGGGTTCTAAGTTTTTGTGACGACGCGTAACGAGGGGGAGGGAGGGGGTAAAAAATCGGCAAAAATCGCGTGACGTTATTTATATACGGCCCCTTGAAATATTATAATAATTTTTTTAAATGTGTCATATAATTTCTTTATTTAAAAAAATTTGTATGAGGTGATGGAATATAATTTACAAAATATGATGCCTAATCGGGAAACTGTGTCAAAAAAGAATATAAAAACTTGAATTCTTTTTTGAAATAATAACGTTTTCATCAAAGCCGTACATTTAAATTGTAAAATAAAGAGGCAAACACATAAATAAATTAAATGTAATTTCCATATTGAAACATCTATAAAGACGTAGAAAAAGGAGAGTTATTTTTGGTATATCACTTTGTTACAAAACTTTTTTTTTAAACGGCCCGCTTTCTATAAAACTTAATAGTCTAAATACTATGCTCAGATTTTCTTAACATCACTTTAATATGACTGCTTTTGTTTCTTAATTTTTTTAGAAACTACATTTCATTTATAACATTTATAATATAGTTTATTGGTTCTATGAGGTAAGAGGCTACTTTCTGCACCTATTAGACGATTTTACAAATGTTGTATCACTTACCAATTGTGTTACGATGCAGTGTCGTAAATTTATAAACGTTTTGAGTTATGAGCTGTAGAGATCTCTTTGAAAGGCTGTCACTAATGTTTATTTAGTACGTGTAGAAATTAAATAGTTAATTTGGTATTTATGGTCATCAAAATAATAATTTAATAAAACGTACATTTTAAATAGTTAGGGAATTTTATAAGGCACTGTTTTTAAGTGAAAATAAATTACTCAAAAAGTACCTTTTAATTATTAGAGAATTTTATTAGGGACTAATTTAAGTGAAAACAAATCATGCGATAATAAAAAAAAAGAAGAAAAAAAGCAACAACACATTCATACATTAATTTAGTAATTAGGTTTTTTTTAAATACTTTTTTCTGGGTGACGGAGAATTTTCTGATATACATTCATTTATAAAAAGATATTATATTTGAAAGCATGAGTGTTTCATGTGTACTATACATTCATTTATAAAAATATATTATATTTGAAAGCATGAGTGTTTCATGTGTACTATACATTCATTTATAAAAAGATATTATATTTGAAAGCATGAGTGTTTCATGTGTATATATGATTGGTTATCTCCTAAACATCTACATTTCAAATGTTCTTGATTCTTTTATTTTTGTGTGTCTTTTGTATACTAATGAAAGCCTAATCAATCACTCACTTATCACTAAGTTGCCAAATTCCCATTTTAATAAAAGTCTTTAATTGTGCATGCTCATACCTTAAACACTACTTAACAAACGCTGGACTGTCCAACCGAGACAGAGGAGAGTCACGGGTTCTATTCTCGGTGCTGGCAAGGCCCCGTGGCATTGTGCGAGCCACACAATCCCTTGCTCGTTAGTGGTGGCTAAATTAAACTTATGAACGCTACTTCACATGCCCCATAGTCCGCCATGGACTGGAAAGGGGGTTATTATTATTATTAAGAAAATTGAGCACAACTGAAATTAAACTAATATACCGCAGTATCACTTTCTCTTATATTAGCTAAGTTATAATCGTATCCTTGGCTACTGGACGAATGAGTAGATCTAGATCAAACTTACTACACATAAACTCATAAGAAAGTCTACATCGAATTGAACTAAATATGTCCACTCATACGCGTCCAGAGTACCAAAGCAAACTTTGTCTTCAAATGGTATATATCCGTTTGACAGACTTTTAAAACTTATCTAATAAATGTATATCTTAATTTAACTTGGCACAAAAATAATTTAATATCCAGACTAAAATACTAGGAAAAGGAAAAGGGGCTGGGGGTAGAAAAGAGGGGGATGAGTGGTGGTGATGGAATTTACACAATGTAATATCTTTTCGCAAAACGAAAATAAATATTGATTTTCGTTCCCAAATGAAACTGCAAAATATTAGATATTGAATTCCATCTAAAAATTGTAATTTTAAAATAGAGACAAAATTAAATAAAACATTTTTTTAATGAAAAAAGTCTTAATGTAAATTTATATGGAGAAAATATTTGTGTGTTTGTGTGTGTGTTTGTGTGTGTGTGTTTGTGTGTTTGTGTGTGTGCATGCCTGTGTGTGTGTTGATTTATTTAACTTTTATCTTTAAGTTACTCAAGCGTGTGCAAATATGTGTTTTATTTCAAATGCCATTCCTTGCTAAGCGGAATCTATAGCTATGAGATATTTTTCTATGCAGGTTTTCAAACTAAATTAATATCGTATTGAAAGAATTTTTTAAAGTTCCCAAGGGCTCATTATCGTACTTAAAATTGTCTCAATTTTAGAGAATTTTCAGACCAACTATAATTGGCATTCCCAAGAGTAAACCCGGGGCAAAATGTAGTTGTATTACAACAAGAAAGCCTAACATAAACACATAAACTATCGTATATATAGACATACTTAACAAACATTAAGTAACATATTTTCACCTAAGTAATAACATTTTAAGATAGTACACTTCCGCTGCAAAGCGCGGGTATATTTCTAGTATATATATATACATACACACACACACACACACATATATATATATATATATATATATATATATATATATATATATATATATATATATATATATATATATATATATATATATATATATATATATATATATATATATAATACACTTACACTGAAATTCGAGTTACGACATTTCTTAGGAACGGATCAACGTCCTAACTCGAGGACTCCATGTACTTTAAATGCTTCTTAATTTTCTCTATCGACCATAACAGAAAACTTGCAACTTTATTTATTATCGTAGACGATTAATGCCAGCCGAGGAAATTTTACCGTTAGTTCCGTTTAGGTATCTTGTATTTTATTTGAAAATATTTATCGCAGGACAATACACTATTTCAAAGCAATACAAGAAAAGACTTTACATTAAAAAAAGCAAACAACAACAGTTTCTTTACTTGTTGGAGTTTAAAAATTACATTATCTTCGCCTTTACTGAATACTTAACTACCAGCATAAAACCAGCACCTTTTCCCATTTCAATCACCCGAATAGAACTTTCATTAAACTCACCTGTATAACACCTCCACCTTTTCCCCCAGAACTAAAGAGAAACTCTTTGGGCAGGTCTAACATCTTGGCCAGCCAGTCCATCATGGAGACTTCCAGCTCAGTGTATGCCGGACTGGCTGCCTGGACATTGAACACGATGGTCAGTTGGGAAGTGAGAAACAAAGGAAAACCACAATGTCATCTTTTATCATTCCAATACCTGATTTAAATTAGTTGGTGTTAAAAATCAAGTGTTTAATAAATGTATGTTTTATAATTAGATGTATTGGCACACGCTTAAGATGTTAAGTGTTATAGATGCAGTAGCACGTTTTCTTAAGTTGTTAAATTTTATAGATAGATGCAGACATTCTTGAGACTTTGTGTCCGGGTGGTTCCCTCAGATTAAGTAGAAACTATTAGTATTTTGTATTCTTGTTTTAATTATTATTGTTACATTTTTTAAACAATACTCCCACAGCTGTTTGAGTAACGCTGGACAATATTCCCACAGCTGTTTGAGTAACGCTGGACAATATTCCCACAGCTGTGTGAGTAACGCTGGACAATATTCCCACAGCTGTGTGAGTAACGCTGGACAATATTCCCACAGCTGTTTGAGTAACGCTGGACAATATTCCCACAGCTGTTTGAGTAACGCTGGACAATATTCCCACAGCTGTTTGAGTAACGCTGGACAATATTCCCACAGCTGTTTGAGTAACGCTGGACAATATTCCCACAGCTGTTTGAGTAACGCTGGACAATATTCCCACAGCTGTTTGAGTAACGCTGGACAATATTCCCACAGCTGTGTGAGTAACGCTGGACAATAATCCCACAGCTGTGTGAATAACGCTTGCCTTTTTAAAAACCCGATCCATCTTCATGCTTTCCACTATAGTCCCTAATCCCCCCCCCAAAAAAAAACACACACTCAATTCACGGCCAAAGCAACACGACAGACAATAAGGACCAACTGACCCAAGTGAATCCTATGCACCCGAGACCATCTGACAGGATATCCGCCAGCATAGCTGGGTAGGAATGGGCTATTGGGAAGTAGGCGTGAAACTGGGGACTGTGCCAGTGTGTGATCTGGGAATAGACAAGAAAATATGACATGACAGAAGTATCAAATAAAACAACCCCGTAAAAACAAAGTTTTTGACTATAAATCCCTTAGGGGCCGTCCATAAAGTACGCCACGCTCCAGAGAGAGCGGGTGAAATAAAGTATGACAGTTTGTGACAGAGGGGGAGGGGGGTCCGCCATGTGTGACGTAACGGTGTTTTCTATTAAATTTTCATTATTTTATTAATAAAAATGAACAAATTTGTTCGAAAGAGTAACCTACTTTAGGGGGGGGGGTTTCCTGAGATTTGTGACTGGGGAGAGGGGGGAGTTAAATTGGTAAAACATAGCGTGACGTACTTTATGAACGGCCCCCTATATATGAGATATAACTAAAAGTATTGATTATGTTCAAACGCGACAAACATTTACAGACTGACACCGAGTCATATCCCCTGGCTTTAAAACCGGGGGGAGGGGTGTGGACATCGAGGGGTGGCGTCAATGCGTGAACTCAACTGGCACGTGAAAGAAAAACAATAACAAACCGTGAATTTGAATTACATATGTTATATTTAGATAAACTAAAAATGCAGTAATTTAATTACGGTACGTTCGATCGATCTGAAATTTTGATACGATGCATTGTTAGGTGACACAAAGCTCGATGGCATCACGGGAAGTGTGTCATTTTTTCCTTTATTTTTTCCGCCCACCCGCGAACGACAGACAGAAAGAGAGAGATGACGACAAGATTTCGAAGTTAATATAAGGGATTAAAAAAAATTAATGTCTTACTATAGAGAAATTGAGAGAAACTCGACCAATTAACCAGTGATTACAAGCAAACTTTTAGCGTTTAGAGCAAACAACGAACAGAAGGAAAATATATAAGGTCAATTTAATACAACAAACAAACAACAACTCACTTTAAGAAAGTATAATATTTTTTCCAATTCTTATTTGTTGAATCTAGCCTATAATGTAATTTTAAAAAAAATAACATTAGATTTTAAAGTTTCTTTGATAGAAGGTCTTTCTTGGATAGCATGTGAGATCTTACATAGCTATGGGAGGGAAGTTTTTCATCTGTTTGTGAACAGCTGAGCCTGGACTATACCTGGGCTATACCTGGACTATGCATGGACTATACCTGAACTATACCTGGACTATACCTGGACTTTACTTGGACTATCTATTGATGCTAAAACGCAGTTAAAATTCTGAAAAACACTCACCCCTGGCATGATGACTCTATCGATATCCTTTTTCACCTCTTCCCAGGGCTCACCATTCAAGGGCGCCTCGTCTGGAATCAGCTCCCTGAGGTACCCAGGCAAGACTGCAGGAAATGGGGTGCGGGTGTTGATGGTCTCCATGTAGTTGGCCACGTAGTTGACCATTTCACAACCCCTGACACAGAACTCCTTGGCGTCCATTGGTTGACTAAAACTGACTGGAAATAAAAGATAAGGGATATTATTGTGTTTTATACTTAGCAACAAACAAGGACACGTAAAGTACAGCGGAAAGGGAGCAAATCAATTTTTAAAATGCATCCATATATCATTCAAGACAGTACAGTAGTACTTGGGTATACGAACGCTTCAGGTCATGAAGAAGTCATTTTACGAATAACAATTTTGATTGTATTTCTGTTTTATTTCGAGTAACAAACAGTTCCGGGTTATGAACGAAGGCAACGCGCGCGCGCGCGCACACACACACACACACACACACACACACACACACACATATATATATATATATATATATATATATATATATATATATATAGAGAGAGAGAGAGAGAGAGAGAGAGTGATAAATAGACAGAGAGAGAGAGAGAGAGAGAGAGAGAGACAGACAGAGAGAGACTGACCAACGATTTAAAGTTTGAGAGATATGATCGAGCACAGTACCAACGAAGGCTACACAGTTCTAAACATCGCTTAGCCGTAGCCAAGTAGCCTAGTTTTACACGTGTACGAAGCCTCCCTTTAATTTGAGTTACTACCCATCAGTATTTCAGTTTATGAGCACAGCATGGTGAAATCAACTATTTCCAATATCAAAGAGGTATTCAAATCAATCGATTTGGCTATTTATTTGTTGCATGAAATAACAAAAGGCAATGTTCTGTCCGGTCTTCCTATATAATAATCCTTGGGTACGAACGTTTCGCTTTGCAAACATTGCGGGTTACGAATCGCATACTTCAACGAATTATGTCCCTAACCCGAGGTATCGCTGTATTTAGCATTTGAAGGGTTGGGAAAAAGTTATGTAGACATTTTCAAATGATTTCACATGTATAATTTTTCAATGTTTACAAATTCAACAGTTACTAATTTGCTGAAATCCGTGACCAAGTGATGTGACAATCTCGCATTTCAAGTCTTTGCCTCCACATAATTCACAGGGTGGAAAAAGCTCAGCGAGACGCTTGAAATTCTCCAGAGGCGTTGTTAGGATAGTTTACGTTAGGGGGCAAACTATAAATTTGCACCCCCACCAAAACCTCGCCTATGTATACACTTCCTTTATTACAATGTAATTTCATAAGCTTCATTTTGGCGCCACTTTACCGTGGTACCCCCACTTTACCGTGGTACTCCTACTTTACCGTGGTACTCCTACTTTACCGTGGTACTCCTACTTTACCGTGGTACTCCTACTTTACCGTGGTACTCCTACTTTACCGTGGTACCCCCACTTTACCGTGGTACTCCTACTTTACCGTGGTACCCCCACTTTACCGTGGTACCCCCACTTTACCGTGGTACCCCCACTTTA
Source organism: Ampullaceana balthica (assembly GCA_944989445.1). Lineage (NCBI taxonomy): Eukaryota > Metazoa > Mollusca > Gastropoda > Lymnaeidae > Ampullaceana > Ampullaceana balthica. The sequence continues at coordinate 313,804 of CALYLW010000494.1, read as the reverse complement.
CCGTGGTACCCCCACTTTACCGTGGTACCCCCACTTTACCGTGGTACCCCTACTTTACCGTGGTACTCCTACTTTACCGTGGTACCCCCACTTTACCGTGGTACTCCTACTTTACCGTGGTACTCCTACTTTACCGTGGTACTCCTACTTTACCGTGGTACTCCTACTTTACCGTGGTACTCCTACTTTACCGTGGTACCCCCACTTTACCGTGGTACCCCCACTTTACCGTGGTACCCCCACTTTACCGTGGTACCCCTACTTTACCGTGGTACCCCTACCCACTTCGCTTAACCTCTGACACACTGCCACCAACTCCCGCCATCTGAGCCTACTTCTACTGGTCTGGTCACGTCGTCAATACGAATAAATACATGTAATACCAGTCTGACTAGCAGCAAAACTCCTCACAACCAATGTTCACTTTAAGTTGCGCGTCCGCGCAAATATCTGACCGACGCTGTGCAGCAGCTTAGAATTACCGAGCAGCAAATTTGGTGAAATATTGCACACACAAAAAGGAAGCTCTTCAAGTTAGCATTTGAGTTGTTTTTGTTTTTGTTTGTTTTTATTTATTTTTTACTTTGCACACGGACCAACGAACATTAGAGGGAAGACCGACCGCTCACAACCTGAATGTAATCGTTGGAAAGGCAAGAACTCTTGAGTATCTGAACACTCCTAATTAAGAACCACTGTACTCACCATCATGAAAGAGAAAACCAGATGATTGCCTTAAAAAAAAAGAAAGTAGAGGTTGGAAAGTTTTGACCAAATGTTAAGATAACATGATCGTACTTCACTGACATGAAAGACTGACATTTAAAAAAAAATATTTTTAAAGATTATTTTTTTAAAACTATGGGTAATAAAAATGAAGACACTAGTTTGAAGCTGGGAAACAATCGGTGCTACAAAAACACGTTAAAGTTATGTTAATTAGGAGATTCATCACTTTTCTGATTATGATCTCGAAGAATGGACGAATGTAAACAAATACTACAATTTTGGGAGTGTGTTCTTGGCGGAGTTTTCAATCGACAAAAAAACGTTTAGATTGACGTCTTGAAATTAAAAATCATCAGTGTTTGACTGGGGATTTGACAAAACAATTTAGAGATAAGAGTCGAGATGAGAGAGCAAATAACACATCATGGACTATTAAAAACTCCGGCGCTCATCTAGAAGAACAAGTTAACTTTGAGTATTGTTAAGTTACGACACTAACATAGCAACCGAAACACACATACTCACTTTAGTTGTTAGTGGATAACTGAACCCTTTAACGGAATCTTGCAAGCTCTGGACCTGTGTCCTCAACCGTTTTACTTTTATAACGGATTTTATTGGCCACCCTCAGTAATAAATTATGTGGAAGCTCGTGGACCAGGTTGTTGGGTTCAATGACATCCCCTGAAGGCACGGTACGTCAGACAGTTGGTGACAAAACTTACCAGACACTGGCCAACTAGCAAAAGAAAATCACTTACTAAGCCTCGTGGACCACCTCTTAAACGAGTGGCCAAACTAACGCAATATTCCAAAAAAATTCTTTGGTATATGAGGAATAGAACAAGGATTCCCGAAAATTAAACTTTGTCTCATATGGATTCCTTGTATTTATTAAAAATTATTTACCAATTAAAATTTATGTTAAGCGGACGACAGGGTATCGCCAATGAACGCCAGTCCTAGAACCACTATCTAGGACAAGCTATAAATTCAAATGGGATACCATCTTGTTCAACTAATGAACTATACATATTGATTCTTTTCCGTTTTGCCGAACCAGTTCTATTTAATATAAAAAGTTTCAGATCTTTTTGGGAATGTATTATTTTTAGTGCAGTTTTAGCCAGTCATAAATAATCACACATCATTGCCTATGCATTGAAGCTTAAAAACATTTCACTGTGCTGAATTACTTCCACTAGTTAACTAAACACTATACAGGTTCTCAAGCATTTATAGGTCACAAGGACAGTCATAAAGAAGTTTAAAGGATTATTATAAAAACACGGAAGAAAACATAAAAATTAAATACTGTCGAATATCATGAAATTAGACTACTTATTTAAATTATGGCTAATACTTAAAGATACCAAAAAAAAACAGATACGTTTTTTGTAAACAAAACAACAAAGAACAACACCTTGTAACCTCACGTCAATATCCTTGTAACCTCACGTCAATACCCTTGTAACCTCACGTCAATACCGTTGTAACCTCACGTCAATACCCTTGTAACCTCACGTCAATACCCTTGTAACCTCACGTCAATTTCCTTGTAAACTCACGTCAATACCCTTGTAACCTCACGTCAATACCCTTGTAACCTCACGTCAATACCCTTGTAACCTCTCGTCAATACCCTTGTAACCTCACATCAATACCCTTGTAACCTCACGTCAATATCCTTGTAACCTCACGTCAATACCCTTGTAACCTCACGTCAATACCCTTGTAACCTCACGTCAATACCCTTGTAACCTCACGTCAATACCCTTCTAACCTCACGTCAATATCCTTGTAACCTCACGTCCATATCCTTGTAACCTCACGTCAATATCCTTGTAACCTCACTTCACTATCCTTGTAACCTCACATCAATACCCTTGCAACCCCATGTCAATATCCTTGTAACCTCACATCAATATCCTTGTAACCTCACGTCAATATCCTTGTAACCTCACGTCAATATCCTTGTAACCTCACTTCACTATCCTTGTAACCTCACATCACTATCCTTGTAACCTCACATCAATACCCTTGCAACCCCATGTCAATATCCTTGTAACCTCACGTCAATATCCTTGTAAACTCACGTCAATATCCTTGTAACATCACGTCAATATCCTTGTAACCTCACTTCACTATCCTTGTAACCTCACATCAATACCCTTGCAACCCCATGTCAATATCCTTGTAACCTCACGTCATTATCCTTGTAACCCCACGTCGATATCCTTGTAACCTCACATCAATACCCTTGCAACCCCATGTCAATATCCTTGTAACCTAGTCATTATCCTTGTAATCCCAAGTCAATACCCTTGCAAACCCATGTCAATATCCTTGTAACCCCAAGTCAATATCCTTCTAACCCCAAGTCAATACCCTTGCAACCCCACGTCAATACCCTTGCAACCCCACGTCAATATCCTTGTAACCCCACGTCAATATCCTTGTAACCTCACGTCAATATCCTTGTAACCTCACGTCAATATCCTTGTAACCCCATGTCAATATCCTTGTAACCTCAAGTCAATATCCTTGTAACCCCATGTAAATATCCTTGTAACCCCATGTCAATATCATTGTAACCCCACGTCAATATCCTTGTAACCTCACGTCAATACCCTTGTAACCTCACGTCAATACCCTTGTAACCTCACGTCAATATCCTTGTAACCTCACGTCAATATCCTTGTAACCTCACGTCAATATCCTTGTAACCTCACTTCACTATCCTTGTAACCTCACATCAATACCCTTGCAACCCCATGTCAATATCCTTGTAACCTCACATCAATATCCGTGTAACCTCACGTCAATATCCTTGTAACCTCACGTCAATATCCTTGTAACCTCACTTCACTATCCTTGTAACCTCACATCACTATCCTTGTAACCTCACATCAATACCCTTGCAACCCCATGTCAATATCCTTGTAACCCCATGTCAATATCCTTGTAACCCCATGTCAATATCCTTGTAACCCCATGTCAATATCCTTGTAACCCCATGTCAATATCCTTGTAACCCCATGTCAATATCCTTGTAACCCCATGTCAATATCCTTGTAACCCCACGTCAATATCCTTGTAACCCCATGTCAATATCCTTGTAACCCCATGTCAATATCCTTGTAACCCCACGTCAATATCCTTGTAACCCCATGTCAATATCCTTGTAACTTCATGTCAATATCCTTGTAACCCCATGTCAATATCCTTGTAACCCCATGTCAATATCCTTGTAACCCCATGTCAATATCCTTGTAACCCCATGTCAATATCCTTGTAACCCACTTTAAATATCCTTGTAACCCCATGTCAATATCATTGTAACCCCATGTCAATATCCTTGAAACCCCATGTCAATATCCTTGTAACCTCACGTCATTATCCTTGTAACCCCATGTCAATATCCTTGTAACCCCATGTCAATATCCTTGTAACCCCATGTCAATATCCTTGTAACCCCATGTCAATATCCTTGTAACCCCATGTCAATATCCTTGTAACCCATGTCAATATCCTTGTAACCCCATGTCAATATCCTTGTAACCCCATGTCAATATCCTTGTAACCCCATGTCAATATCCTTGTAACCCCATGTCAATATCCTTGTAACCCCACGTCAATATCCTTGTAACCCCATGTCAATATCCTTGTAACCCCACGTCAATATCCTTGTAACCCCTGTCAATATCCTTGTAACCCCACGTCAATATCCTTGTAACCCCATGTCAATATCCTTGTAACCCCACGTCAATATCCTTGTAACCCCACGTCAATATCCTTGTAACCCCACGTCAATATCCTAGTAACCCCATGTCAATATCCTTGTAACCCCATGTCAACATCCTTGTAACCCCAAGTCAATATCCTTGTAACCTCACGTTTGTACTCACGTCAATATCCTTGTAACCACATGTCAATATCCTTGTAACCCCACGTCAATATTCTTGTAACCTCACGTCAATATCCTTGTAAACTCACGTCAATATCCTTGTAACCCCATGTCAATATCCTTGTAACCTCACGTCAATATCCTTGTAACCCCATGACAATATCCTTGTAACCTCACGTCAATATCCTTGTAACCCCATGTCAATATCCTTGTAACCTCACGTCAATATCCTTGTAACCACATGTCAATATCCTTGTAACCCCATGTCAATATCCTTGTAACCCCATGTCAATATCCTTGTAACCCCATGTCAATATCCTTGTAACCCCATGTCAATATCCTTGTAACGGCATGTCAATATCCTTGTAACGGCATGTCAGTATCCTTGTAACGGCATGTTAATATCCTTGTAACGGCATGTCAATATCCTTGTAACCCCACGTCAATATCCTTGTAACCTCACGTCAATATCCTTGTAACCTCACGTCAATATCCTTGTAACCCCATGTCAATATCCTTGTAACCTCACGTCAATATCCTTGTAACCCCATGTAAATATCCTTGTAACCCCATGTCAATATCCTTGTAACCCCATGTCAATATCCTTGTAACCTCACGTCAATACCCTTGTAACCTCACGTCAATACCCTTGTAACCTCACGTCAATATCCTTGTAACCTCACGTCAATATCCTTGTAACCTCACGTCAATATCCTTGTAACCTCACTTCACTATCCTTGTAACCTCACATCAATACCCTTGCAACCCCATGTCAATATCCTTGTAACCTCACATCAATATCCTTGTAACCTCACGTCAATATCCTTGTAACCTCACTTCACTATCCTTGTAACCTCACATCACTATCCTTGTAACCTCACATCAATACCCTTGCAACCCCATGTCAATATCCTTGTAACCTCACGTCAATATCCTTGTAACCTAACGTCAATATCCTTGTAACCTCACGTCAATATCCTTGTAACCTCACGTCAATATCCTTGTAACCTCACTTCACTATAATTGTAACCTCACATCAATACCCTTGCAACCCCATGTCAATATCCTTGTAACCTCACTTCATTATCCTTGTAACCCCACGTCGATATCCTTGTAACCTCACATCAATACCATTGCAACCCCATGTCAATATCCTTGTAAACCTCATGTCCTTATCCTTGTAATCCCAAGTCAATACCCTTTCAAACATATGTCAATATCCTTGTAACCCCAAGTCAATATCCTTGTAACCCCAAGACAATACTCTTGCAACCCCACGTCAATGTTCTTGTAACCCCACGTCAATATCCTTGTAACCCCATGTCAATATCCTTGTAACCCATGTCAATATCCTTGTAACCCCATATCAATATCCTTGTAACCCCATGTCAATATCCTTGTAACCCCATGTCAATATCCTTGTAACCCCATGTCAATATCCTTGTAACCCCACGTCAATATCCTTGTAACCCCATGTCAATATCCTTGTAACCCATGTCAATATCCTTGTAACCCATGTCAATATCCTTGTAACCCCATGTCAATATCCTTGTAACCCCATGTCAATATCCTTGTAACCCCATGTCAATATCCTTGTAACCCCACGTCAATATCCTTGTAACCCCAGGTCAATATCCTTGTAACCCCATGTCAATATTCTTGTAACCCCATGTCAATATCCTTGTAACCCCATGTCAATATCCTTGTAACCCCATGTCAATATCCTTGTAACCCCATGTCAATATCCTTGTAACCCCATGTCAATATCCTTGTAGCCCCATGTCAATATCCTTGTAACCCCACGTCAATATCCTTGTAACCCCATGTCAATATCCTTGTAACCCCATGTCAATATCCTTGTAACCCCACGTCAATATCCTTGTAACCCCATGTCAATATCCTTGTAACCCCATGTCAATATCCTTGTAACCCCATGTCAATATCCTTGTAACCCCATGTCAATATCCTTGTAACCCCATGTCAATATCCTTGTAACCCCCTTTCAATATCCTTGTAACCCCCTTTCAATATCCTTGTAACCTCACGTCAATATCCTTGTAACCCCATGTCAATATCCTTGTAACCCCATGTCAATATCCTTGTAACCCCATGTCAATATCCTTGTAACCCCATGTCAATATCCTTGTAACCCCACGTCAATATCCTTGTAACCCATGTCAATATCCTTGTAACCCCATGTCAATATCCTTGTAATCCCATGTCAATATCCTTGTAACCCCATGTCAATATCCTTGTAACCCCATGTCAATATCCTTGTAACCCCACGTGAATATCCTTGTAACCCCATGTCAATATCCTTGTAACCCCACGTCAATATCCTTGTAACCCCACGTCAATATCCTTGTAACCCTACGTCAATATCCTTGTAACCCCATGTCAATATCCTTGTAACCCCACGTCAATATCCTTGTAACCCCACGTCAATATCATTGTAACCCCACGTCAATATCCTTGTAACCCCATGTCAATATCCTTGTAACCCCATGTCAATATCCTTGTAACCCCAAGTCAATATCCTTGTAACCTCACGTTTGTACTCACGTCAATATCCTTGTAACCCCATGTCAATATCCTTGTAACCCCACGTCAATATTCTTGTAACCTCACGTCAATATCCTTGTAACCTCACGTCAATATCCTTGTAACCCCATGTCAATATCCTTGTAACCTCACGTCAATATCCTTGTAACCCCATGACAATATCCTTGTAACCTCACGTCAATATCCTTGTAACCCCATGTCAATATCCTTGTAACCTCACGTCAATATCCTTGTAACCCCATGTCAAAATCCTTGTAACCCCATGTCAATATCCTTGTAACCCCATGTCAATATCCTTGTAACCCCATGTCAATATCCTTGTAACCCCATGTCAATATCCTTGTAACGGCATGTCAATATCCTTGTAACGGCATGTCAATATCCTTGTAACGGCATGTCAATATCCTTGTAACGGCATGTCAATATCCTTGTAACACCACGTCAATATCCTTGTAACCTCACGTCAATATCCTTGTAACCTCACGTCAATATCCTTGTAACCCCATGTCAATATCCTTGTAACCTCACGTCAATATCCTTGTAACCACATGTCAATATCCTTGTAACCCCATGTCAATATCCTTGTAACCCCACGTCAATATCCTTGTAACCCCACGTCAATATCCTTGTAACCTCACGTCAATATTCTTGTAACCCCATGTCAATATCCTTGTAACGGCATGTCAATATCCTTGTAACCCCATGTCAATATCCTTGTAACCTCACGTCAATATCCTTGTAACCCCATGTAAATATCCTTGTAACCCCACGTCAATATCCTTGTAACCCCACGTCAATATCCTTGTAACCCCACGTCAATATCCTTATAACCCCACGTCAATATCCTTGTAACCCCACGTCAATATCCTTGTAACCCCACGTCAATATCCTTGTAACCCCATGTCAATATCCTTGTAACCCCATGTCAATATCCTTGTAACCCCACGTCAATATCCTTGTAACGGCATGTCAATATCCTTGTAACCCCACGTCAATATCCTTGTAACGGCATGTCAATATCCTTGTAACGGCATGTCAATATCCTTGTAACGGCATGTCAATATCCTTGTAACCCCACGTCAATATCCTTGTAACCCCACGTCAATATCCTTGTAACCCCACGTCAATATCCTTGTAACCCCATGTCAATATCCTTGTAACGGCATGTCAATATTCTTGTAACGGCATGTCAATATCCTTGTAACGGCATGTCAATATCCTTGTAACGGCATGTCAATATCCTTGTAACCCCATGTCAATATCCTTGTAACCCCACGTCAATATCCTTGTAACCCCATGTCAATATCCTTGTAACCCCATGTCAATATCCTTGTAACGGCATGTCAATATCCTTGTAACGGCATGTCAATATCCTTGTAACGGCATGTCAATATCCTTGTAACCTCACGTCAATATTCTTGTAACCCCATGTCAATATCCTTGTAACGGCATGTCAATATCCTTGTAACCCCATGTCAATATCCTTGTAACCTCACGTCAATATCCTTGTAACCCCATGTAAATATCCTTGTAACCCCACGTCAATATCCTTGTAACCCCACGTCAATATCCTTGTAACCCCACGTCAATATCCTTGTAACCCCACGTCAATATCCTTGTAACCCCACGTCAATATCCTTGTAACCCCACGTCAATATCCTTGTAACCCCATGTCAATATCCTTGTAACCCCATGTCAATATCCTTGTAACCCCACGTCAATATCCTTGTAACGGCATGTCAATATCCTTGTAACCCCACGTCAATATCCTTGTAACGGCATGTCAATATCCTTGTAACGGCATGTCAATATCCTTGTAACGGCATGTCAATATCCTTGTAACCCCACGTCAATATCCTTGTAACCCCACGTCAATATCCTTGTAACCCCACGTCAATATCCTTGTAACCCCATGTCAATATCCTTGTAACGGCATGTCAATATTCTTGTAACGGCATGTCAATATCCTTGTAACGGCATGTCAATATCCTTGTAACGGCATGTCAATATCCTTGTAACCCCATGTCAATATCCTTGTAACCCCACGTCAATATCCTTGTAACCCCATGTCAATATCCTTGTAACCCCATGTCAATATCCTTGTAACGGCATGTCAATATCCTTGTAACGGCATGTCAATATCCTTGTAACGGCATGTCAATATCCTTGTAACCCCACGTCAATATCCTTGTAACCCCATGTCAATATCCTTGTAACGGCATGTCAATATCCTTGTAACGGCATGTCAATATCCTTGTAACGGCATGTCAATATCCTTGTAACGGCATGTCAATATCCTTGTAACCCCACGTCAATATCCTTGTAACCCCACGTCAATATCCTTGTAACCCCATGTCAATATCCTTGTAACCCCACGTCAATATCCTTGTAACCCCATGTCAATATCCTTGTAACGGCATGTCAATATCCTTGTAACGGCATGTCAATATCCTTGTAACGGCATGTCAATATCCTTGTAACGGCATGTCAATATCCTTGTAACGGCATGTCAATATCCTTGTAACGGCATGTCATTATACTTGTAACCCCATGTCAATATCTAGCAATAAGACGTTAATAAATGTTCCATCTTATTTGATGAACTTGATTAGTTGTTGAAGCTTGATTTTCACTGGCTAGATCATCTTTCATTGGATGTATCTTATTACCAAAACAATATTTACAATTAATGTTACGTAATGTTTTCTCTCTATCTCTCTCTCTCTCTCTCTATTAAATAATCAGCTGTGTAAGACGCGTGGGTTTTTCATTATGAAGTCTGAAATGAACCCTTGTAACCAGTTGTATGCCATTCAATTGAGATAGCAAATATGTGAAGGTTAAACAACTCGAATAACCAAATAATTTAAACTTAAAAATTTTATGCTTTAAAAAAAAATACGGTATTTAACTTTTGTTTGACATGCATATTTTACCTAGTTGTCAGGGTGACAATCAGAAAACTGATGAGGCTGCTAATGAACATTAATTTATATTAATTATAGAACATAACACTAAAAAACAATTTTTATTTGTAAACCCTGCAATTGTTTCAGTTTATTGATAAAAAAAATATCGCAGCCATAACAGCCTAATCCTGGCATCCCCGGCAATTACCGGTACGAGCAGAACCCGTTTTTCGAATGGGCCGAGAACAGCTCGCAAAGGGGCCGTTCATACATGACGTCACTCACCTAGAGGGGGGGGGGAGGGGGTCAAACTTTTGTGACGAGGGGGAGGGGAGGGAGGGGGGTTGAAGAAATGTGACGTCACATCATAAGAGTAAGTTTAAATAAAACTTCCACTGAAATATTTGGTCCCTTACAATTTATTTAATGACATTTTTTTTTAAAATCAGTGTTTCTTAATGTGCCGGTCGGTAGGCAATCAGACGCTGGTTGGCGTAAGCTATCAAGACACGAAAATTAAATCTAATTATAATCCTTAAGTTTGAGAGTCCACAAGATTACATATGGAATTGTTACACTGCGTCGTTTGATGTTGACATCAAAGCATTTGTGATGTAACCGCAGCTCCGTTTGGTTCTCTCTTGGCAGGAGTCGGCCAAATTTTTTGCCAGTTACCCCAAAATATACAAGTTTTTGTGTGCGTTACCAGACTCTAGGTCCTGCTCCCATGACTCGGGGATTTCGGGGAGCGTCGTTATCGAAAATGCTACTGGTGAGTGTTACAAGCATGACAAATGTCTAAAAATGATCTGAATAGGATTATGTGAGTAGATATTTTAAGTCAAAACGACACGGAATATCCTTTTTATTTAAAAGGGGAGGGAGGGGGTGGGGGGGAATCTATTTGATAGAATTAAAAACGTTTTAAGTTTGATATAATTGTTCGAGGGTTTTTGGTCAGACGCCCCTGGCCATTCTAGTCTTCTAGATCAGTGCTTCTCAAAGTGATGGTCCGCGGACCGGTGTCGGTCCGTGGGCCATCCACTGCCGGTCCGCAGATGTTCTAAAAAAAAGGACAGAAAAAATTGTCAGTGCAGGGAAAATAGTGCACCAGCGTCTGGTGCAATTGAAAAAAATTCCTGCCGGTCCACCATACTAAAAAGTTTGAGAAACACTGTTCTAGATACAATGGTAAATGAGCCAATTTAAAATTAGTCAAGTATTCATTAACTTTATTGAATGCATCAAATTCTTGAATTTGCAATTCGAGAGGAGCACAAAACAACTTTTCTTCTTAGCTCAGTTTTAAAGGCATTAATTTTATATATCACAGAAAGGATACGTGATACAGACAAGTCATGTCGATTAAGATTATTGTCACTCGTGTCAATATAAATTAAAGTAGGGTAGATTTAGGTGTTTTCGTATAGTACGTAGGTAAGAAATCTACATAGTTGTCAAATTTAAAAAAAAATGCATTTTCTGGAAGGAACCGGTTCAATTATGGGCATATGTTCCAAGCGTACTCGTACACATGACGTATTTTAATATATCTAGTGGATTGTAGTGGATGTTATATGTCCCAAATGAGTCTGCATTACCCCCAAGAATTCCCTTTTTGACCCCAGTTCAGGTTATTTACCTCTGTTCGTCGACCTCTTTCATACGGGATGCCCGTCAGTCAATTGAGGGATTTTTTTAAAATACATTTTTAAAATGTTATTTTTAAATATATATTTTTTCTAAACAAAGATGTTAACCGTGATGATTAATAGTCAATGTTTAATTTGTATGCATTAAAATAAAATATAATCTAAGGATGTTAACACAGTTCGTTTTCTGAAGGCCTGTTAAACGTTTTTAAAAAATGCTTCACGCGGGTTACGATATTAAATCGTAGATCTTCACTAAATAAATAATAAATACTTAAATGACAATAAAAGTGATTTGAAACATACTTATTTTCAAATAGAAAATAAAGTGTTTTTTTTTGTGTTTTTTTAGGGGGGGGTCAAAGATTTGTGACGTATTTTTAGAGGGGGGGGGTCTAAGTTTTTGTGACGACGCCTGACGAGGGGGGGAGGGGGTAAAAAATCGGCAAAAATCGCGTGACGTCATTTATGGACGGCCCCAAATGAAAGGCAGAAAAACACCTGATGTTTTATAAGACACGTGGGACTATTCATTGCTCAGCTTATCATAATACTAATTCCTTTTTACGATCAATTGGCTTTAGTGTTTATACCTTTCTGGTAAGCAGGGCTGTATTTTTAGAAGCCATTTTTGACCTACATGATTCCGAATCTACCAACGAACATTTAGATCAGTTTAACGGGGCATGTTGTGGGCGAGTAAGGTGGGTGGATGACGCATCAAGCAATTTCAATGGCACGTTGGAGTCAATAGTCACGTGGTCAATGAAGGTTCAGTGATAAAAGATAGAAAGTTTGATATCAAGTTCCCTCACACACAGAGGAACTTTCCTCTAAAAGATTGTCTAAAAAAAATGTATCAAGCGTTGATTATTTTACAACCTTCATGTTCATAATCAGATAGTGGGCTCTAGAGAAATAGTTTTTTAAAATTTAATTCTCGTTTATTTTTCATTTTTATTATTATTTTTAAATAAGTAATGTCAATTTTAGACAAGGCGTGTCACAAACAACGTTACTTTTATATTTCGTAGTTTCATATGCAAAAAATTAAACCCTCAGCAAATTATTCATTTTTTGTGTGCAAAATGTTACATTTCACGATTTCACATATCAGTGCTTCTCAAACTTTTTAGTAGGGCGGACCGGCAGGAATTTTTTCTATTGCACCAGGGACCGGTGCACTATTTTCCCTGCACTAAAAATTCTTTCTGTCCTTTTTTGATAACTTCTTCGGACCGGCAGCGGATGGCCCACGGACCGGCACCGGTCCGCGAACCACCGCTTTGAGAATCACTGACACATATTATCCTAATCAAAATTTGTATCACAGTTACTGCGAACTGTTGAACAGCGTCTGGCAGATAACTGCGCCACAGAACCGCGCAGCTTAAAGAGAACATCGTCACAAGAGTTACCAGATTTCTTTTAAAGCACAAGTAATTTAGCTTTCGGACCTGACATGAGTTGTTTCTGTTGGATTTCATTTTTCAGTAGTCCAAAAAATGTATATAAATACCAGCTGTACACCCGTACTAGATACGATATTTAATGCGCTAGAGATATTAAGGAAACATGCTTTCGTATGCTGCTCATTAAATGATTAGGTAAAAGTTAAAGTGGCTATACATTTTGAATGACTGAAAGGTTGTATTGTTTTCACCATTGCTTTCAGGAAAGAAGATAAGAATAAAATGTTCACACGGAACACAGTAAGCACAATGTTGAGAAGAGAATCAAATTGGTGCCACTTTTGGGAACACTCAAACATCGGCGTTTGCACTCCAGGGCACAGAGACCATAGGAGTGTGTAATCCAGGGCACAGAGACCATAGGAGCTTGCACTCTAGGGCACAGAGACCATAGGAGTTTGTACTCCAGGGCACAGAGACCATAGGAGTTTGTACTCCAGGGCACAGAGACCATAGGAGACAGAGACCATAGGAGTTTGTACTCCAGGGAGCAGAGATCATAGGAGTTTGTACTCCAGGGCACAGAGACCATAGGAGTTTGTACTCCAGGGCACAGAGACCATAGGAGTTTGTACTCCAGGGCATAGAGACCATAGGAGTTTGTACTCCAGGGCACAGAGACCATAGGAGTTTGTACTTCAGGGCACAGAGACCATAGGAGTTTGTACTCCAGGGCACAGAGACCATAGGAGTTTGTACTCCAGGGCACAGAGACCATAGGAGACAGAGACCATAGGATTTAGTAGTCCAGGGTACAGAGATCATAGGAGTTTGTACTCCAGGGAGCAGAGATCATAGGAGTTTGTACTCCAGGGCACAGAGACCATAGGAGACAGAGACCATAGGAGTTTGTACTCCAGGGAACAGAGATCATAGGAGTTTGTACTCCAGGGCAAAGAGACCATAGGAGTTTGTACTCCAGGGCACAGAGACCATAGGAGTTTGCACTCCAGGGCATTGAGACCATATGTGATACACGAAGGAAGATTGGCATACCAATAAGCATTTTTCAACAAAACAAATTAATTGAAGGAGGTTCCATAACTTGAGACTTATATGTGGATGTTGAGTCCAGTGAATGGGCATCGGACTAATTAAATCCAAGTTCCAATTGGTGTCATTTGAAATACTTGAATAAAATATAGTTGTTGAATAAAGTTTTAAACAAAACAACTTTTCTTTAAAAGACATGAAAAAAGAGCAATTAAAATAAATTTGCATGAACTTTGTTGCTACTTCAAACAAGATATATTTAGCCTGAAGTAAGTAAATAGCCTGAACATGTCCAGTGGCGTAAGGAGGGGGGACAAGGGGGAATGCCCGGTGGCACTTTGTTAGGGGTGGCAAATTCCTCGTCCTTAATTATCTTTTAAGAATAAATATTTAAAGAAAGTGGAGCTAATTATGTAAATAAAATAAAAACCAAATAAGAAATGAAAAAGAAGAAATAAAGGATATGGGGCCGTCCATCAATGACGTCACGCACCTAGGGGCAGGGGGTCCACACATTTGTGACTATGGGGAGTGGGGGTGTTTGAGAAATGTGACGTTACATCAAAACTCGGAACAGTGAACGCAAGTTCCATTTAAATATTTGATTTCTTACAATTTATTTTCTGACGTATTACATGGTTTTACATTTCTACATGATTTCACGCGTGTTACGATATTAGAGTGCAACCTTACACTAATTACATATTTAAATGATTAAAAATGATTAGAAACATGCTCTTTTAAAAAAAAACAAGAAATAAAAACCCGAATGAGTATTTAAACGCAATTTGCAACAAGGAATTTCCAATGTTTTTTATTCAAGGGAAACCATTGTAGATTACATTAAAAGTCGATTCAAATAAGTAATTACGAAACTAAACACAATATGACGTTATATCCCCTCAGGCTACATCACACCAAGAATGTGGCAATATAAGGCGCACCACATTAGCATTCACAAAGCGGGAAACCCCCATTAACTATCATTCTAGATTACATTAAAAGTCATTTCATATCAATAACTTTGAAACTAAACAAAACAATTACTATCTACAAATTGCTGCTAATATTTCAGGAGTCTAACCAAAATAGATATTTGGAAAGTTCTCTCTCCAACATTGATCTAAATATTATTAGCTATTGTTTGACGTTTGTTTCAACCCGATAGAATTCAGTGGTTCCTAACCTTTTGGGGTCCATGCACCCCTTCAGATGCCCAAACAAAGTTCATGCACCCCCTCGTGAAACTTGCAGAAAATGCATAATAAACTATGTTTATTTTAGGAACACAACAGTTTTGACTATAGACAACAGGGAATTTAGTGAGAGATCTGCTGCTTCTTATGATCAATCAGCGATTTAAATTTGGGGACTGTTTTGGACAAAGCAACTCTCATGTCATCCTCTGCATTTGACATACCTTTCCTTGGTTTTAATCGTCAAAGGTGTGGAGAATCCTGCTTCACAGAGATAGGTTGTGGCAAATGGAAGGAGAGTCAGTACTGCCCTCTTGGCTAGATGTGGGTAGGAATCTAGCTGGGCGCACCAAAATTCAGTCAAGCTATTGCAACTTAAGGCACTCCTCGGTACTTCTCTGGTTCTCAAATCAATCAGGTCATCTTTAGCAAAGTCACTGTCATCAATGTTGTCCAAGTCACAGAGAAATGGATTGCGAATCCAAAGATCTTTCCTAGCAATGCCTTGACAGAAATACCCATCAAAGGACCTTTGCAATGTTGAAAGGTGCTCTGAAATTTCCCCTTTGATGTTGTCAGGCAGTGATCCCTCAGTGCTTCTTTCTGCACCAGATATTACAACTTCATCCAAGAGTGGAAAGTTGGCCAAGTTGGACTTTTCTAGTCGTCGTTGGAATAGTGGCACTTTGTTAGGAAAAGCTTGCAATCTCTCAGTAGCATCCATTACAGTCACAGCAGGTCCTTGGAGAGATGTGTTCAACTCATTCAAGATGGTGAAGATGTAAGCCAGGTATGCCAAGTAATGAATAAAATTTGGACAGTCAAACTTGTCAGCAAGGTCACTTTTTCTTGCATGAAAATGGCAAGTTCCACTCAGTTCTACTAACCGAGAAAGTATCCGTCCCCTGGACAACCAGCGCACCTCAGTGTGGCAGAGCTCACCTCCTGACAGAACAACTTGAAGAGGCAGTGGTTCAAGGCATGTGAGCTGATAAAATTTACAACTTGGACTGCAGTACAAAGAACTGACTTCAAGGTTGGAGGTAGAGTTTTGCATGCCAGTGCCTGACGATGAAGAATACATTGTATATTGTAGTGACAATATCTGGAACTTCTTTTTTTACAAGTGCTGAAAATCCTGACTTATTACCGAGCATGGAAGGAGCACCACCTGTGCAAATTGAAGAAATTCTTGAAGTCTAGTCAAACTGGTTTTCAATGAAGAATGCCCTGACTAGCTGCAGCACATCAGCAGCTTTGGTAGTAGCTAGGAGTGGCTTACAAAAGAGAAATTCCTCCTTCATCAATCCACTGAGAACATATCTCAGAAATACAAGAATCTGACTGCATTGTGTTACATCAGTGGATTCATCCAGCTGCATGGTAAATGGAAAAAGAATGCTTCTCATCTCGCACAAGACTTGATCCAGAATGTCTGCAGCCATGTCACTAATCCTGGAATGAATTGGGTCATTGGACAAATGAACTTTCTCAACCTGCTTCCTCTGCTGGTGACCACACATCAGTTCCACCATCTCCAGAGCACAAGGCTTCACCAAAGGTCTCCAATGGTGTGGGGCTTCTTGTTCTTTGCAATAAGATATGCAACCTTGAATGATGCCCCCAGTGCAGATTTCTGTGACAAAGAAAATTCAAGCTTGGGCAACGTACCTGAGGTCAAGAAGCGAGCTCTCTTCTGCTTGAAGACCTTAACACTGTCCTTGGAATTGGATGGATGTACTTTCTCCAAGTGCTCTCGTAGTCTAACAGGCTTCATGTTGTCATTGCACAGGATTTTTCCACAGGGAAGCACTGAGGCTTTTGTGTAACAACTCTCTCTCTCTCTCTCTCTTTTTATTATTTATTAACGATTTTGAGGGGGTGATGACAATCGGAAAGTCGTACCAGTCACAGGCAAATTTTTAACTGACGAAGTTGATGTTTTTAATGACCGGAATTGGATGTTCAACTCAAGATTTTAGGTTTCAATGACGAATAATGGTTTACAATTAACGTTTTTAAGACCTTTGCAGCGTACCGAGCAATAAAAGTGAAGGAAAAAAATCCCAACGTTAACATCCGCTCAAAACCGTTAGAGGGTCACGGGAAGAGATATATCTGACGTATTTGATGACAAAATTAAATTATTTTGAGAAAACTGTGACGAAAAACACGAAATTCCGAGGAACACGTAGAGTGAACCGTTCATTTTGCAAAATTTTCTCCGTCAATTTTTTGACATGGCCAGAACGATGCACGAACGAGTAAAAAAAAATAGGTTGTATATTGGCGCCCTTTAACGCGGCATGTCTTGCTTATGGTTTACATTTTCAGATTTTCAGTTTTTCTTACTTTTTTTTCCTTCTTTTTTTTCTCCCTCTTTTTCTTTTTTTTCTCTGAATGGTTCATGCACCCCCTGGAACCTGCTCATGCACCCCTTTGGGGTGCATGCACCACTGGTTAGGAACCCCTGCGATAGATGTTATGGTTGGCGATAATTTGACAAAATACTGATATTTTTTCGGTTTTTTTTTATTTTCCAGGAAATCCAGTAAACCTTTTCGGTATTATTTTGGCTGTTGCACATCCTTTGGACCTCCTTAGCATATTTGCAAAGACCCAAACCCTCTATCTGGTATGGTTAAGGAGGAGTTGCATGTGCAAGCGTTACAGACATTTCGAATCTATAAACGCATATTTTCCAAGTGAAATTGCGTTAAAATTTTAAAAAATACAGCTTTTATGGGGGTGGGGGTGGGGGAAGTTTTGTGACGTCATATTGGAGGGGGGTCTAAGTTTTTGTGACGACGCGTGACGAGGGCGGAGGGGAGTGAAAAGTCGGCCAAAATCGCGTGACGTCATTTATGGACGGCCCTTATCCTAAATATTTGAATTGCTTAGACCTTAAACTCCACATTGGATATAAATTATTGTGATACTAAGTCTACTGAACAAAAAAAAACAACAACAACAACAAACAACCCCAACATGCTTAAAGTAGTATGAGAACATGACACTGAACTGGGGATAACTTAATTGATTATTCAAATTTGACAACAGCTCCTGTTATAGAAGCGAAAATTACTGTACCTATCAATTACATGAGCAAATTGTAGTGCATCGAGTGGCCCTTTGTTGGGCCGCAAATTACTGGTTAATGATTAGTTTCTAGAAAAAAAAATAATTTAGCAAAACGTTAAAATAAATTTTAATAAAAGTAAAGAGAAAGCCAAGCTAAAAACTAATAAAAGAAATGAAGGAACTTCAATGAAATACGTGGAATTTTCAAATGGCAAAACTTCATATTAATATTCCATAAACAGGAGCGTCACTAGGGTTGGTGCCACCCTGTGCGGTATTTCATGATGACATCCCCTCACGACTTACCCCATAGACCTTCTCCGAGTCTATTTATTTTAAATTGAACTATCCAGTCAAAGAACTCGAGGGCAAATTCTGGCGATCTGGGCGAATGCGTGGCCATCTTATGTAGTAGAACTACTGAGAAGAATGTTGTATTCTTCATTAAATGAGGTTTCTGCAGAAATTCATTTGAGGTTTGTGCAGTTACATAATTGGGAAAAAAACATGTTTTTCGTACACCCGCTAATCTAGTGGACTTTGAACATTTGCCTTCAAATCTGAGTATACAAATTCAAAGTATCTCACATGACATTATCAAGTACGGAATATTTAACCTTATGGGTAAATAAAATGAATAAAGGAATTAACGCCGACTTGATTTATTCAATTTTATCAAGCTGAAAATGATCAAAGGTAGGGTACCTAAGATAATATCATTCATTGGAACATGGCTTGCAACTGTTACCGTCATAAGAAATGCCAGCTGTGAAAGAAGCTGCTCTAACATTAAGTTAATAAAAAATTAATTACGATCACACACTAAAGAAGTGTAGGGAAGACTTTCAAATTATGTTAAGGAAGTGGGGAGAATTTTAATGATTAGTTAAAAAGGTGGTTTTATTTTGAAAATTATAAATGTGTACTCCCCCCCCCCAAACATTTTTTTTGTTTCTGAGTTAGACAGCGTTTGACTTTGATGGATTCGACAAAAGCGTAATGAACAACCAAATGCAAAGAAAATTTCGAAACGCCTGAACAAACGAGTACGAATTTAACCACGCCGTTTGATAAGCCCATATCTAGTCACAGTCCATGGCCAATAGACTCGTATGCTGAGCCGTGGTTATAGCGAGTCAAAGTTGGAAAATCCACCCCTCCATTGTGAGGTAAATTTAATGTCTATTATCAGCCTGTAACAGTAAGAGTAAATAAGAGCCAGTAAGCAAGAGTAACCGCTGTGACAGCCTGCGAGGGCCTGCGTCACAAATGATGTTAAGTAGACCGCCAGACTGCGAGTAAACAGCAAAGGAGGAATCCGATATCTGGCATAACAAAGAGTAAGCCGCATAAGTGGAGACAACGCGAGATTCAACTCGTCCCGCTTGTGACAGAACCATGTGTGCGGACTGCAGCACGAAGGAAACACCTGTCCACAAAGGAAGCAGGGTTTTTGAACTATTACATCTAGTATAGATATTATTATAAGACTTTATAAAGAAATTTTTTTTGAAAGCGTATTATTTGTTTCATATGTATATATATATATATTAGTTCATATATACCATAAGATCTTTAAATTTAATAAATGCTATTTCTTGTTTGTTAGACCACCGCCATTTCACCTTTTTTGTTTTTGTTTGAAAAATTTAATTCAGTGGATAATTAAAGCAGTAGCAATGTTATTTAGAAATGTATGATAATAGTTTAACATTCCAAGAAATGATCTTAATTGTTTTAAATTTGTTGGTCTTGGAGCATTGATATTAGCTTCCAATTTGTCAACATTTTTAAGTAAGCCATCTTTACTTAATCATATGGCCGCAAAAAAGTGTTTCATTTTGGAAGGATACGCATTTTTTAAAGTTTGCGGTAAACCACATTTTTACAATCTATTTAGAACAACATCAATGATCCTCAAGTGTATTTCATTGGTTTCACCTGTGATGATTATTACATTCTGATTACATTGCGCGTTTTCCAGTCCTGACAGTACTGTATTCATGATACGTTGAAATATAGCAGGACTTAATATAATGCCAGAAATCAACCTGTAATATAATATATTAACGATTAGTTAATCAATTAATCGTTAACAAATTTAATCGATTAAAATTAATTTGATAAATTAAAAATCGAATAAAAATTTAAGAAAATAGTTTTAATGGGTTTGTTTCCAATTTATTAATAATTTAATTTTTTTGTTACTTACATACTTTTCCCTCGTATTATTATTACTTATTTAGACGTACCTACGTAAACAAAAATGTTTTTCATCCTTATTTCTTGCATAGCAGAAGGAATTTACTGTGTTACGTCACAAAATTTTGAGCCATTTAATTACCGCGACTTAACCGATTTCGTGAAATAATGTATCGCGACCTAACGGGATCTATATATGCGTTATACAAACACAATTAATCGAAATTAATCAATTAAATTTTTTCCCGATAAATCGAACTAAATTTTTTGAAACAATACCATATATGTATATATATATATATATATATATATATATATATATATATATATATATATATATATATATATATATATATATATATACATATATATAACTATATTCATTAAGTCCTAGATGAGTATTAATTGTGAGTTTTTAAGATTCCTTGTCGCGTTCACACCGTAGAAAGGATTGTTTAAGATCAATTTGTTTAAATTTCTGTCACTGACTAGATTTGTAAAAATATCTTCTATTAATACGATTCAGAAACTAGAAATGGATTTCTTGTGATTTTATAGTCACCATAGATGCGAACAATCCAGAAGATTCAATCACTGGAACTATGGGTGTAGCCAACTATTTGTAACTTTGGTGCTTGTTACTTCATATTCTAGGTTCTTTAATTCTGTTTCAACTTTTTTTCTTAAATTATAAGTTACAGATCTGAACTTTACAAACTTACGTTTGCATTCATATTGCTAATCACATTATTCTGTAATTTCCATTAGTTTATCAAAGCCCTCTTGAAATTCACTTTTGTGTGTTTTGAACATATTGTCAATTTAACTGTTATCGTCTCTGGAGACTGTGGTGAAATGAACCAGCTGTGGCAAGCTGTTCCTCGTCACGAGAGACTGTGGTGAAATGAACCAGCTGTGGCAAGCTGTTCCTCGTCACGTGAGACTGTGGTGAAATGAACCAACTGTGGCAAGCTCTTCCTCGTCACGTGAGACTGTGGTGAAATGAACCAACTGTGGCAAGCTGTTCCTTGTCACGTGAGACTGTGGCTGTTCTATTTTTACCACGTCTTTATTAACTCGCTTTCGTTTCTGTGGCATTGTGTGTCCGTCCTACATTTTTCAAATCTGCCAACGTAAAATTAAACCACTTTTGATGGTCCTAGAGATCTCAAAATTTTACCACAGATAGATCTTGGATGACAATGCATTGTTTCAAAATTTCAGATCGATCGAATGCACCGTTATTACATTATTGAACTTTTTAGTTTATCTATATATAAGCATCTGTACCGCCTGCTTTTGTTGACATCCATGAGTTCACCCCGTGACCACATCAACGTGTTTTTAAAACGTTGGGCGGGCGCTTATAAGGTGTTTGGTAAAATAAATAGAGGTAAAAAATATTTTTAAAAACCACGTTGTTATAAGTGGACTAAAAATAATAAAATAAATAGAAGTAAAAATAAGATTTATAAAAACCACGTTTTTATAAGTCGACTATAAAGAACAAAATAATTTAAAACTTATAAGTTCAAGTACTTTAATTTAATATGACTAAAAACGTGGGGCGGGTGTTTGGTATAGAAATTAAAGATTTCTAATTTAGAAGGCAAAAGAGAGATCCATAAGTGAGAGAATGAGTGAACCGCATATGTTAAACCCCATAAGCACCCGCCACACGTGTTTAGTCATAAATTCCCGAATCCAGTCTCAGCCAAGGCGATGGCGTGTACCAAGTTTTCACAATTACCAGGGTAAGTAATTTGGTATGCATTGTTACTTTTTTTTTAGTTGTGGTACCGAGACGAATGATTACTTCCCCTGTACTTGTTCTTAATCTCATTTTTACTTTGTTGGTAGATGTTGCTTTCTTAAAAATTGTTTGGTAATCTGTCTTACTCATTACTAATACAGGACAGCCTGTATCTTAGTCATTACTAATACAGGACAGCCTGTACCTTAGTCATTACTAATTCAGGACAGCCTGTATCTTAGTCATTACTAATACGGGACAGCCTATACCTTAGTCATTACTAATACAGGACAGCCTGTACCTTAGTCATTACTAATTCAGGACAGCCTGTATCTTAGTCATTACTAATACAGGACAGCATGTATCTTAGTCATTACTAATACAGGACAGCCTGTACCTTAGTCATTACTAATTCAGGACAGCATGTACCTTAGTCATTACTAATACAGGACAGCCTGTACCTTAGTCATTACTAATTCAGGACAGCATGTATCTTAGTCATTACTAATACAGGACAGCCTGTACCTTAGTCATTACTAATTCAGGACAGCCTGTATCTTAGTCATTACTAATTCAGGACAGCCTGTATCTTAGTCATTACTAATACAGGACAGCCTGTACCTTAGTCATTACTAATACAGGACAGCCTGTACCTTAGTCATTACACAGGACAGCCTGTATCTTAGTCATTACTAATTCACGACAGCCTGTATCTTAGTCATTACTAATACAGGACAGCCTGTACCTTAGTCATTACTAATTCAGGACAGCCTGTATCTTAGTCATTACTAATATAGGACAGCCTGTACCTTAGTCATTACTAATACAGGACAGCCTGTATCTTAGTCATTACTAATACAGGACAGCCTGTATCTTAGTCATTACTAATACAGGACAGGCTGTATCTTAGTCACTACTAATACAGGACAGCCTGTATCTTAGTCATTACTAATACAGGACAGCCTGTATCTTAGTCATTACTAATACAGGACAGCCTGTATCTTAGTCATTACTAATACAGGACAGCCTGTACCTTAGTCATTACTAATACAGGACAGCCTGTATCTTAGTCATTACTAATACAGGACAGCCTGTACCTTAATCATTACTAATACAGGACAGCCTGTATCTTAGTAATTACTTATTCAGGACAGCCTGTACCTTAGTCATTACTAATACAGGACACCATGTATCTTAGTCATTACTAATACAGGACAGACTGTACCTTAGTCATTACTAATACAGGACACCATGTATCTTAGTCATTACTAATACAGGACAGCCTGTACCTTAGTCATTACTAATACAGGACAGCCTGTACCTTAGTCATTACTAATACAGGACAGCCTGTACCTTTGTCATTACTAATACAGGACAGCCTCTACCTTAGTCATTACTAATACAGGACAGCCTGTATCTTAGTCATTACTAATACAGGACAGCCTGTATCTAGTTCCATTTGGACCTTAGTTTTGTTTGTTATGGCGGCAATCCAAAATTTCTTAGTTTTACCTCCATTATTTGTATTGTAGAGTTCAAATGTATTTGTATCAGACGCATTCGAAGAGTGTTCGTCATTCTTCCATTTGATATTGTGAATTTTCCTTCCTTGTTTCTTTTACTTTTTTGTTTCGAACATTTCCTACAAATGGCATCTTTGAAATAGCATTCAGAAAGTTTGTGATTAGTTTTTCAACAAGAATGGCGGTGAAGGAGTGCATCGCTCTTGGGAGATTTCTTTTTATTTATGAAAGAAACTTGTTCTTCCTTATTTAAATGTAGGTGAATGGATGTTGATTTCCTTGAAGCTCGTAGCATAGCCAACTCCACTGCTTCATTCAAAGATAAGTTTCTCTCGTGTAGCAACCATTTCTGTGTAGAATCATCATTGATTCCCACAACAAATGCATCCCTCAATGCTTCATCAAGGTTTTGTTGATAATGCGAAATTCAGATAGTCTCCTAATTTCTACAAGAAACAAGCCAACTGAATCTTTCACACTCTTTCACTGACTCTACTTCCCTTTAAGTTCTTCTATAAAATTCAAAATGTTCTACAATTTCTAGAGGAGCTGGAGATAAGTGATATAGAAGTATCTTGCACAAAATCACCATATGATCTGGAAGATGTGGAACAGTTAATGAGCTTAATAGATTGTAAGTTTTAGATCCGCTTGACGATTGGAGGGTTGCTGTCAGTTTTACAGCAGAATATCATTGTGAAAAAAATAGCATCTAATCTTTCTTTATAATTAGAAATGTTCTAATTTATCATCAAAATTCTTTAATTTTGACATATTTTGTCTTAAATTCTGATTAATTTTGCTAATCCTCCTCGCCAGTTTAGTGTCATAAGTCGTTTAAACTATACAGTGTATTATATAATTAAATCAAACAGTAATATTCAATGAATGCCATTTAATTTTGTTATTTAACCTGAAGTTATTAATTCATAATTAAAAGTTTTTATAATGCATAATGAATTAACCGGTGTTGAATATTTAAAGTACACTATACTAAATGAGGAATTATTGAACATGTTATGCTGAAGCTATCCAAAAAAAAACAACCTCCAGATATTAGAAAAAGAAGAAAAATAGAAATTATTTGGATGATCTTGAATCCTCTCCTGTGTAAATTGTGCCAATTTAAATTATTTTTTTTTCTCAGAGCAAGGTTTGCAATCCTTCATACTTATCAAAATATCTAGCAGAGACATAAAAGTTTAACACTTTAAGTGTTTTATCTTTTTATTTTAATAAGATAATAACCTGAAAACATATTTCAGTTTGTCAAAGTAACAATTATTTTACTTATTTATTTTACTTAAGCTGTAAAAACATTTAGAGACTTAATTTAATTATTGCATTAACAAATAATTTCTGTTTATAAATAAAATAATGAACATTAAAATCCTTGAGCTAGGACATAAATGTCTGTTTATCAATTAAAATATCATTTAAAGATGGTTAAAAATATTAGTTTAAAAAAAACATAAAACAAAATTTAAAAATAAGGAATTACAAAAATGTTTTTACTGAGTGAGAGAATAATACTTCAGTAAAACTTCTAAATGAACACAACACTTTCAGGCTCAGCACCAATGTTGGTGGAGGAATTGTTAAATTGATGCAATTACAAATTTATTTACATTTTTAAGTTTAAAAGTCAGGAGGTTGCATGTCTCCTTAAAATAGGTTCCATTCAATTTTTTGTCAGTTAATTATTTATAATAATTAGATTAATCTTCTTTGAAATTTAAAATCACAATGTAGCCCAAGTTCAGTGTACTACAAAACAAAATAATAATGTAGAAAAATATTACAACAAAAAATCATTATTTTACAATAATGGAAAAAACATTGAATAAACTAATTGCTTGCATCCTCTATTTATTCACTAAATAATATACATATGAACCAAGTATTTCAATGAGCACAGCGTTTTAGTTTATTGTTAGAATAAAATGTTTTTATTCTCTCAAGAAATGCATTTATATAATTCCATGCCATACTATGGATTGGACAACAAACTGTTGGTCAGCTCTTGTATAACGGACCAAGCAAATTTAACGTCGGGAGCCTCGGTTTTTCTAGCACACACAGCAAAACGTAAAAAGAAAATGTCCTTGACTTTGGATGGAGTCAGGTGAATCCTTCGGTCATCATTTATTCTCTTATTAAGTGTTTCATTGATTTCATTGGATCCCTGGGAAAATGTAGAGATAACTTATAATGTGATACAAGTCAATTTCTAATTTATCTTATCTTATTTTGTACAGACACACAAATGATTATTGCATCTTTTACCTATCCATGGTTTGAGTCTAGTATTGCATAATTTATTAGAGTTTTGAATGTTGTTCGTGTGTTTGTGTTTGTGTTTTTTTTTACATTCTAGTAAAGGGAATTTTTGGAATAAGATATGTTTTGGCATGACAGTAAAATAAGAATAAAATTATGTGTTTTTTTGTTATCTTATTTTGTAATATAATGTGGAAAGTTTTGTAATAAAAAATTTTATATTTTCAAAAATTTTGATAAAGTAAATGTAGGGGTTATCTTTTTAAACTTCATTCATTTCCTCTTTGTTATGTGTTATTTAAAGTAACCTGTTTTTGACAATTCATTAAGTGCTTACTTTTATTCCCATTTCAAGTCACTTATGATAAAAAGTGCTAAAACAAATATTTTTCCATGGAGCCATTAATATAACTTTTTGATACAAGTGTTGTAAAGCATGGTGAATAACATTCCTTGCCATACAACGATTTAAAGTAAAAATTGCGGCAAGGTACATGGAGAACAGTAAGTTCATAACTGGTTTGTTTGGTGGTCTCTTAACAACAACAACAACAATCATAAATCAAGCAGGTGTGATCTCTAGGAAATCATTTTAAATTCAATACCATAATCTTAACAGTCCACACTGCCATCACTTTTTGCTCACAGAGTATTTTTTGATAACTTAAAAAAAAATAGTGCTAAATTTAATCTTGAGTTAAGTATAATGAGATTTTTTTATTACCAAAAAAATTATACTTTTCTTCTCAACTTACCTTTAACCTAAAGCAAACAAGGCCGAAGGTCACTTGTCTTACTATTTCAAACCTTTCATCACTCTTAACAAGCTGCTCAAACTGATGAGCAAGGGATACATCCTAAAAATATATTACAATTATTAAAACAATGTAACTATTCATGGCTTCATTTAAAAATACATAAAATATAATTGTGAAATACAACATTGAAATGTAAAATCTGTTTTTAATTGTTAATGATTAATTTTTAGTTATTGTTTTTACTTAAAATCATTTATGAAAGAAAATGTTTTCCAATATTACAAAATTTAGTATAATTGTCAAGAATGATTGAATTTACTTTTCTGATTATTTTCAACATTACACAATTTAGTAAGATTGTTAAAAAATTATTCAGCTTACCTTTCTTATTAGTTCCTGTAGTCCTTCGATGCCAAACATGCGTAACACAAACCAAAGCTTCAGGGACCTGAACCTTCTTCCCAGTGGAATCTGCCAGTGCTGGAATCAAATGTTTCAACATCTATAGGGGTCTACAGTATAATAACTTAGTGTGTACCTATCCGAATCAAGCAAAAAGACAAGGGGCAGAAAAACTAAATAGAAAAAATCACAATGTTTTCAGCTTTGTTAAATAAATAAATAAAATCATTTTACATGAATTCTTATCATAATTTAAAAATTAAAATACATGAATTATGACTTAAATGTGTAAACTTATAAATTAAAAATTGGGCAAGTGTAAAAGTCTTGATGAGTAAATAAACTTTAGACCACTGTTTTTCATCCAGATATATTTCTTAGCTCTGAATTGTTCATTGACAAATTAATACTCACAAACGAGTGGGCCATTGAATAGTGAGGAGTATCAGTTTAACATTAGAGAAAAATAATATATGAAATGCATCTTACTCGGTAGTCAGGCATGGCTTGTCCCTGGTTATCATGATTAAGGTAGACAGGGTTCAACTCAAATGCACCAGACACCAGGTAACTATCTTTGACCCTTCAGGGATTCATAGTTTAAAGATCTGGTTATGTTGTGTAAAGCTTATTTTTATATTTTAAACAAATCATTTTTAAAAATATTTTATTATACTGCATTTACAAACACTCTTTTAAAATTATTATATGATTACACGTCCGATTTTAGAACGTTTACAAAATATAATTTAAGGCACATAATAATTTTTATTTACTTTGCAAAAAATAATTGGGAAACAAGATATATGTTATAAAAGTAAGTTCAAGATATTAATAAAATATTTCATTCTGCAAAGCAATAGGTTTGTTTTGTAATGATATAATGGATAATTAAATTACAATATTTTAGAATTCAAGAGCAATCTTAAAGTTTAATAATAAAAGTGCTTTCGAAGAAATAATATTTAAGTATACAATGAATTTCATTTCATTTTTTTTAGTAAATCGTCCATGAATTAATGGATGTTTCCAAGAAATGAATTAATGGATTTTTCCAAGAAATGAATTAATAGATGTTTCCAAGAAATGAATTAATGGATGTTTCCAAGGAATGAATTAATGGATGTTTCCAAGGAATGAATTAATTTGTAGTTTACCTACCACAAAGCAGAACAGTCAAATGTCACCTGCAGCCATTTGTGGGGGTTAAAGTTGAAAGACATGGAATGCTGGGAATGAAAGATAGAAAGACTTGATGAGAAATTAGTTCAAACTATCGTAAACAGAGAAACTTAACTGTTTATGATCACATCTAATAATGGTGAATGAAGATGTTATAGTCCCCTTACTTCTACACCGTCCAACAAAGGTCTGAACTCAGGACATATAAAAGCAGACCCAGCATAGGCGGCATCAATGTGCATCCAGATGTCATGTTTGTTACCTGGGCAATGACATCACAGATTATAAATATTTTTTTAAGTTTAACAAAATGATTTTGTAAAATTTTAATGCTCCATTTTTTTTTGGGGTGGGGGGGGTGGGTTCCCCTTTAAGAACCATTATCTACCAGTGTCCTATTTATAGGACAGACATATGAATGCCTCTGTCTGCTGTACCGAAGCAATCACATGATCTGGGCCACATTCAATGCAGACTCTAATATCTGACACACAAGCACACACACACAAAAATTACAAATAAAAATAAAAAATTTATTTGAGTTCTAGCCACTCCAAATAACAAAACTTTCACAACGGAAACAAAATTACACACAAAAAATAATTTGGGAGAGAACGGGTTCACATGGGATAAAAATAATGTAAGCTTCATTCATAAATAAATTAAAAATTTGTACATTAGTAATGTTATTTAAAATGGTAGAAAATTTATCATTAGCTAATCCTCACAGTTAAAAAGAGTTTTTTTATTAAATGAATTAAAATAATGATATCATCAAGACTCACAAACTGGTCCAAGTTCTGGCAAATTGTCTATGCCACATGTGGCTGTTGTTCCTATAGTTGCACACAGCTAGTAGTAGAAAAAATTTTGAGGAAAATTAGTGTGGCATGCACTAGACCAGAGGTGGGCAAACTACGGCCCTCGGGCCACATGCGGCCCACTACGGAGTTTTTTGCGGCCCGCGGAAGCTTGCGGTAATACCGAAAAAAATCAATAAATTCATGTTAAAGATATGTTTGTACTTGAATCGAAGCTAAATTATGGTTAGATGCTGCCCTATTATGTTTCATTTCTTACTAATGCGGCCCTCGCCTTAAATAGTTTGCCCACCCCTGCACTAGACTATAGGTATGTTTGGAGGTATGCTTCAAATATTTTCTCACCCACATGTGGCACAGCTAATTCATTTCTGAGGGAGCTTTTAACAACATTAGGATTTTATGACAATTTAAAAAAGACTCAATAATAATAATAATATACAAAAATAACATTCGAAATTGTATAGCATTATATCCTAGTCTGGAGCTGGGCTCACTGAGAGACTCACTGAGAGGCTCACTGCACTTCACATATTGGTGTGAGCTGATGTTCTATTTCATTAGGAAACCTCTCTGTATTTTATTTAGTTCAGATGTCGTTCATAACCACAATACCAAGAGATGAAGTATACAGAAAATTCATTTGTTATTATTTAGAGTAAATTTTTAAAGGTTAAACAGTTTTTGGGCTCCTAATTCTAATTAAAATTGAGAAAAATTTTGGCAGAAATTAAAATTTAGGAGTGGGGTTCATATTTTATCTTACCTGATGTGTTACATTTTATGTTACAAACACTCATTCTATACAAAATATTATTACGTCCTATTCTTAACCATGGTTTTTAAATAGTCTTGCATTGTTATTACAGTTTTGAATGTCGATTGTTTGGTTTTAAATATATATATATATTAGGGCTGTGGAAATTAACGATTGATTTCTCGATTAATCGTTAACAAATTTTAACGATTAATTCATTTTTTAACGACAAATCGACCCATCACTTACAAAATATTGGAAGTCAAAAAGTAAAAAAAAATAATAAAAAATAGCGGACAATAAATAATAACAAATTTCCTGATCATCACAGGAACATTTTGGTTTTAAACTGACTGACGGGAATGTTCAAAACTTTGATAAAGTTTGCCTACCATATAGATATATATATATATATATTTATATACATACAGGACTTGAATAAAACCATACACCAAAACAAATATCTTACAAAGAAAGGAATCAAGCCCTGCTCCTTGTCCCTAATGATGGCTGATTCCAGCTCTGACCCTCTCAGGGATCCTTTGTCATCTGTTGGCAGAGATTTCATTTGGACCATACCTATTAGTGAGGCTCTCACAACTGAAGAATGGGCCTAGGGACACAAAGAAATCAGATTTATCAATTCTGTTAGAAAGCAACCATAGTTGTGGATAATAACAATAGCTTTTTGCGATTGGGAAAAAAAGATTTAAAAAATGTTTTTTTTTACATTTGTTTATTAAGAAAATGTGACATAACTCAGTTTACAAAATAGAAAAAAAATTAATTGAAACTAATTACGCAACAAAATTGAGGTTTATCTATCTAGATATATATTTAAATATGTGTTAAAGTAATAATACAATTTTGTTGTTATTTTTTTTAAACTCACCAGATTTGGTTTCAAAATCCATAATGTATTAAAGGCCGTCCATAAATGACGTCACGCGATTTTTGCCGATTTTTGAACCCATACCCCCCTCGTCACGCGACGTCACAAAAACTTAGACCCCCCCCTCTAAAAATACATCACAAATCTTTGACCCCCCCCCCACCCACCCCCCCACCCAAAAAAAAACCCACTTTATTTTCTATTTGAAAATAAGTATGTTTCAAATCACTTTTATTGTCATTTAAGTATTTATTATTTATTTAGTGAAGATCTACCTTGTAATATCGTAACCCGCGTGAAGCATTTTTTAAAAAAAACGTTTAACCGGCCTTCAGTAAACGAACTGTGTTAAAATCCTTAGCTTATATTTTATTTTAATGCATACAAATTAAACATTGACTATTAATCATCTCGGTTAACGTCTTTGTTTAGAAAAATGATTATTTAAAAATAACATTTTAAAAATGTATTTTTTAAAAATCCCTCAATTGACTGACGTAAGAAAGAGGTCGGCGAACAGAGGTAAATAACCTGAACTGGGGTCAAAAAGGGAATTCTTGGGGGGTAATGCAGACTCATTTGGGACATATAACATCCACTACAATCCACTAGATATATTAAAATACGTCATGGTGTGTACGCTTGGAACATATGCCCATTATTAAACCGGTTCCTTCCAGAAAATGCATTTAAATAAAAATTTGACAACTATGTAGATTTCTTACCTACGCACTATATGAAGACACCTAAATCTACCCTACTTTCATTTATATTGACACGAGTGACAATAATCTTAATCCACATGACTTGACTGTATCAAGTATCCTTTCTGTGATATTTAAAATTAATACCTTAAGAACTGAGCTAAGAAGAAAGTTGTTTTGGCTCCTCTCAATGGCGATGTAAAGAATTTGATGCATTCAATAAAGTTAATGAATACTTGACTAATTTTAAATGGGCTCATTTACCATTATATCTAGAACAGTGCTTCTCAAACTTTTTAGTATTGCGGACCAGCAGGAATTTTTTCAATTGCACCAGGCGCAGGTGCACTATTTTTCCCTGCACTGATAATTTTTTCTGTCCTTTTTTTGAGAACATCTGCGGACCGGCAGCGGATGGCCCACGGACCGGCACCAGTCCGTGGACCACCACTTTGAGAAGCACTGATCTAGAATACTAGAATGGCCAGGGGCGTTTGACAAAAAACCAATCGAACAATTATATCAAACTTAAAACGTTTTTAATTCTATCAAATAGATTCCCCCCCCCCTCCCCTTTTAAAGAAAAAGGATATTTCGTGTCGTTTTGACTTAAAATATCTACACATAATCCTATTCAAATCATTTTTAGACACTTGTCATGCTTGTAAAACTCACCAGCAGCATTTTCGGACTAAAGACGCTCCCCAAAACCACCGAGTCATGTGAGCAGGACCTAGAGTCGTAACGCATACATAAACTTGTATATTTGGGGGTAACGGCAAAAAAATTTACGACTCCTTCCATGAGAGAACCAAACGGAGCTGTGGTTACATCACAAATGCTTTGATGTCAACATCAAACGACACAGTGTAACAATTTCATATGTTATCTAGTTGATTCTCAAACTTAAGGATTATAATAAGATTTAATTTTCGTGTCTTGATAGCATACGCCAACCAGCGTCTGATGTCCTACCGACCGGCACATTGAGAAGCACTGACTAGTCATTTAATAAAGGCCGGCACTACGTACACCGCGGCGGTGGACCTAGCCAAAATACGAGATTTGGGCTGGAAACACCGCGGCGGTGAACCTAGCCAACGCATTGTGTCAGGGCTAGGTACACCGCGGTTAAAAATAGATATTATATAAAAGTTAATAGAAAATGATACCTTACCAATAATTAAGCATAGATGTGAATAAATTACGCATTAGCTAAAAAGTATAAGTTATTTGGCAATCTTTCTGTATTTACTGGTTTAAATTTGTAAGTGTGCTTAGTTGCTAAGGCTAAACTTAAACTAAAAGCTATGGCTATCACTTATCAGCAATACCAGTAATAATTTCATATTTTGTTAGAGTTAGGTCCTTTATAGGGATAAGACAGTTTTATTGATATTGAATGATAATACTACAACACCTTGCCAAGTTTATTTAATTTTTATGTTCACCATGTATTTAGTGATGTTTATAGGGGGGTCTCTGGAAGTTTGACAAGATGTTGACAAGGCGGAGGGGGGAGGTAAAAATCGCTTGCCAATACTCAAATTTCAAAACTATTTAGATTTAAAAAGTGATTATAAAATGTCCATTCAACGCAAAATTTATGTTTCTGCAAAATGATACTCTATCATCTTCGACTCTTCATATCCCCCCTATTCCTATCTTTCTTCATTCAACGGCAACGAGGAACGCCACTATTTCTCTTTCAGGCTGTGGAAACTGACATAATTATCAACAAGTACCATTTTAACAAATACATTTTAAAGTTAAGATTATATACTAGTCTACTAGTGACAGTCTACCTGAACAAATTATAACCTGTGCGTGTAGGCTATCTTATTTGTCAATCCAGTGAAAAAATGTCCATAAATAACGTCACGCGATTTTTGACGATTTTCACCCCCTCGTCACATGTCGTCAGAAAAATGTAGACCCCCCCCCATTTTTTTCAATATGACGTCACAGAGCTGTCCCCCCCCAAAAAAAAACAACAACAACAAAAAAACAACGTATTTTCTATTTGAAAATGAAATAAATTAAAATCACTTTCTTCGCCCCTTACGTATAAGGTAAATATTTGAATATTATGTAATTGTTAATATCTTTGAATGAATACACATTTTAAAAATAAAAATTGAAATTAATTTCCCTTTTCTTTTGGTGTTTGTGTGTGTGTGTGGGGGGGGGGTGTATTTACCTATATTATTATAATGGGGGAGGGGTCCGGTGGAAAACAACGTGTTCTACACTTTTTTTAAAGTTAGCTAGTCAAAGAGATAATCTAATACTAATACAATCCTTTTGTTAAACATAAAGGTCATACTCATACTCATAGCGATGGTGATAGAAACACCTTTACCTAGCCGTATGCAAGAACAAACTCATACCGATTCTCGTTCCCGTCTCGAATTTGGGTATGGAATGGGTCGCCTAAACTATCTACGAAATCCAACATACAATCATTTTTAAAATTTAAAACTCTAACAAAAATGAAATACTTAACATAAATCCATTAAATATTAAAGCATGCATAGGCGTAAGACTGTGTAGAAATAGAAGGAGAGTCTGTAACACAAAAGATAAGACAGGCTTTTTTTTTGGTGAATGCTTCATTGATACTTGGATATGCACGTACTATAAAACACCATTTGCGAGCACCCACATTGTGGTTTTAAAATTAAAATAATAACAATTTTAAAAAAATGTATTCCATCACAGAGATTCGAACCCGACACCACCTACGTAACCGCTAATTCACTGCACTTTACCATTCACCTGGAACTGCTCATGAAATAAGTTGGTTTTTAAAAGTTATAACTAATTATGATGGAATGGTGACCAAAATAGCTTTCTTAAACATTCAGTAATTTAACAATTGCATAGATACATTAATTATTTAAGGTCTACTGTTTATTTGCATAGGGATGACACACTTTTAGCCTAAATATAGTGAAATCATCTCATTTTTTTAGCCGCGGTGTACCTAGGCCAAAGCCAATGGTTTAGCTAGGTACACCGCGGCGGTGTAAGCAGGCCAAGGACGACGGTTTAGCTGGGTGCACCGCCGCGGTGTCTGTAGACACTTCGTTTAATAAATTGTAAGCGACCAAATATTTCAGTGGAAGTTTTATTTAAAGTTACCCTTTTGATGTGACATCACATTTCTTCAACCCCCCTCCCTCCCCCTCGTCACAAAAGTGTGACCCCCCTCCCCCCCTTAGGTACGTGACGTCATTTATGGACGGCCCCTTAGGGAGAGTTGTGAATGTTTGCAAGCCGCTAAAAAATTATGAGCTTATTCCGCAAAAACAGAATTAGAACAATAATACGTAGTTTAGAAAAAAAGCTGTGTTTGAATAACTTGTCCTTAGAGGCAGAACAAACACTCAAAGGCAAAACGAAGATCTTCAATAATTATTTGTTCAGGCATTTGTAATAAAAGTTAATAATAAGCAAGTTTAGCCTTGTTTCAAAGAGTTGATATCATTGTCATTGACCTGAATTCAAATAAAATATCAGAAAAGCACAATGACTAGATCAATGCTGATGGTCAGAAGCCTCAACACAAATATAATCATTTAACAGCTGGTGAACTTGGGTGTGTTACTATATGAACTTACCTCTTCTGAACAATAAGCCACAAGTTTATCTATAATCTGCCCTTGGGTCATCTCAGGGTTGTCTTTCTTGAGCTTGTTAATGATGGTGGTTCTAGCAGACAGAAGAGCTACGAGAGTAGCCTCACTTGCTGTGCCCTGAATAGAAACTTGAATTATGTAAAATTCTTTTGTTCATTATTCATAAAGTAATTATTGCAATAATTTTTATAATAATGCATAAAAATATGTTATCATGCCTTAACCACTAGATGAGCTCTAAAGGTACATTACTTATTGCATTTTCATGACATTTTTAAGGGAATCACATATTTTATAAAGATTAACCCTTCCCTAATCTCTCTGATTTTCTCTAGCCCCACATTGTAGTGATGCTGTCTAGGAGTGCTGGCTGGTGGTGCTGTCTTGTTGTGCTGTCTAGGAGTGCTGTCTAGTGGTTCTGCTAGTAATGCTGTTTAGTGGTGCTGTCTGGTTGTTCTGTCTAGTGGTGCTGTCTGGTGGTG
This sequence comes from Ampullaceana balthica, assembly GCA_944989445.1. Taxonomy (NCBI): domain Eukaryota; kingdom Metazoa; phylum Mollusca; class Gastropoda; family Lymnaeidae; genus Ampullaceana; species Ampullaceana balthica. Next base: position 277,906 of record CALYLW010000494.1, on the reverse strand, counting down.
CTGTCTTGAGTTGCTGTCTAGGAGTGCTGTCTAGGAGTGCTGTCTAGGAGTGCTGTCTAGTGGTTCTGCTAGTATTGCTGTTTAGTGGTGCTATCTGGTTGTTCTGTCTGGTGATGCTGTCTTGGTTTGCTGTCTAGGAGTGATGTCTAGTGGTTCTGCTAGTGATGCTGTTTAGTGGTGCTGTCTGGTTGTTCTGTCTGGTGATGCTGTCTTGAGTTGCTGTCTAGGAGTGCTGTCTAGTGGTTCTGCTAGTGATGCTGTTTAGTGGTGCTGTCTGGTTGTTCTGTCTAGTGGTGCTGTCTGGTGGTGCTGACTTGAGTTGCTGTCTAAGAGTGCTGTCTAGGAGTGCTGTCTAGGAGTGCTGTCTAGGAGTGCTGTCTAGTGGTTCTGCTAGTAATGCTGTCTGGTTGGGGATGGCAAACCTTTTACCTCCTCCAAAAATGTTAATTAAAAATACAAAAATTGCCACCTTCAAAATAAAAAGGTGTCCTTGTGAAGCCGACATCCGTGACAAGAAGTCCCCCCCCCCAGCTAATTAATAAACAACCAACATACTTGAAGTTTTCACATTGATAAGTATATCAATTAATTTTCAACCCAGAGGTAATCACTATTAACTATTGTACGGTATAATTACATAATAGAAATTGAATGGAAGAGCCTACGTTATCATTATGTTATGGCTGTCACTCAGTTATCAGAGGACAATTACATTCATTTTATGTAGGTTAATAACTGTTTCTGTTCATATTCATTAACGCAATGTGTTTTAGATTAAATAAATTTCTTTCAAGTTATTTATGGCTGGTAACATTGCAGCATATTAAATTCTTTATTAGAAACCAACACCATATTATAATCTTTATTAACCATTTATCAGGTTAAATTTTATTCATCTAATTTCACATATTATTATGACTACCATTATTAGCTTATCCCCTGTTTAACACCTTTTTTTTAAAAAATCCTTTATATTAACTCGTGGTGTCTGCGGCCGACCGACCGACCGACCGACGTTGTCGCCAAAACTTTTGATCGATTTTTAACCCACTTGCTCGCAAGATAGCGAGCTGAAATTTTGCAGGCAGTTTCGTACCAATGATAAAAACAATGTATCAAAATTTCTGATCGATCGCATGTACCGTAATTAAATTATTGATTTTTTAGATTATTTTATTTATTCCTATGTATCATGCTATTTTTTGAGATAGAGCGTCGCGGTGCGTATTATATTGAACAACCTTTCTGTCGCGCAATAAGGTGCGTATTTTATTGACAGCTCTTTTTATAAACATATTCCAGATCGGTGCGCATTATATTAAACATGTTTTACGACACAACTGCAATTTTGTATTTCTGGATGGTCTGGCGCTGCGTATTATAATGAACATTCTTTTAGTTACTTCTCGTACATAAAGGATTTATAGTCAAAAACTTGGTTTTTTACGGGTTTTTCTTATTACCTCGCCTACTCGCCTAACCCCCTGTATATCACTAACCTTAGTGCTCCTACCTGTATAACACCTCCGCCTTTTCCCCCACCACTAAAGAGAAACTCTTTGGGCAGGTTCAACATCTTGGCCAGCCAGTCCATCACGGACACTTCCAGCTCAGTACAAGCCGGACTTGCTGGCTAGAACAATGATAGAAATGTAAGGATAGAGACGATGGGGACCTAATCACAAACAGGCAATTTTTATCTATATAATTGATTGTCTGTCTTGATATCTCATTAACTTACTACCATTAAGTAATCAATTGTCTATAACCAGGTGTCAATCCGTGCCTTCTTTAACACACTCTGCCTGCCTAGGCATAAGCCCCAAATGCTTCATTTTGTTTACAACTAAGGTGTACACAATGAGCTGTTTATGTCTATGTTTATGTTTATTGTGGGGCGCGGTGGTCGAGTGGCAGCGTGATCGACTGGCGTACCGATGGTCACGGGTTCGAAGCCTTGTGAAGGCAAGGATTTGTTCCCGAGGCCTAGGGCGTCCCTGAGTCACCCAGCTCCGAATGGGTACCTAACACTAGTTAGGCGGCTGGGTAATGCGTGGAACCCACAAAACGCTGCATCACTTGCCAACAGATCATCTGTCATGGTCTGTGGACGCAATTATCTTCTGCATAGAAGGAGCGTCGGTATAGATAAGATAAGATTTCACTTATTTCTCTATGCTAAACACAGTCCTCCCTGTGTCCTGTGTGTGTGTCGTATACTAAACACAGTCCTCCCTGGGTGTGTCGTATACTAAACACAGTCCTCCATGTGTGTGTCGTATACTAAGGTAGCCAGTGACCCTGATTATTTTTATCTGTACATTACTAATGTATATATATATATATATATATATATATATATATATATATATATAATATATATATATACTCACTTATTAGTTCTTAAGACACACTCTGCCTGCCTAGGCATAAGCCCCAAATGCTTCATTTTGTTTACAACTAAGGTGTACACAATGAGCTGTTTATGTCTATGTTTATGTTTATTGTGGGGCGCGGTGGTCGAGTGGCAGCGTGATCGACTGGCGTACCGATGGTCACGGGTTCGAAGCCTTGTGAAGGCAAGGATTTGTTCCCGAGGCCTAGGGCGTCCCTGAGTCACCCAGCTCCGAATGGGTACCTAACACTAGTTAGGCGGCTGGGTAATGCGTGGAACCCACAAAACGCTGCATCACTTGCCAACAGATCATCTGTCATGGTCTGTGGACGCAATTATCTTCTGCATATAAGGAGCGTCGGTATAGATAAGATAAGATTTCACTTATTTCTCTATGCTAAACACAGTCCTCCCTGTGTCCTGTGTGTGTCGTATACTAAACACAGTCCTCCCTGGTTGTGTCGTATACTAAACACAGTCCTCCATGTGTGTGTCGTATACTAAGGTAGCCAGTGACCCTGATTATTTTTATCTGTACATTACTAATGTATATATATATATATATATATATATATATATATATACTCACTTATTAGTTCTTAAGATATTATGCTTTCTGTTAACTAAGACAATCAGTCTCACAGAAGACAAAAACCGACCACTGATCCAATCAATTACACAATCGACCACTGACCCAATCAATACCACATTCATCCACTGACCCAATCAATTAACCACAGAATCATCAACTGACCCAATCAATCAACCACACAATCTTCCACTGACCCAATCAATCAACCACACAATCTTCCACTGACACAATCAATCAACCACACAATCTTCCACTGACCCAATCAATCAACCACACAATCTTCCACTGACCAAATCAATCAACCACACAATCTTCCACTGACCCAATAAATCAACCACACAATCTTCCACTGACCCAATCAATCAACCACACAATCTTCCACTGACCCAATCAATCAACCACACAATCTTCCACTGACCCAATCAATCAACCACACAATCTTCCACTGACCCAATCAATCAACCACACAATCTTCCACTGACCCAATCAATCAACCACACAATCTTCCACTGACACAATCAACCACACAATCTTCCACTGACCCAATCAATCAACCACACAATCTTCCACTGACCCATTCAATCAACCACACAATCTTCCACTGACCCAATCAATCAACCACGCAATCTTCCACTGACCCATTCAATCAACCACACAATCTTCCACTTACCCATTCAATCAACCACACAATCTTCCACTGACCCAATCAATCAACCGCACAATCTTCCACTGACCCAATCAATCAACCACACAACCTTCCACTGACCCATGAAAAGCCGATACATCCGATGCCGTCAGACAGGATATCTCCAAGGATGGCAGGATATGAGCCGGCAGTCGGGAAGTAAGCGTGAAACTGTGGACTGTGCCAGTGGGTCACCTGGGCATGATACATACAATGACATAATCTAATCACGAGAAAGCTTCATTAGTTCTAGCATTTTCTCTTGCGTTAAGAACAGTATTAAAATAAATTAGGAAGATAATTATTTTGTTTTTTTTTAATTTTTTTTTAGAATTAGTGTAAACTTCTTAGTTTGTCATCTGGTTTAGGATCGGCTTCTGGCAATTTGAGACGCCTTCAATGGCTGGAGAAGGGCAAGGTGGAAAAACTAAATTTGAAAAACTGCATTTAATAATTCCTTAAATTTTTAAAACTACCCATAGAGATGGGATTTGGGGGGGGGGTGTTGAAAGCAACGTTTGGTTGGAAATGATAAACTGACCATGATGATAACATTGCAGAAATCAATGGGTCTATTGACATGTGCTCAATAGCGATACTCACCCCTGGCATGATGACCCTGTCAATATCTTTTTTCACCTCCTCCCAGGACTCTCCGGTCAGGGGCGCCTCGTCTGGAATCAGCTCCCTGAGGTACCCAGGAACGACTGATGGGAGGGGCGTGCGCGTGTTGATGGTCTCCAGGTAGTTGGCGACGTAGTCGACCATCTCACGACCCCTGGCTCGGAACTCCTCGGCGTCCATTTGACAAGTTTACTAAAACCGTTTGAGAAACAAGGACTTGTTAGTATTTATAATTTTCCAATGTCTCACAGAGGCACACGATAATGATTTGAAGAGATACTAAATTGTCCTTTAACGAGGTATTGGTCAACTATTGTAACTTGATACTTAGTGTTACGTAAGCGATTACTAGACAGCACTTGATTTCAATACTTGATGGCTGCAGGAACAGGTTATAATGAAGAATGCAACAAAAGAATTTATAGATGATGTCTTTGTTGCACTTTTGTCGTAACTGGATGTCAGTAATTGTGAAGGAGGCGTGGAATGGACGCGCTCCCGAGATTGTGTGGAGTGAAAGAAACCCTTTTCGTTGTACCTGAGATTCATTTTCCCGGTGCGTGAGATTTGCTTTGCTAATTATTCAAGAAAGTTCTATCGTGTGTCAACTCCGGAAACTTGAGAATTCAGTACTTGCATCAATATCTTCGGAGTTGAAAAGCTTTCCTCCCTGCTATATTCCGCGAACTGTGAACATCATAGAGGTAACCAAACACCAAACTAATTTTTCGCAATCTCAAACTCTTCTTTGGACACCGTTGTCTTTACCTTCACACTGCTTCCATTCTGTATAATATATTTTCGATAGATAACGGCATCCCTTCTAACTGTCGTCGAATAGTCACACCGGTACCACTTGTCGCCCTGAGAGGCACCATAGCAATACAATGTTCCTTTATAGACGGTAATCCTGCAACCCCTGCATTTTTTGGATTTGAAATCAGATCCATGTGGCGAATAATCTTGGTCATTTGTTTAACTTTACCTGGTGAGCAATCTAAAATTATCTCAAGTAGATGCTAGAATTTAAAAAAAAATATTTTTGATTAGTTTTCATGTACAATAGTATCAGCCCAAGTTCGTCCAATGGCTGAAAGTACGCTATAGGTTCACAGCATTTTTATTTTTAAAAATAATTATTTAACCCATTTAATACTGAAAGGCGGCATTTAAAAAAATAAACATTCCTTATTGGTACGTATCTTTCAATGGCCTCCACAAATTAGCCGCCTTAGGTGGCCGTATAGTTCACCAGGTGGCTAAACTGGACTTTTCATGTGGTTGATGAGAGAGAGAGAGAGAGGGGGGGTGAGAGAGAGAGTGAGAAAGTAAGAGAGAGAGAGAGAGAGAGAGAGAGAGAGAGAGAGGAGAGAGAGAGAGAGAGAGAGAGAGAGAGAGAGAGAGAGAGATATAGGGATCACTTCCTATGAATGAATGAATACTTTTATGTATAGCGCAACAAGCAAGCTAGTCTATCATGGATAGAAATTTTTCATAAATTTTACTTTGTTTTCACACTACTTCAAAAATTTAAGTTCTTACACGGGCATCAGTTCCGACAAGCCGATGAAACAGCGGAATTGTCAAAGAGATTATATTTCTATCGTCCAGAAATTGACCAATCCGAAGCTTTGAGTTGCTTTCAAAACTTGGTATCTGATTTCAAACGGACAATCATCTAAGCCAAAGTATGCAAAGTTCAGCTGGGAAAAACAGTGCATTCATCGTCATTCATAAAGTAAAGACTTCAGTGAAATTTGCTTTTTTTAAAATTTCCTGCTACTTCCCTTGCATCCTTGAATCCCCCCCCCCTCCCCCAATAAGTTAGTAAATTTTTTTTTAAAATTTCTTTTTTGCCTTCACTGTTTTCTACCTTTCATTTTTTACGTAGTAAAATATACCTATCTTGTTGCAATTTCTTCATAAAAGTCCAAAGTTTGCCGTAGGATACATGGGACTTAAAACAAAAGGTAATATTGAGCTTTAACGTAGGGTTACACGTAGTTTACACACTACCTCTTTCGATCAAACTTGTTTTAAGAATTAAATTTACAGCACTATGAGAAACACTATAACTATAATCATTCTGAATATTTTTCCCTGACATACCACGGTGTTCAACGGAATTATTCTGTAATGATAATTTAAAAATAAATAAATAATATAATTAAAAAATCAAACTCAAGAATAATAAAACTGTTCACACGACGCAAAAGTTGACTTTAAAAACACGCAATTAAAAATAAAAAAGATTCCTTGGTACTTGGTCTTTAGTCACGGTATAAGTTGCCTGTATAAACATGGACTGTTGCTAACGTTGTGTAACAGCTGTTTTGAAATACATGGCCACAGTACACCAATAACTCTATTAAGTCATTCTTTACACTTCACAGAGGGTTAACACAGAGGTCATATATGTAATATCATTGGTAATATTACTAGACACAACTTCAGGAGTGGGCAAACTAGGGCCCGCGGGCCGCATGCGATCCGGTACGGAGTTCTTTGCGGCCCGCGGAAGACAGCAGTAATATTGAAAAATCAATAAATGTATGTTTAAGATGGATATTTGAACTTCAACTGAGGCTAAATTTTGGCTAGATGCGGCACCTTGACGGGGAATATCTTACTAATGCGGCCCGCGCCCTGACGCGGTGGTCGAGTGGCACCGCGCTCGACTGGCGTACCGATGGTCACGTGAAGGCAAGGATTTGTTCCCGGGGCCTAGGACGTCCCTGAGCCACCCAGCTCCGAATGGGTACCTAACACTAGTTAGGCGGCTAGGTAATGCGTGTAACCCACAAAAATCCGTGGCCTGTGAACGCTGCATCACTTGCCAACAGTTCGAACATCTGTCATAGTCTGTGGACGCAATTATCTTCTGCTTAGAAGGAGCGTCTGTATAGATAAGAATATATGATAAATATTTGCTCACCACTGCACGACTCCATTAATTAAAACTTCCCTGACACATGTGTATGCTTCCAATCACATTTAACATCTGGTCAGTGAGTGATTGGTCAGGTGATCACATTCAACATCTGGTCAGTGAGTGATGGCGGTGATGGTGGCGGTGTTGGTGGTGGTGATGGTGGTGATGGTGATAGTGGTGATGGTGGTGATGGTGATGATGGTGGTGAGGTTGATGGTGGTGAGTTTGATGGTGGTGATGGTGGTGAGGGTGATGGTGGTGATGATGGTGATGATGGTGATGGTGGTGAGGGTGATGGTGGTGATGGGGGTGATGATGGTGATGGTGATGGTGGTGAGGGTGTTGGTGGTGATGGTGGTGATGGTGGTGAGGGTGGTGAGGGTGGTGAGGGTGGTGATGGTGGTGAGGGTGATGGTGGTGATGGTGGTGGTGATGGTGGTGGTGATGGTGGTGGTGGTGGTGGGGGGGATGTTGGGGTTATACATACATTTCATCAAAATTTTGATCAGTTACGACACAAAGTTAACGCCCCTGGGCATTCTGTCAAGCCACGGTTGTTTGATCGTCTCCCTTCAGTTAGACATCGATCAGGGGACATTAACAGGGGTTCCCGCTACCACAGTGGGGTAGTGTTAGAGATCATCAGATGTTGAATGTGATCACGTGACCAATCCCTCACTGACCATGATAGCTGGGTTTAATTTAGACGACTTGTATTAGTAAGGTTTTCATAAATGTGGGTTGCGGGGACACACGTTGTGAGTTCGTGATTTCAATGAGCAGGTACCAAAACTGTTTCTCAACTCAAGAGGGGCCGACAGTTGCAACACATTTTTTAAAAGTATCTCTGACTTGGAACAGGGCAGCCTAAAACAAAACCTAATGGAATGATCACGTGAAGCTAAGAAGAACAAAGGCTCAAAGTTTTCATAACAGCTCCCCCCCCGATTGAATGGATTATTAGGTAAACATGGTTCATACAGGAGTACAGGTCATATTAGTCCATACACACACAACACAAGTAGTACACATACCACACACACACAAGTAGTACACATCAGACCATACATAGTAGACTACATTATAATGTTTTACTTCTGATCTGAAACCCACACTACAAATAAGCACTGAGATTCGGCGTAGGGAGGCGGCTGTTTAGGGCGCCAATTTTGTTTGTTGACATATCTACCAATGAAGGGTGGGGGATAGGGGGTACATGAAGGTAGGGGCGTAACTGGTGAGTACATGAGAGTAGGGGCGTAGAGAGTGGCGAAGTAAGAGTCCGTACGCCCTGGGCGGCACTTTTTTTCCTATACACTGAGGAGTAAAAAAACAACATCGACCCAAGTTGACAATACCACTAGATACGCAACTGTAATAATTTGTTAGTTAAAGACACGACATTCACTTGGCTTGTTACAGTCGTTGAAATTTAAACTTGTACAATCAAAATCAATGCCATCCATATCTTAAACTTAAATACGTTTTATTTCTCCAGGAAGCGTAAATTTCAATGAATTGCTATAAATTATCACCGCATTTTTAATGTAAAAAAAAATAAATAAAAAAAATGAATGAACATTGAAAAAACCTTAAAAACCTTACACAAAACTTTGATGTAGTAAACTAAACTTCAGAAAGAGAAACACAGTATCGATGGCCCTTTTCCAGACTCAACACTAAACTTAACACTAACAGTAGAACTACAATACATCTAACAACTTAGTCAACTATGTTACAAACGACCATAAGTTTTACAGCCCGACACCATGACAGTGACATTAAAGAATATTTTTTTTATAGAAATAGCAGCTGCACTAGAAAAAATATGTCAAGCCTATCGCATCCAAAGGGCCACAGTGATCTATAAATCCATAATTCGAGCCGAAACAGTGTCACTTAGACCCTACCAGGGCCGCCAAAGTAACTTGTTAACACACATTATGTAAGTTTAACGCTGGACTCCACAGAGGTACACACACGCGGATAGCAAGATCATTGTTCAGTTCTGAAGGAGAGTCAACAAAACAAAGTTACTCGATGATAAAATGTGCAGCTCAGAGTGTAATCAGATCCAAAGTTGCGTCAAACACATAGTAGACGTGTATCAGTTTGGCGTAGTAGGTGTACGTAGTAAGCCTTACCTTGTTGGTGTAATCTGTTTACGGTTAGAAGAGAACTCATGGACCAGCTATGCCCAACGGTGATTAAGTCGTGTACACACAGAGTGAAGCCCTGGGAACCGATTTTTTGTTCCCGTTACTGGTGCAGGAGGGGGAGGGGTGAGGCGGATTGCACGCGGGTGACGGGACGAGGTGGGAACAGGGAGGTAGGGAGGGGGGGGAAGGCTGTGGACGCGGGTGAGCGGTGAAAACAGTTACTAAGGGAACGTGCGCAATGGAAACAAAACGGTTGGAATAATAATTCAATTCTGTGGTACTTAAATGATGCCAGTTAAACAATTATTGTGTTGGCAGTTGAACTATTATTCTGTCAATAAAAATTCAAATTTTTCACCCAATAACCCAATTAATAAAATAAATAATAATAAATAAAATAATTAATTAATGAAAAGCGTCTCTCATTTATCTTATCTAATTAGAAAGGAACCTAATCCTAACATTAACATATAAACTAACATAACCCTAACATTAAAAACACTGACCTATAAACCTAACATTTTAAAACCCTCATCTATCCCTTACCTCGTAAAAGAAGATAACCTTATTTAAAGCCAAGAACACCACCACACGACCGATGTATCTCGTGGTCAGGTCTCGTGCCCTCGCCTCTAGCGACCATGTAATAGTTTTAATAGGTTCATATTCCAGGGCATGTCTGGACAACCCGGCAGCTCCCGATGACACGACGAGGGCTTTGGCCAAAGTGCGGAAACCCTGGTCCTGATAATTTGTGAGGGTTGAGGAGTCGGAGTCGCGAGGTCAAAATGTAAAAACAAAAGTTTTGGTTGGAAGAAATTGTGGCAACAGGAGCAAAAAGACTGCTAATAAATAGTCACAAACAGCATTAAATTAAATTTAAAATAGATACTCATATTATCTCAGCGATTAATCTAAAAAATCAAGCTTTTTAAAATATTTTTTAAAGGCACAAATTAATTACGGTACATCATAATAACCAAGTACCAACAGGACTCGACCCTATAGCCCCTCATCAAATCTCTACAGGACTCGACCCTAAAGCCCCCCATCAAAACTCTACAGGACTCTACCCTATAGACCCCCATCAAAACTCTACAGGACTCGACCCTAAAGCCCCCCATCAAAACTCTACAGGACTCTACCCTATAGACCCCCATCAAAACTCTACAGGACTCTACCCTATAGACCCCCATCAAAACTCTACAGGACTCTACCCTATAGACCCCCATCAAAACTCTACAGGACTCGACCCTATAGACCCCCATCAAAACTCTACAGGACTCTACCCTATAGACCCCCATCAAAACTCTACAGGACTCGACCCTATAGACCCCCATCAAAACTCTACAAGACGACACTGCTAAGACACCAATGAGACGCGAAGCAAATATGGAAATTACACGGTCGTGAGAACATGCTTATTTCGCTCTTAAATGGCGCTAGGCATTTCTGTTGCAAGTACTATACAAGTTGTTAGTTATATTTGTACTATAAATACTTGATAATTTAATAGATGTATTTCTAAAATCTGTTCAAAGTCATTGCCACATAATTGACTGACAAAGTGTCACTGACCACACCCCTTAGCTGACTGACCACAAGTCATTGACCACACCACATAGCTGACTGACCACAAGTCATCGACCACACCACATAGCTGACTGACCACAAGTCATCGACCACACCACATAGCTGACTGACCACAAGTCATTGACCACACCACATAGCTGACTGACCACCAGTAAATTCACTCTCATTGGACTGAAACATTTTCCCTGGGAAGGCACCTCAAATAAATAAATACTAATACACAAACACGTCCCTCAAGGGCAACAACTGGAGAATAAGACCCGGAGGGTAAACAATTTAAAAACTTTTCCAAGGTGAGTGGGAGCAACAACACCTACCACCGAACACCGCACATTCCCCAAAAGTTAATAAATAAATTAAAATAAATAAAAATTGAAGTAAACATTAGAAAAACAAAGCAAATTTAATGAAAAATTTGAATATTGAAAACATAAAATAAGATACAGCTTTTGAACATCATAGCGCAACGAGCATGCTTGTCTAGCACGTATTGCATTCGAGCTATAGAGGAAGAAAGCATTCATGAATGAAAATTCTTTTAAATAACCAAACCAAAAAGAGCTGTCTCATGTTAATATAAGGTAGAGGTCACAGGTCAAAATGTATAGGCTTTAGAAGTTTTTTTTACAACTTCATGTAATATGTAACAAAGAGCATTGACCATGTGTGTGCACTGGTAAAATATGCACACTGATAAGCTGCGCTGTGGACGGCTGCACTGTAATTTGTTGGAGTTTTCGCTTTTTCTAATGAAATAAAATGAAATCAAACAAGTTTTTATGCGCAAGAACGCAGCACTGAATTTAAAAGTTAAGAATTTCAAGCCGCATTTGACGCCACCCGAAGCTAGTTACACCACTGATGACCACAAGTCTTAGTTATGCCCTATTTGTCTAACCCCTTTACGCCGTAATGACCAATGACCCAAGCTACGCCGCTTATCACTCCCAACCAGGCTACGCCCCCGACGAAAGGACCGGACACATGCGTTTAAAAAACGTTTCAAAATAATCAATTTAAGGTCTGACCTCCGTGCTGAAATCACCGACAGTATGTTTACATACGCGTAGGTCAGTGTGGTGAGGTCAGGACGCCGAGAACAATGGTCACGTCACAAAACTGTTGTCAATAACCTTTAACCAATAACGTTCGAGTGAAAACACTCTCTTACCTCCCCTTTGGTGTTGACCATTCAGTCAAGTAGTGACCTGGAAATAAGTGACCCACTCTTCCCTCCTGTTTGGTGTTGACCATTCAGTCAAGTAGTGACCTGGAAATAAGTAACCCTCTCTTACCTCCCCTTTGGTGTTGACCATTCAGTCAAGTAGTGACCTGGAAATAAGTGACCCACTCTTCCCACCCATTTGGTGTTGACCATTCAGTCAAGTAGTGACCTGGAAATAAGTGACCCACTCTTACCTCCCGTTTGGTGTTGACCATTCAGTCAAGTAGTGACCTGGAAATAAGTAACCCACTCTTCCCTCCCGTTTGGTGTTGACCATTCAGTCAAGTAGTGACCTGGAAATAAGTGACCCACTCTTCCCTCCCGTTTGGTGTTGACCATTCAGTCAAGTAGTGACCTGGAAATAAGTGACCCACTCTTCCCTCCCGTTTGGTGTTGACCATTCAGTCAAGTAGTGACCTGGAAATAAGTGACCCACTCTTACCTCCCGTTTGGTGTTGACCATTCAGTCAAGTAGTGACCTGGAAATAAGTGACCCACTCTTCCCTCCCGTTTGGTGTTGACCATTCAGTCAAGTAGTGACCTGGAAATAAGTGACCCACTCTTCCCTCCCGTTTGGTGTTGACCATTCAGTCAAGTAGTGACCTGGAAATAAGTAACCCTCTCTTACCTCCCCTTTGGTGTTGACCATTCAGTCAAGTAGTGACCTGGAAATAAGTAACCCACTCTTCCCACCCATTTGGTGTTGACCATTCAGTCAAGTAGTGACCTGGAAATAAGTGACCCACTCTTCCCTCCCGTTTGGTGTTGACCATTCAGTCAAGTAGTGACCTGGAAATAAGTGACCCACTCTTCCCTCCCGTTTGGTGTTGACCATTCAGTCAAGTAGTGACCTGGAAATAAGTGACCCACTCTTACCTCCCGTTTGGTGTTGACCATTCAGTCAAGTAGTGACCTGGAAATAAGTGACCCACTCTTCCCTCCCGTTTGGTGTTGACCATTCAGTCAAGTAGTGACCTGGAAATAAGTGACCCACTCTTACCTCCCGTTTGGTGTTGACCATTCAGTCAAGTAGTGACCTGGAAATAAGTGACCCACTCTTACCTCCCGTTTGGTGTTGACCATTCAGTCAAGTAGTGACCTGGAAATAAGTGACCCACTCTTCCCTCCCGTTTGGTGTTGACCATTCAGTCAAGTAGTGATGTGGATATAAGTAGATTCTGAAAATCTGTAAAATGGCAAGAATGTTCGTTTTTTCTTTCCTATCTTATCTTATACAGCACAGACGCCTATGCTGTACAGAGGAAAATTGCACCTGCTGGTAAAACTAGTAAAATGACCTCTAACTGACCTAACTGACCTTGATACTAATCCTCGAAACTAATCCAGATTCTAATTCGGTGATATTAACCTTTAGGATATAAAGTAGGATATAAAGACAGTAAAGTAGTAAATTGGTAATAATAATATAAAAACAATAAATTCTAACTTTGAAATAAACGCAAACAAAATCTAATACAACATTCGGATTGACATAAAAGAAAAAAAAATCTAGTTTCATTGACAAGAGCAAGGACATACAAATCCTCCTCCGTCTTGACTTCGGGCGCAGAATGGTTGTTTGAACAGGAAAACTCACACACTTTCAATGGGAAAACTCACACACTTTCAACGGGAGAACTCACACACTTTCAACGGGAAAACTCACACACTTTCAACGGGAAAACTCACACACTTTCAATGGGAAAACTCACACACTTTCAACGGGAAAACTCACACACTTTCAATGGGAAAACTCACACACTTTCAAAGGGAGAACTCACACACTTTCAACGGGAGAACTCACACAATTTCAACGGGAAAACTCACACACTTTCAATGGGAAAACTCACACACTTTCAATGGGAGAACTCACACACTTTCAACGGGAGAACTCACACACTTTCAACGGGAAAACTCACACTCTTTCAATGGGAAAACTCACACACTTTCAATGGGAAAACTCACACACTTTCAACGGGAAAACTCACACACTTTCAATGGGAAAACTCACACACTTTCAACGGGAGAACTCACACACTTTCAATGGGAAAACTCACACACTTTCAATGGGAAAACTCACACACTTTCAACGGGAGAACTCACACATTTTCATCGGGAAAACTCACACACTTTCAAGGGGAAAACTCACACACTTTCAATGGGAAAACTCACACACTTTCAACGGGAAAACTCACACACTTTCAACGGGAGAACTCACACACTTTCAACGGGAAAACTCACACACTTTCAATGGGAAAACTCACACACTTTCAATGGGAAAACTCACACACTTTCAACGGGAGAACTCACACACTTTCAACGTGAGAACTCACACACTTTCAACGTGAGAACTCACACACTTTCAACGGGAGAACTCACACACTTTCAACGTGAGAACTCACACACTTTCAACATTCCAATCTCTAATAAATAATACAAGACTAGATGCTAACCCTAGATAAGCGCAGTAAGCAATAATCGTATGTAATAGGTACGAAAGATAAGATGATACTAACCCTGATATCAACCAACCTATGACACAAAACATGGTAAATAATGCACTCAGACTATACAACAGGCAACAAAATTTAGTCGCTGTGTGCCATTTTCGCCTTGGAAAATCTGATTAAAAAAAATAATGTTAAATTTTAAAGAAAGCAAAGATATTTTTTAATGATAATTTAAACTTTGTACATTGTCTAGGACAGTTAATTGACTCTTAGTGTTACTTACGGAAGTCAGCAGTTAATTGACTCTCAGTGTTACTTACGGAAGTCAGCAGTTAATTGACTCTCAGTGTTACTTACGGAAGTCAGCAGTTAATTGACTCTCAGTGTTACTTACGGAAGTCGGCAGTTAATTGACTCTCAGTGTTACTTACGGAAGTCAGCAGTTAATTGACTCTCAGTGTTACTTACGGAAGTCGGCAGTTAATTGACTCTCAGTGTTACTTACGGAAGTCAGCAGTTAATTGACTCTCAGTGTTACTTACGGAAGTCAGCAGTTAATTGACTCTAAGAGTTACTTACGGAAGTCAGCAGTTAATTGACTCTCAGTGTTACTTACGGAAGTCGGATTTTATAAAAGAAATAAATAAAATATCCGCCCTGCCAATTTTTTTCTCCTTGTTGTGCCCACCTTCAAGTGACGCCTACGAAGCGTAACATTCATTTCGCTTTATGTTTTGTCGTCCTATGACAACAGACCACTGACTACTGACCACTGACCAAAGACCACTAACCACAGACCATTGACCACAGAATACAGACCACTGACCACAGAAGACTGACCACAGACCACTGACCACAGGCCACTGACCACAGACCACTGACCACAGACCACTGACCACAGACCACAGACAACTGACCACATACCACTGACCAAAGACCACTTACCACTGACCACAGACCACACATTTATGTTGCTCACTATCGTCTGATGTTAAACAAATACATACACCACCAAATGACAAGAAAACAAAGACAAAATGTATAAAAGCCACTATCAGTATTTGATTGCAATCAACGTATCATCATTATTTTAGTTACGGGAAGAAGACCTCGTGAAGGAAATGAAGCATCGATTGAACGCACTTTAACAAACATGGATTGTTTGACGGTAATCAAAATATGGATTGTTCGCCATTATGCAAACTTGGATTGAGTGCCTTTATTTAAACAATAACCAGAAAGCCGTTGTATTCATTCCGTTCAATTTTTAAATTGTTAAATGGTTCTCAAAGATTGATGCTATACAGACATTTTATAAGACATTTATCATTTCATTAGACGAAATGGGGAATAAAGTATAAATAACTTCAGCACAACTAAGTATTGATGTCAGCTTTGGTCAACAATTCGCTAGGCGTTTTCCATTTAGAGATTACAATCACGCTATATAGCAACACGTCTTGGGACAGTCGTGAGACCTCTAACAAAAATGTCTCGAAGACCAGCTGTTTTTAAGTGGGCAAGAATGACGTCATTGATCAAAATAGAGAAATTAGCATATGATAGTCAATCGTTTTGAGCAGTGCTTCTCAAAATTGGGGGATCCGTGTACTATTACACTGGTCCTCAAGTCACTCCATCAACGTTCCAAAACAAAACTTGTTCAACAGTTAACAAGAAATTTATGAAACAAAAAGGGAAAAAAAATTACTTTGGTACAATTAGGTAAATTATTTATTTACTAGGGCAACAGACAACATTCCTTTTGCTTCCCTTAATCTCTACGCCCTTGGCCCACAAGACCCATTTAATATCATGACATCGGACATTTAAAACTAATCACAACAACTTACCTCAGCTGTATGATGGTACTGTGAACGCCAAGTAATCTACTGGTAAGCAGAGCCACATCCAGTTGCCTGTATTTATAGCCAACACGACAGGGGCACGGGGGGGGGGTAGAGAAGATATAGACACCACCCCCACCCCCATTCCTCAAACACCCCCCCTACGTCCCACTCATGCAAATGGGTGGCCATCCCGATGGTCTCGAGTTGATCGCACATGAATATAGATGGTGGTGAGCAGGATTCAAAGGGAGGTCTTCTTGCTGGACGTCAACGGTTCTCGCGGGGTTGCTAATAGGGCTGGTGTTGGCTGAGGGAGACTAGGAGGCTAGAGGGTTGTAGGGGAAAGGTTTCCGGGAGAGGAGGGGGGAGAGGTGTTTTCAAAAAGTTTGCAAGGAAAGTGCGTGTGGGTTGGGTGTTCTTAAAGGGTGTACGGAATGGTGTAGGGAAAAGGTGTGCGATATTAATCGGGGGAATTTAAGTGTTTTCTAGACAATGAAGGGTGTTTGAGAGTATCTTACGAGAAGACGATCAATGTTTAAGGACTACACACATATTTATGAAAACGTTGTGTGAAATGAAGGGAGTTATTTACCCTAGTTTTTATTTAGTATTTATGCAGAATGGATAAAGGATGTTTGTAAATATAGCCTTTATATAAGATATTTTTTAAATTTAAATATTCAAATTATATCTATCTTACAACATTTTATAGGTTCTGCTATCCTTTTTTGTTTTGTATTTTAAAAAAAATTTGAAATTTGCGCCATGCCGTCATGATTTTCTGATCGCAAATATCAAATATTTGCTAGCTGTTTAATTGATGAATGGGTTCAACTGATTGAGATCCACTGCTCTGAGCTTTGTATGTCGTCCTGACAACCGTTATCTCCCTTCCATCACACGACAAACGACATATGTATCGGTATCGTCTCATATCAAAACTGGTTTAATTTAAACCGGGGAGACGATGTTACAATACAGATCTTATGCCGCTGGAATTTTGCGCGAGCTGCAGAAATTTCTTGTGCTCTCTTATTTCGTTTTAGAACTTCCCCACCCAAAAATATTCAAATGGTTTTTTAATTCAATAATAATATATAAATAGCCATGGTCAAGTTTGATCTCATAGTTGACGCTTATTAAGTACATCAGTTGCGGCCATGGGCGTAGGGAAGGGGGGCATTTGCCCCCCCCCCAACATTTGAGAAAAAAAGTTTTTAATTTATTAAATGCATTAATAAATGTTGTATTTTAGCTATTACAGCACTAATTTGTTAGTCTTATTAATTTATAAGGCTTTTTTCAACCCTTATTTTATACTGAACTTGAATTTAATTGAAAATTGTACCTGTATGGCATTGTCAGTTAAAATAAAAAAAAAGTGGGACTTTTTGCCCCCACCCTGGAAAAATTACTAGCGACGCCCATGGTTGCGGCTCTTAGATCGTATAGTGTTGTAGTAACTTGACAGTGAGTTGATTTCAACACTGAAATACAGCGTAAAAGTGGACAGAGGAATTCTCAATAATGTCAATTATCTGATGATACCCACCGTATCTTTTCTTAACAAGGCAACTCCTCCACTCCGAGACCACTCCCACGATAGATGGCGTACTTGAAAGACGGACCTTTCGTTACTGTTTGAAGCATGGAGATGGTAATGGCCGGTCCAATCCTAGCTGCACCGCTGAATATCATCTTCTTAGCTGTCTTAGCCCTCTCTTAGACACTAAGTTCGTTATACACAGCGTAACTTAATGCCTTAAGCCATGTGTCGTATATTTCATCAGAATGAAAGCCTGGCTTAGGCCTGGTGATAGCAATCAAGTAAAAGTTATTGGTGCAGATTGAGGAAGTCAAGTAACAGTTCGAAATGCTTTGTTGTTCCTTTAGACCAGGGGTCTCTAAACTATTCTGCCGGAGGGCCGCATTAACTGCAAAACAGCAGTTTGGGGGCCGACTACAAACAGTTTTGTGGTAAACTACAGGTAAAAATAGTTTCTTTTTTTTAGATTAAAAGGTCTCCAGGGGCCGGATGAGAGGGCCTCGCGGGCCGCATCTGGCCCGAGGGCCGTAGTTTGGAGACCCCTGCTTTAGACAACTGGAATGTCTTAACACTTTCAGTTTTATTTGCGGGGTATATAATATTTAATTCTTGCTTGTCAATATCTGTTCAACCAGCTGTCAATATCTGTTCAACCAGCTGTCAATATCTGTTCAACCAGCTGTCAATATCTGTTCAACCAGCTGTCAATATCTGTTCAACCAGCTGTCAATATCTGTTCAACCAGCTGTCAATATCTGTTCAACCAGCTGTCAATATCTGTTCAACCAGCTGTCAATATCTGTTCAACCAGCTGTCAATATCTGTTCAACCAGCTGTCAATATCTGTTCAACCAGCTGTCAATATCTGTTCAACCAGCTGTCAATATCTGTTCAACCAGCTGTCAATATCTGTTCAGCCAGTTGTCAATATCCGTTCAACCAGCTGTCAATTTCCTTATTAACCCTTACTAAGCTGTTTCAGACTTAACATCCCTGACTAGATTAACAAACTGACAATGTCTGTGTCTCGTCGTATATAAATGTTTACCCCCTCCCCGAATCCCGTAAATTTTTAGTTCGTTATATTGTAAGAAACGACCTTCCATAAACATACATTTTTTGGTAAATATTTAAAACACTTTCACTAAAAAATCTTTTGAAATATCATGAACCAATGTATCCAAATAAGCATTGTCTGGTAAATGTCCCTGATGGGCAATAAGAAACAGCTGCGCCTGGAAATGGGCTATAAATCCCAAAGCCTCCTTTCTGTTGTGAGCTGGTTGTTACGCCAAAAGTTAATGTAAATCCAACTAATGCATAACTCGTGTCGGTTCCAAGTTGCATCGACTCGGCCTCGCCTCGAAGGGGATGTTAAAAAAATCTTTGGCAAATATCGTTTGATTTCTCGTTTGGAGTGTTGGTTTCTGTGAGCCCCCCTCCTTCCCCGTCACATGATCGATAATTCATGGGAGCAGACGTCAAAGTCCCATTAAAGCCGGAGCCGCGGCGATTGTGGTGAGGACAAATACATAGTTACTGGGGCGGCATTTGTCGAGGTCAGTGAAAGGTCTGCAAGCGTGGGCGGGTGTAACACGAAATAGAGGACTGTGATATGGACTATGTCGTGTAGGTGCTTGTATGTATGGCTGTGTGTGTGTTTGTGTGTGTGTGTTTGTGTGTGTGTGCGAGTTTGTTTTATTTTTTAGTTGTGCATGTGTTTTGTGAGCGTGTCCCCGTGTTGAAGTTTAAAAAAAAAGTTTGCATTTGAAACGTGTTTTCCACATTAGACACTATAGAACAACGAATGCCAAACTGCGGCTCGCGAGACGCATGCGGATCTTCTGTGTTTACTTTGCGGCTCGCGAACAAATGATCAAATTAAAATTTATCGTTTGAAATATATTCTGTGAAATACGTTTAACAGGAAAACGTTTAAGAAGAAATATCTGTCAAGGGGAAATAAAAGGCGGTCCCGACCTTTTTTCCCTGAACATGAAACAAAAATCTATTAACACTAAAAGATTTAGTTCATTTAGGTTCTGTGAATGAATCAAGGAAAACACGACCGCACCCCAGATAATTAAAAGGGGTTGTTATTTTGTGTTCTTAATTATAAAACCACTGCTTTTATTATATGACAGGACGCCAACTTCGCTATGAAATACTCCATATTTTTTAGATACCCCCCACCATACTTAAAAACACATTATCTATTATTGGGTTTTAACAAAAATAATATTCAGTCATTCAATGATTTTCACAGTAAAAACAGAAAGTAAATGAACGTTTTTAAAAAAAATCTGGACAGAAAAAAATGGTTGAAAATATTTTTGGCTTATTTAAATTTTAAAAGTTGAAGGGAGCGATTGGTTTGTAAGTGGTTGGTGATTTTAACTGTTAAATTTATTGTTCCCGTTTCGATAAAAATCCACAAAATATGGCAACAATTTGCAGGAAACGAAAATATAAAGAAGAAAATAGAAGCTCTCTACCAGAATGGGAAGAGGATTTTGCATTTATTGATAAAGAAGGTTCGCTGGTCCGTGTGCAAAGTAAAATAACTCGTGTGCAAAGTTGCACAACATCCATTTTGTGTGGAATATTTTACAAAATTTTGCTGCGCAGTAATTCTAAACTGCTGCGCGGCGTATGTCAGATATCTGCGCAGCCGCGCAGCTTAAAGGGAACATTGGTGGGGACGTGAGTGATAATGTCTCAATGTGGCTCTCAACGTTTTTGAATATTAATAAAATGGCTCTCAGTTACTACAGATCAGGCCACCCCTGCTATAGAAGCTAGTTTGAAGGACAGTTCTAAGTTAAAGGAATTGGGTCTGGAAATTTCTGAAATTAGATGAAAATTTTCACAGAATACTGTGACACAGTCAAATTGTATACTATGACAACGTCATATTTAATACTATTGGTTAATAAGAGCATACCAATCACTATATGTCATAATTGTTTGTAAAATCTCTGCATCTTATTTTTAAACTCAGGAAAGGGCCATTTTAACATTTTATTTGTAAACACTCCTGAAATTATATTTCTCTTCACACGGCTTTTTTCGTACTTGAACTTGTTAATTTAAAAAAAAATCATTATTATTCTTTTAATAGCATATATTATCCTTAAGTTTGTTACAATTTTATTTTAAATAAATCTACTTTTTCATTTATTAGAATGAAATATTTTAGTATTTTTCTGTTAGATGGTCATAAATAGAATCTTCTGAATGAGGTTTTGTGAAAAATTAACTTCTCTGACCCTTTGAAAAATACAAACTATTTGGTTAATAAATGACTAATATTTGTAGGTATGAACTTCAAAGACTTTAATAACTCAAATCTGCAAAAAAATGTCGTATAGCCGTTTAGTCCCTTGATGTCTTCATGTAACATTTAGTTTTTGTGAAAGAATGCTAAAATTGTCACCATCACGTAGGAATGTTCACGATCAATATAAATTTAAATTTAATCGTTAACTTTTGAAAAATTAACGATTAATTAATCGTTAATTTTGATTAAAGTCAAAAATTTAAATTTATGATGTCATAAGTAACACTTATTCAACGTTCTTGTTGAAAATCTAAATAACACTGGAATGTCTCCTTTTTATGTCATCTTTTAACCAACTACGCAAAAAGCCAAGTGTGTTGACATTATTTGGTTCAAGTGATGAGCGGGTCTAATTGACAATATAACCAGCCGAGCTGAACAATCATTCACATTGACATTATCGGAGAATGGTGTTCATAAAGTTTCCACCATTGAAGAGGGTTAATAGATTCAGGAACTTTCATCTCCATTTTGTAACGCAGCAATTCATCAGAAGAGCTGTCGCCATTTTCCGTCTCCGAGTCGGAGTCTTTTACGGCCATTAGCTTAATACGTTTTCATATGGTTTGATAAGTAGGCGAAGTTTATCCATATTTTGAACATTACCGTCAGTCAATAGTTTAAAACCAAAATGTTCGTGTAAGCGTCCTGAAATTTGTTATTATTTATCGGCCGCTATTTTTAAATATTTTTTTAACTTCCAATAATTTGTAAGTGATGGGTCGATTAATAGTTAAAAAATAATTTAATTTCTATCGTTATCATACTTGTACTACAAATAGAGGTATTCAAAATATCTTTGAAACAATATTGTTAAGAAAAAATAATATTTAAACTATTTAGTGCACTTGAACTCCGCCGTAGCCGGTCCCAAGCCCGGGTGAGAGAGGAGGAGGGTTGTGCGAAGGGCTAGCATCCCTTCCCGTAAAAAAAGCCTTGCTACAAAAACGTGAACAAAGAAAAAAATAGGAAACTCGGACCTTGGAGATGATGGGTCTCGTAACAGAGAAGTTATGAAGCTGGGTGGCCAAAGCCAACTGGAAACCACCCGGCAGACAACCATCCTCTCCACTAGGACCACCAAAAACATAGGAACATGGAACGTAAGGACCATGTTCGAAGCTGGAAAAACTGCCCAAGTTGCTGCCGAAATGCAACGGTACAAGCTAGCCATCCTAGGGATAAGTGAATCCCGATGGACTGGCTCAGGCCAGATGAAGCTCAGCACAGGAGAACTGCTACTATATTCAGGCCATGATGAAGAAAACGCAGCCCACACCCAAGGAGTACCAATCATGCTTTCCAAAACTGCTCAGAACGCCCTTTTAGGGTGGGAAGCCCATGGTCCCCGAATAATCACCTCAAGATTTAAGACCAAAAAGCAAGAAGTCAATATGGATCTTCTTCAGGTATACGCTCCTACTAACGACAGTAAAGAAGAGGACAAAGAGGACTTCTACAACAGACTGAGAACCCTTATCCAAAAGTGTCCTAGGAGCAATGTGATTATTTTAATGGGCGACCTAAATGCAAAAATAGGCAGCAAAAATAATGGATATGAAGAATGCATGGGAACAAATGGCCCCGGAGAGATGAACGATAATGGTGAAAGGCTAGCAGATCTATGTGCTGCAGATGGACTGGTCATTGGTGGAAGTCTCTTCATTCATAGAAATATCCACAAGGCAACATGGATATCACCAGATATGTCAACGGCTAACCAAATCGACCATATCTGTATCTGCAAAAAGTTTAGAAGATCTCTCCAAGATGTAAGGGTAAAAAGAGGGGCAGATGTAGCCTCAGACCATCATCTACTGATTGCCCAACTAAGGCTCAAATTGAAAAAGAATTGGACAAGTGAGGGAAGTAAGCGCCAACGTTTTAACACTACTCTTTTGAAAGGGGTGACCAAAACTTAATGAGTTCAAACTTACGCTAACAAACAAATTCCAGATTTTGGCAACGAAGAAACAGTTGACCAAAACTGGAAAAGCTTCAAAGAAATACTCACGACCACCTGTGAAGAAGTGTTGGGTCCAAGGCAACAAACGCATAAAGAATGGAGAAAATCCAACAGAGGAAAAAGAAGAAGGCAAATCTCAACAACAGCCGCACCAGAACTGAAAAAGCTAGAGCATCAGCAGAATACGCAGAAGCCAATAAAGACGTTAAACGTAGTATAAGGTCAGATAAAATGAACTACATAGAAGGACTAGCAACTTAAGCAGAAGAGGCAGCTTACCATGGAAACACAAGAGAACTATTCAGTACAATAAAAAAGCTATCCGGAAAGTTCAAAAATCCAGAGAGACCTGTTAAAACTAAAGATGGGAAATCTATACCTGATGAAGAGGGTCAGAAAAAAGATGGATAGAAAATTTTGAAGAACTCCTCAACCGACCAGCCCCACAATACAAACTCAACATAGAGCCAGCGGAACAAGACCTAGAAATAGACTGCAGCATACCCACAAAACAAGAGATAAACAGAGCAATTAAACAACTAAATAAAGGCAAAGCAGCTGGTCCAGACAGAATACCAGCAGAAACCTTGACAGCAGATATTTCGACTAGCTCTGCAATGCTACACATTCTTTTCAAGAAAATATGGGAGGAAGAACAGATTCCGACGGAGTGGAAAGAAGGACATCTCATTAAGCTCCCAAAGAAAGGAGATCTTAGCTCTTGCTCCAACTATAGAGGAATAACTCTGCTATCCATACCAAGCAAAGTATTTAACAGAGTGCTGCTAAACAGAATGAGGGACGCAATAGACACCCATCTTAGAGACCAACAAGCAGGCTTTTAGAAAAGATAGATCATGCACTGACCAGATTGCCACACTGAGAATTATATTGGAACAATCCCTGGAGTGGAACTCACCACTATACATCAACTTTATTGACTATGAGAAGGCTTTCGATAGTGTTGACAGGCCAACCCTGTGGAAGTTACTAAGACACTACGGGATACCACAAAAACTGACTGACATAATTAAGGCTTCCTACGAAGGACTTACATGTAGAATCGTCCATGGCCAACAAGCAACAGCGGCTTTTGAGGTACAGACCGGAGTCAGACAGGGGTGTCTGCTTTCACCATTCTTATTTCTGCTAACCATCGACTGCATAATGAAAATGTCTACAGAGCAGAAGAGAAATGGTATCCAGTGGACACTATCGAAACAAATTGATGACCTGGACTTTGCGGACGATCTGGCCTTATTATTGCACTCACAGCAACAGATGCAGGAGAAAACCAACGATGTAGCACAATTCTCTGCTGTGCCTTGGCCTGAACATCCATAAGGGAAAAAGCAAAGTCCTTAAAATAAACACATCAAGCAACACTCCAATAACACTGGAAGGAACAAATCTGGAAGAGGTGGATAGCTTCACATACCTTGGAAGCATCATCTACACACAAGGAGGGACAGACGCCGATGTAAGAGTGAGAATTGGCAAAGCAAGATCATCATTTAAACAGCTAAAAAAAGTTTGGAACTGCAACAACTTCACTCTTCATACCAAGGTCAGGATATTCAACACCACAGTAAAGCCTGTCCTACTGTATGGAGCAGAAACATGGCGAATAACAGCAGCCATTTCTAAAAAGCTTCAAGCCTTTATAAATACATGTCTCCGAGCAATTCTCCGAATCCGCTGGCCAAATGTCATCACCAATGAGGACCTCTGGCAACGCACACAACAAGAGCCAGTGGAAGAGCTAATACGCCAGTGCAGATGGAGATGGATTGGCCACACTCTCAGAAAGCCTACATCCAGCATTGTGAGACAAGCCCTCACATGGAACCCCCAAGGCAAAAGGAAAAGAGGTCGTCCCAAAATGACCTGGAGAAGAGAACTGGAGGCAGACACAAAAATGAGCGGGCACAGCTGGGGGCAGATTGAGAGACTGGCGCAGGACCGGGATGCCTGGAGAGACTTTGTTCGCGGCCTATGACCCAGATGGGACGAAGGGCGATGAAGATGAAGAAGAAGTGCACTTGTCCAATAAAATGTATAAATTTTAAAAAAGCTTTTTTAAAACAAAATGTTCCCTCATAACTTGCTAATTAACTCCCTTACCCTTTCCCTGAGTAACACGCGTCACTGAGATTTCCTTCCCAAACACAAATATGGCTGCACAATGTTCATAGCGGCTCGTTAAAATTTTTGAATACTTTTTGTTTAATAATTCAACAGCTTATTACACCTGTTCCTCTATGTTCCTAGTACAAGTTATCCGTGAGTAACAGTGGCCGAAACGGTGAACTTGCGCCAAAACTAATCTGAGCTTAGAAACTAACAAAATGTGGGTGAGACTGCAAGCAGGCTTTTAGATAAGTAGATCGATAACATGCAAACAGGGTATGTAGAAGCCTGACAAGACGTCACAAAACAACGCTCATACACACCCAGTTTGTGTGTTATCCATCTGCATTAGAAACTAGATGAGCATTTAATTTTATCAGACTTACTATTGACGTCTTAGGCCAGTGATGGCAAACCTATGCCACGCGAGCCTCATCAACAGACACGCGACTAAAATATCACCTCCTTAATGAAACCACGTTGCTGGCACTTTGTGTTGGTATTTTGCTATATTTAAGTAGGTTTTAATTGAATTTTGGAAACGCGGCACCAAAAAAGGTTCGCCTTCAATGTCTTAGGCTATTCATGGTAATTTTTTAAAAAAATGTTTGATTTATTTATTCTTTTCTGACCAGGCATGCTATTAGATTATCTCCAACTAAAGTGAAAATTAACCAAAAAATACAACAGACCATATTAAACTAGAAGTTTGCACGTTGTAATGGTTTAGTTACCGGACTTTTGTTCACGTTGAAGTCACATTACTGGAATGACGACAAATAAACACAATGAAATGTGTGTGCACAGTGGTAGGTACAGAGTTTATTATAATAAGAAACTTGATTATTCATTTAACGATTCATTTAATTCTGTTATAGTATAGCTTACCAGCTGAATACCCATTTTATAACAAGCAACTTGATTATTGCTTTAACAATTCCTTTCATTACACTATAGTATAGCTTACCAGCTGAATACCCATGTTATAATAAGCAACTTGATTATTGCTTTAACGAATCCTTTCATTATGATATAGCTTAACAGCCAATGATTACAAAATGTATTATGGATTAGAAATATTGCATGTTGTAAAGCTCTTGGTATTATCTTTAATAAAAAACCCACTCCTCATCTTCGAAAGAGTTTTGTAGTATATTTTTAAAATATTTGATTATTGATTTATGTATAAATATATATTTCTTCTTCATTTTTAAAAAAAGAAATATCTTAATTAATTAGTTTTTTTATATTATGAAGTTCAGTTACTTTTCTGCACTTTATACAACAAAATACTTAGAATTTGACCAAATTTTATTCTTAATTTTTTAGTTGACAAAATGAGATTTAAAAATTAGACATTTTTTACGGTAAAGGGAAATACTGCCCACAAGGTAGGTAAAATGCAGTTGATCAGTAAAGGACTAAAGTAAAAACTTTCAAACAAAGATCATGTTGTAGAACACTAAGAAGACTTTTAAAAATAATGATTATCTAGGTCCATATAAACAAACTTGAAACAAGATCCACATAAACAGACTTAATAAATAGTACATATAGACAGGTTTGATAAAAGGTCCATATAAACAGACATGATACAAGGGCCATATAAACAGATGTGATACAAGGTCCATATAAACAGATGTGATACAAGGTCCATATAAACAGATGTGATACAAGATCCATATAAACAGATGTGATACAAGATCCATATAAACAGATGTGATACAAGGTCAATATAAACAGATGTGATACAAGATCCATATAAACAGATGTGATACAAGATCCATATAAACAGATGTGATACAAGGTCCATATAAACAGATGTGATACAAGATCCATATAAACAGATGTGATACAAGGTCCATATAAACAGATGTGATACAAGATCCATATAAACAGATGTGATACAAGGTCAATATAAACAGATGTGATACAAGGTCCATATAAACAGATGTGATACAAGGTCCATATAAACAGATGTGATACAAGGTCCATATAAACAGATGTGATACAAGGTCCATATAAACAGACATGATACAACGTCAATATAAACAGATGTGATACAAGGTCCATATAAACAGATGTGATACAAGGTCCATATAAAGGAGGAATATGCTATTTAAGCCATTTCTAATTTTTATGAGACTTTAAGACCAGCCATTTATTATTTTAACAATCTTATTAAACACATTTTTAAACTTCCACATGATGCCTCATTGGAATTCATGTTAATCACACATTAATCACACATTAATCACACATTAATCACACATTAATCACACATTAATCACACATTAATCACACATTAATCACACATTAATCACACATTTCATTAAGTGCACCTCTCCCAGCAGACAATGGCCGGCTTTATTTGTTGTATTCGATCTTTTAAATTACACCCACGTTATCGATTATCTCCTTGAACAAACTCCACACTCCTTCTCTCTCTTTAACCTCCTTCCAACCTCCCGTCTCTCGCCCATTCATGCAGCCATGAACAAACCGGAAATCGTCAGAGCAGCCATTGTTGGACATGAACGAGTTTGCAAACGATCGATGGCGGCTCTTAAATTGAGCCAATCAGAAAGACGAGAAGTTCAAAACCCCGGCATGGAGTGAGTTGCAAAAATTGGAGTCAGTCATTTTTAACACAGGAAAAAGCTACTGCGGCTGCCAAATCTATTTTTGTCCACTGTTACTGCCAAAAATGGCACTGAATGTATTAAAAATATAATATTAAAATTAAAAATCGCCAATATTTAAATAAATGTACATTTTAAATAGATATTCCTTTGAAAGAAGACTTACACTTAAATATTACACTAATAAGACTAGAGTAGTTTTATAGGCCTGTAGTAAGAATTTATATA
The DNA here is from genome assembly GCA_944989445.1 of Ampullaceana balthica. Lineage (NCBI taxonomy): Eukaryota > Metazoa > Mollusca > Gastropoda > Lymnaeidae > Ampullaceana > Ampullaceana balthica. The sequence continues at coordinate 249,549 of CALYLW010000494.1, read as the reverse complement.
AACTTTAAAAAAAACTATTGGAGAAAACTAGAGTAACGGTATAAGCCAATAAAAGAAACCATTTAAACTTGTGTTCGGGGACTACAGGAATGGTAGATGATGTATTTGAACATGTGTGTTTAACTAAAAGAGTTAACTAGAAGTAACGGCACGGGGGGGGGGTTAACTAGAAGTAACGGCACGGGGGGGGGTTACCTAGACGTAACGGCACGGGGGGCTAACTAGACGTAACGGCACGGGGGGTTAACTAGACCTAACGGTACGGGGGGTTAACTAGACGTAATGGCACGGGGGGTTAACTAGACGTAACGGCACGGGGGGTTAACTAGACGTAACGGCACGGGGGTTACCTAGACGTAACGGCACGGGGGGTTAACTAGACGTAACGGCACGGTTAACCGACAAAATGGCCCCGACATAACGGCCCCGATCAAAACGGCCCTGGACTAATAGATGGACTAATAGTGAAAAATACAATCAAATATTATATTAGTATTTTTGCTCACAGATTCAGTGTCAAGTTTAGTTCAGAAGAAATAATTATTATAATGACATCACAAGGAAGAATTGAATACTTTGTCTCTTAAATGTTTTAGACATTTCTTTTAAACCCCGGCATACATATACCAACTGGCATACATATACCAACTGGCATACATATACCAACTATTTAGCATTGTCAAAACAAACATATATTAATTTTGAAAATCTAAAGCTCTAATTAATTGATTTAAAAAAAAATATTAAAAAAAAATTAACAGATGCAAAATAAAATACATGAAAATTTACCCATGTATAATATTTCATTAAATTGTACACGGGTTTTAATTGTTATGCTAAAACGAAGTCTGTATGTGTCAAACTATCGTCATCGTCCACTGACAAAGGATTAATGACGGATTAAACGAATACACAACTCGGATTGAACTTATAATCTAGGACATGAAAACCTCGTTGACGCCGACTTTAGGCCATTCCAAGAGCGGCCGTGCTCCCCAAAGCGACTTACGGTTTCCCACCTGTTCTCCACTTTTCCGATGCAAACTACAGGGTGCACGCAACACTACACGGGTATGAGCTAACCTTCTTGAATAGGGAGATTTGTTAAATGTTGTGGAACGTAGCAGACGGGCTGAAGACGGCAGGAATGTTGGGAAAAGAGTCAGTCCTTGCTGATGACACTAGATTGATCCCATTGACGATAAACGGGATACCCGTTGAGTTTAGGAAATCTTCAGTGACTGTTTCGTCCCCTCCCCCCTCATCTCTAGCAACTCTGTTAGATGTGCTTATATAAGGCCACGAGTATGAGAGGTGCTTATAAAAGGCCATGAGTTCCGATCTGTTAGAGGTGATTATATAAGGCCACGAGTGTGAGAGGTGCTTATAAAAGGCCATGAGTTCCGATCTGTTAGAGGTGATTATATAAGGCCAGGACTTCCGATCTGTTAGAGGTGCTTTAATAAAGCCAGGAGTTATGATCTGTTAGAGGTGCTTATATAAGGCCAGAGTGCCGATGAGCCTTAGAACCTTGAAGATCAAAGCGAACTTCAGCTCTGATAGTATTATCGAGGGAGGGGGGGTGGTTGCTTGCTTTGACCGGGCTTCTGCACCCTGACCCCCAGGAGAGAGAAAAGGCCCTGAATGGGTTGTCTTCCCTTAGGTAGGCCTCCGTGATGAGCCCCCACATCCACCTTAAATGTAGCGACGGTCCATGGCAAAGTAGATCAGTTTGCTAAGCTGGGGTTGCGCTGAGGTTGTCGCGGGTCGAAGTAGGGAATTCTACCACTCCTTTGTGAGTTTGAATAAATGGAAAGAACAACAAACCGTGTTTTATGAGGGCCCAGGTTGTCAACTCAGAATGGAATTTCGCGGGGGTTTCCGTTAGCTTATGGCTCCGGGGTGGAAGGGGGAGGAAATTCCTGGAAATTGTTGACTCGGGGCTTTTGATCAACAGGGGACCAGGTTAAGGCAAGGGGGCCCACAAAACTATACCTTTGACGTCCTGGAGGGGCGCACCGCACTGCCTCTCTGGGTAAGTTTAAATCTCCACAGGGAACAGAGAAAGCGCTGGCAGCGAGCCAGTGTAAACATGTAAAACGTAAGTTAGGCTCGAAGGGCCCAGGAATGTTGGTTATCTGGACCCGTCGACAAACGGATGAAGACTTCTTTCCCGACTTCGATCAGGTGGTTCACTTGTCCCCGTTCTCTAAACCTGTCCCTGCCAAAGTTCTAAGCGCAATGAGCGGATAAGTGGAAAGAGGACAAAGTAAACGGAAACCAAAAGGCAGCTTGCCAAGCTGCATTAACAGTTGGTCCCTTAAGCTAGAGGGCAACTGAAGAGGGTAGTAAATTTCGAAGACGAATGCCCCCAGGTACGAGCTAATAACGAGTGATTCCTGGGATAGGAGCATTTGGATTGGAGGGTCATGGATGCTACATCAACCAAATAAATAAATAACAATGTACCAATCAGAAATTAGAAATGGGTAAACAATAAAAAATAAACACAGTTAACATATCGTATTCAACTTCAACATATAACAAACAAATAATTACAATAAACCGCTTGCGTAGGGTAAAATTAATTATTCTTTAATTTAAAGGTATGAAAAACGAATGGTCGTTTGTTAATGGACGAATTTTAAAATAATTGGGACCAAGAGAAAAAAATGGCGAGAAGGAGAAAGAGAGAGATAATGAGTGTAGATAGAGAGAGAGAGAGAGAGAGAGAAATAGAGAGCGAAAGAGAGAGATAATGAGTGCAGTTGGCTTTTAGGGGGAGAAGTGTTGTTGGTTAAAAAAGATGACAATAAATAAACGATAGCCTCCCTTTAAAGCTTGGATTATAATGTGTTTTCACGTTAACTACCTAGTCTGGCAATACAGTCGTTTGAATTTTATGTAAGTGTGAGTGAAATCCAACGTTTGTTTATTTCAGTAATCGGGGTCAGTAAACTCATTCGTCAAAAGAGACAAACTTCCGCAGCAAGGTGGTTGAAATTTGAAATATTCAAGGACACTATTTTCAGAGTCGTTTTAACGAGATTCTAAACATTGAATAAAAAAATATGTATTATTAATTCTATTGACCAAAATTACAAAGCAATAATTTAATGTGAGCTTTGACCTAACACCTGCTATGAAAACCGATTTGTCGAAAAAAAGAAATATGAGTTAGGATCTATAACTTATATACTGGAGAAATATGATTTTTGCTAATAGAGATATGGCACGTCCATTAATTTAAAGTCGTTCCCACTATTGGTGAAATAGTTCAACCTTGAAACACTAGAGCAGCGGATCCCAACCTGCGGGGGGCGACGCCAAGGAGGTCGTGACGGGTTTTAAGGGGGTCGCCAACATTGTCTACTAAAAATATTCACTGTTATGCAAATTTGCTATACTTTGTAAATAATTTATAGAAAATGACTTATTTAAATTTAATTGGGGTCGCGTGTCACATGGTTTTTATAAAAAGGCACCGACACCCAAAAAGGATGGGAACCACTGCACTAGAGGATAGAAGAACAAATAGCAAAGTAGTAATTATTCATAAGGCAATTAATTTTAACTTGGAAGTACAACACAATGATAAACTAATACAACCCTCAGTAAACAGGAAAAACACAACACTTTTCTTCTTCCGTGATCAAGAACAAGCATATACATCATATATATATATATATATATATTTACCCTAAATTATGTATGACTGACTCACTTTGGCCTAACGCTAAGGGAAATCACTCTGCTTTTTTAAAAATTGAAAATATAGACTTAAAAATCATAATCATTTTTGGTTTCCAGATTAACATAAACCAAACAACGCACGAACCTTTGACGTCAGAATTTGTGTTGTAAACAGTGCTGACTGACTCAAAGAGTTATTTTTTGGTGCAGTAATTTGGTGCGCTGCTTTCTAAAAGTAGTTAAAAAATCATGCGTTGAAGAAATATTATATAAATACTTTGTGTACATTTCAGGAACATTTCGTATTCATCATACAAGGATAAGTTACTTGGGCTTTTGACCCAAAAAAAAGTGGGCGCCATAGGCGCCCTATAAACCCTATTATAAAATACTTTGTGTACATTTCAGGAAGTTTAATATTACGTATTTATCGTACAAGGACAAGATATTTGGGCTTTTGAAAAAGGTGGGCGCCGTAGGCGCCCTAAAAAAGTGGGTACCGCAGGCGCCATGGCGCCGCAGCACAACCTAGTATATATAATTAAACAATATAATTTGCAACGTCACGTCTGTAGTGTCTAGCCGTGACGCTAAGAATTTTAGAAAGCAGCGCACCAAATTACTGCACAAATGCATCAAAAGGTGTGCAAATTAAAGATACGCTGTAAAAAAATATTATATGACGTCATTGTTTTAGCTCATATTTTAATTTTGGAAAAGGGAACAATGTAAAAAGAGGATTTGATGATGGTTAATTATAAAATCAAAAAACCAAAGGGGGCGCCTTAGGCGCCCTACAATCCCTATTATAAAATACTTTGTGTACATTTCAGAAAGTTTAATATTTCGTATTTATCAAACAAGGATAAGCTAGTTGGGCTTGTTAAAAAGGTCGCCCTAAAAAAGTGCATTTTTTCAAAATAAATAGATTTCAGCTGAAAACTTCCGTCATTTTTGGCGGGTGATACGCTAGTAAATAATATATAAGTAAAATGTAAAAAAATCTTTTTTTAAAAAGGACACGCTTTTATTTAGTTACAAGATTTGACGGAAGGATGGATGGACACAACATACAAACAGTGTGAGTTAAATAAAAGCTTGTATAAAAGCGTGTAATAAGTTAAATGTAAAAACATCTTTTTTTAAAAAAGGACACGCCTTTATTTACATATAGAAATTGCACTAAATATGTATAATACAAAAAAAAACATTTTCCCCTAACTGAGAATTGAACCTCGCACCCCCATGTCGGCAATCGATCACGATTATATTTCGGCCGGCAAGACTTGATGTTGATAGTACTTTTTTAAATAATAATAATTGTATCCCTCTAGGGCGAATTGAGGCATGGTTCATTGACGCAAGTGATAATATTTTATATAGACAAAAACTAAAAACTAAAAGTGCAATAATTTCAATACGGTACATTCGATCGATCTGAAATTTTGATACCATGCATTGCCATCCAAGATCTATCTGTGGTAAAAATATTAGAACTCTAGGACCATCAGAAGTGGTATAATTTTACGTTTCAAGTTTTGAAGGAAGGATGGATGGATGGAAGGATGGATGGATGGATACAACATACAAACATTGTGACTAAAATAAAAGCGTGTAATAAAAAGAAAATTACGCAATGAATTATGACGTTTTCTGGACTTAGAAACGACAAGCCCTAATGAACCTCACTACTGGACGCATAACGTAAAACCAAGTTTTTTTTTACTATAAATCCTTTATATACGAGACATAATCTGAAAGATCGTTTATTATATTACGCATCGCACGACAATCCAAAAATCAAAATTTTAGTTATGTCTCAAATATATACACTTTAGATTTATAGTAAAGAAACTTCTACAGTCTGCCTGCTAAATTTCAGCTCGATTTGGTCACGGGAAAAGGGTTATAAAAACATGTTTAACATAGTGCGCACCGCGAGACAGATTAGCAGTTAATAGCATTTACATTTCCGTTTACTTTGTCCTCTTTCCACTTATCCGCTCATTGCGCTTAGAACTTTGGCAGGGACAGGTTTAGAGAACGGGGACAAGTGAACCACCTGATCGAAGTCGGGAAAGAAGTCTTCATCCGTTTGTCGACGGGTCCAGATAACCAACATTCCTGGGCCCTTCGAGCCTAACTTACGTTTTACATGTTTACACTGGCTCGCTGCCAGCGCTTTCTCTGTTCCCTGTGGAGATTTAAACCTGTCCCTGCCAAAGTTCTAAGCGCAATGAGCGGATAAGTGGAAAGAGGACAAAGTAAACGGAAACCAAAAGGCAGCTTGCCAAGCTGCATTAACAGTTGGTCCCTTAAGCTAGAGGGCAACTGAAGAGGGTAGTAAATTTCGAAGACGAATGCCCCCAGGTACGAGCTAATAACGAGTGATTCCTGGGATAGGAGCATTTGGATTGGAGGGTCATGGATGCTACATCAACCAAATAAATAAATAACAATGTACCAATCAGAAATTAGAAATGGGTAAACAATAAAAAATAAACACAGTTAACATATCGTATTCAACTTCAACATATAACAAACAAATAATTAAAATAAACCGCTTGCGTAGGGTAAAATTAATTATTCTTTAATTTAAAGGTATGAAAAACGAATGGTCGTTTGTTAATGGACGAATTTTAAAATAATTGGGACCAAGAGAAAAAAATGGCGAGAAGGAGAAAGAGAGAGATAATGAGTGTAGATAGAGAGAGAGAGAGAGAGAGAGAGAAATAGAGAGCGAAAGAGAGAGATAATGAGTGCAGTTGGCTTTTAGGGGGAGAAGTGTTGTTGGTTAAAAAAGATGACAATAAATAAACGATAGCCTCCCTTTAAAGCTTGGATTATAATGTGTTTTCACGTTAACTACCTAGTCTGGCAATACAGTCGTTTGAATTTTATGTAAGTGTGAGTGAAATCCAACGTTTGTTTATTTCAGTAATCGGGGTCAGTAAACTCATTCGTCAAAAGAGACAAACTTCCGCAGCAAGGTGGTTGAAATTTGAAATATTCAAGGACACTATTTTCAGAGTCGTTTTAACGAGATTCTAAACATTGAATAAAAAAATATGTATTATTAATTCTATTGACCAAAATTACAAAGCAATAATTTAATGTGAGCTTTGACCTAACACCTGCTATGAAAACCGATTTGTCGAAAAAAAGAAATATGAGTTAGGATCTATAACTTATATACTGGAGAAATATGATTTTTGCTAATAGAGATATGGCACGTCCATTAATTTAAAGTCGTTCCCACTATTGGTGAAATAGTTCAACCTTGAAACACTAGAGCAGCGGATCCCAACCTGCGGGGGGCGACGCCAAGGAGGTCGTGACGGGTTTTAAGGGGGTCGCCAACATTGTCTACTAAAAATATTCACTGTTATGCAAATTTGCTATACTTTGTAAATAATTTATAGAAAATGACTTATTTAAATTTAATTGGGGTCGCGTGTCACATGGTTTTTATAAAAAGGCACCGACACCCAAAAAGGATGGGAACCACTGCACTAGAGGATAGAAGAACAAATAGCAAAGTAGTAATTATTCATAAGGCAATTAATTTTAACTTGGAAGTACAACACAATGATAAACTAATACAACCCTCAGTAAACAGGAAAAACACAACACTTTTCTTCTTCCGTGATCAAGAACAAGCATATACATCATATATATATATATATATATATTTACCCTAAATTATGTATGACTGACTCACTTTGGCCTAACGCTAAGGGAAATCACTCTGCTTTTTTAAAAATTGAAAATATAGACTTAAAAATCATAATCATTTTTGGTTTCCAGATTAACATAAACCAAACAACGCACGAACCTTTGACGTCAGAATTTGTGTTGTAAACAGTGCTGACTGACTCAAAGAGTTATTTTTTGGTGCAGTAATTTGGTGCGCTGCTTTCTAAAAGTAGTTAAAAAATCATGCGTTGAAGAAATATTATATAAATACTTTGTGTACATTTCAGGAACATTTCGTATTCATCATACAAGGATAAGTTACTTGGGCTTTTGACCCAAAAAAAAGTGGGCGCCATAGGCGCCCTATAAACCCTATTATAAAATACTTTGTGTACATTTCAGGAAGTTTAATATTACGTATTTATCGTACAAGGACAAGATATTTGGGCTTTTGAAAAAGGTGGGCGCCGTAGGCGCCCTAAAAAAAGTGGGTACCGCAGGCGCCATGGCGCCGCAGCACAACCTAGTATATATAATTAAACAATATAATTTGCAACGTCACGTCTGTAGTGTCTAGCCGTGACGCTAAGAATTTTAGAAAGCAGCGCACCAAATTACTGCACAAATGCATCAAAAGGTGTGCAAATTAAAGATACGCTGTAAAAAAATATTATATGACGTCATTGTTTTAGCTCATATTTTAATTTTGGAAAAGGGAACAATGTAAAAAGAGGATTTGATGATGGTTAATTATAAAATCAAAAAACCAAAGGGGGCGCCTTAGGCGCCCTACAATCCCTATTATAAAATACTTTGTGTACATTTCAGAAAGTTTAATATTTCGTATTTATCAAACAAGGATAAGCTAGTTGGGCTTGTTAAAAAGGTCGCCCTAAAAAAGTGCATTTTTTCAAAATAAATAGATTTCAGCTGAAAACTTCCGTCATTTTTGGCGGGTGATACGCTAGTAAATAATATATAAGTAAAATGTAAAAAAATCTTTTTTTAAAAAGGACACGCTTTTATTTAGTTACAAGATTTGACGGAAGGATGGATGGACACAACATACAAACAGTGTGAGTTAAATAAAAGCTTGTATAAAAGCGTGTAATAAGTTAAATGTAAAAACATCTTTTTTTAAAAAAGGACACGCCTTTATTTACATATAGAAATTGCACTAAATATGTATAATACAAAAAAAAACATTTTCCCCTAACTGAGAATTGAACCTCGCACCCCCATGTCGGCAATCGATCACGATTATATTTCGGCCGGCAAGACTTGATGTTGATAGTACTTTTTTAAATAATAATAATTGTATCCCTCTATGGCGAATTGAGGCATGGTTCATTGACGCAAGTGATAATATTTTATATAGACAAAAACTAAAAACTAAAAGTGCAATAATTTCAATACGGTACATTCGATCGATCTGAAATTTTGATACCATGCATTGCCATCCAAGATCTATCTGTGGTAAAAATATTAGAACTCTAGGACCATCAGAAGTGGTATAATTTTACGTTTCAAGTTTTGAAGGAAGGATGGATGGATGGAAGGATGGATGGATGGATACAACATACAAACATTGTGACTAAAATAAAAGCGTGTAATAAAAAGAAAATTACGCAATGAATTATGACGTTTTCTGGACTTAGAAACGACAAGCCCTAATGAACCTCACTACTGGACGCATAACCCGTAAAACCAAGTTTTTTTTTACTATAAATCCTTTATATACGAGACATAATCTGAAAGATCGTTTATTATATTACGCATCGCACGACAATCCAAAAATCAAAATTTTAGTTATGTCTCAAATATATACACTTTAGATTTATAGTAAAGAAACTTCTACAGTCTGCCTGCTAAATTTCAGCTCGATTTGGTCACGGGAAAAGGGTTATAAAAACATGTTTAACATAGTGCGCACCGCGAGACAGATTAGCAGTTAATAGCATTTACATTTACAGATCGGGAATTTATTTTTAAAAAGTATCGTCAATATAATGCACAGCGCAACAGGAAATTATTAAAAAGGTCGTTCAATATAATACGCACCGCAACACTCTAGCACAAAAAATAACATGCTGCATAGAGATAAATAGAGATAATCTAAATATTAATTTATTTAATTACAGTACAGTCGATCGATCTGAAATTTTGAAACATCATTTTTATCATTGGCACGAGTCTGTCTGCAAAATTTCAGATCACTAGCATACGAGGAAGTGGGTTAAAAATCGATCCAAAGTTTTTTCGGAATTCAAGGCATCAAACAATCAAGCAAGCAGACGCCACGAGTTAATATAAAGGATTAAAATAATAATTTTTAAAAAAAGTTAAAAAAAAACAAGTTTTTTAATATAAATCCTTTATATAGGAGACATAACTAAAAGAATGTTCATTATAATACGAAACGCAAGACAATCCAAAAATACAAAATTTTAGTTATCTATATATATATAAAAATCAAAGTATGTCTTTGTGTGTGTGTGTGTGTGTGTGTGCATGTCCCTTATAGCTGATTAAATCATTCATCCGATCGTCATGAAATTTTTGGAGACTGTTAAGTACCTACCTGGGATGGTAACTGGCAACTTTGTTTTCTAAATGTAACACTCATGGGGCACCGGGGGCCCATAATGTCATTTTTTACTTATATGAGCTATATAAAAATTAGTTTAAGCGCTAGCTACTGTGTAAATTGTTGGATCTTAACCAAACTTTGTATATGACAACTTGATAGCCAATATTAAAATACTATAGGGCACTGAACTGCAAATAGTCATTTCTTTGGGGCTGGGGGCCCAAAAATTCACATTTCTTAAACGTTTAAGATTTTATTCACCATTCAGTCATTAACAATCTTGACAAATAATGACACATGTATCCATTATTATACAAATTGAAATGAACAGGTGTTTTGAACTTTATATCTTGCACTGAATGGGCCCCGGGGCCCTTAATGTCTTTTTTTGCTTATATAAGATATATAAAAATTAGTTTATGCGTTAGCTACTGAGTAAATGGATGTATCTAAACCAAAATTTGAATACAAAAACTTGGTAGCCCATATTAAAATACTATAGGAAACATAACTTCAAATGTCCATTCCTTCGGGGCCGGGGACCCAGAATGGGCCCTGGGGCCCTTAATGTCGTTTTTATCTTATATGAGCTATATAAAAATTAGTTTCTACGTTAGCTACTTAGTAAATGAATAGATCTTCACCAAACTTTGCATACAAAAACTTGGTAGCCTATATTAAAATACTATAGACACTGAACTTCTAATGCCAATATCTTCGGGGCCGGGGACCCAAATATCTTTTTTCGTATATGTTTAAGATATTTTTCCTATTTACTTTTTAAAGAGCTTGAGAAATATAGCCACAATAAAAATGAACTAAAATGAACAGGTTTTTTAAATTGACCTCTTGCACTGAATGGGCCAGGGGCCCCTTAATGTTATTTTCCCCCTATTTTAGGTATATAAAAAGTAGTTTAAGAGTTAGATATTGAGAAAATAACTGGATTTTGACAAAACTCAGAATATAAAAACTTAAGAGCCTATATTACTATAGGGCACTGAACTCTTAATTTCCATTCCTTCGAAGCTGGGGGCCCCAAAGTATTTTTACTGAACTTTAATCATTGTATTCCCTATTCAATTTTACACGATATTGAGGAAAATAGCTTGAGTACGATGGCAATAAAAAACTATATTATCATTCATTTTGGGGACGGGGCCCTTAATATCGTTTCTTCTTTTTAATTATTAATTTATTTTTCCGTTTGCTATGAAACTTGGATTTTTTTTCACACTTCCACGAAGGTTTCTTCAGAATTTTTTTTAAACATACCACTCATTGGTTTCTTTAAATTTATTCATTTTTACTTTGATCGTTGCAACGCACGACGGGTCTGCTAGTGTCTCATAAAACATGTTTAATGTAATGCGCACTGATCGGGAATATATTATGTAAAAGTATTGTAAATATAATAAGCATCGAATCGCGCAACAGGAAAGTATTAAAAAGGTCGTTCAATATAAGACGCATCGCGACACTCTATCTCAAAAATTAATATGATACATAGAGATAAATAAAATAATCTAAAAATTCAATAATTCAATTACAGCAAATGCGATCGATTTGAAATATTGATATATCATTTTTATCATCGGCACAAAATTGCCTGCAAAATTTCAGCGCACTAGCTTAAGAGGAAGGTTGTTAAAAATCGATCCAAAGTTTTTTCGGCAAGCAAACAATCAAGTAAGGGCTGAGACAGACACCACAAGTTAATATAAAGGATTTAACAACAAAATGAATTCAATGAAAATTGAATTGGTCAAGTTTATTAAAGTATCTATGTTCCTAGTCCCTGCAAAATATAACATTATTTCAAATATTCCTTAAGTAATGCTAGGCTTTAGAGAAACTTCTCTAAAATTAAGTATATGAAGAATTAATGGCGATCAACAAAATATACACCAAGATTGATTACTCTATTGGTAATTTGGCTATTGAGCATTGCATGGTTGACAATATTGATACATCGAATATTGTGCCACAAGGAAACGCAGAAAGTTTAAGTTTACATCAAGAAATGAAAGCTATATTTACCTCTAACTTAAAATGTCTTTATTTTTACTTTCCACGGTAAAAAATTCTCCTCTCCTTATAGAATCAACATATTTACCGGGGAAGGGGTGGATGCCTAGGGCGTCAGTTACCCACGCTACTCGGCTGAAAGGAGAAGTTGCCGCATTCACAGTTTGATGGGGAATGTCTAACGGCGTTATTATTTAACTCCTCACATAAAGAAAGGCATGGTTCTTTTTATTTTCAGTGGAATAGTACAGCTAATAACTTGACCCCTAGCGCCGGGTCATAGTATGATAAACAAGAGACAGCTATTGCTACATGCCACTGATTGTATTTAAGAATTGTAATATTATAAAATCGTGTGTGCTTTGGTTTTCTAAAAACTTCTTCAAGCTGCATTCTTTTTAGGATTATAACCAGACTGAGCGATTAGAGTTCCTCGACGGAGTAGGCCGCTAAATCCCGTACCTAGAAATAAACAGAAATTTTAAAAATAGGTTTACTGTATCCTTCTGACATCTCGAGAAACGCCTTTTGTATAATAAGAATATGTGGCAACATCTGTGTATTTATTAATGGATCGTCTACCAAACGTTCTCTGTACTGGTATATTTATCGAAATAGAAATACATGTACATAATGATTAACACACATGTTCACACACAAAAATAATAAAACTCAAAACGAAACTACAGAATCGTCGTTCTTGGAAAGAACTTGTAAGTTCAAGTACTTTCATTTAATATGACTAAAAACGTTGGGCGGGTATAAAAATTAAAGATTTCTAATTTAGAAGGCAAAAGAGAGATCTATAAGTGAGAGTATGAGTGCGCTGCATATGTTAAACCTCATAAGCGCCCGCCCCACGTTTTTAGTCATAAGAAATAATGATCCCTGAACTTACAAGTTGTAAAATTATTTTCTTCTTTTTAGTCCGCTTGTAAAAACGTGGTTTTTAAAAATCATTTTTTTACCTTTATTTATTTATTCTCTGCTTTTTGTGTTAGTTTATTACGATTATAGTTACTTTGTGGGTATTTTCGAAATTTTAGACTTAGTTTACATAGCTGAGGTACCCTTTTCCATCATAGTTTGAACCGCACCCTCATTAATATGGCTATCGAGGTGATCACCATTGATCAAAGAACTGTAACTTACCAAGTGGTTTCCATGCCCGGAGATGGCGCGTGCCTTTTCCATTCTCTCTGTTTCTTATTGCCCTATGTCAAGCTCACTCTTGATATCCGGAGGAACATTGTGTCTTAGGTGTTGAATGATTGGGTGCTGACTCGTGACAGTACAGGAGATAATTAGACAGCTCGTGCTTAGGTGATTATAGTTTAAATCTCGCATCTAACAATGAAAACAGTAGAACATGTTTTTAAACAAATAAATAAACGTAAAAACACATTGCGTTTTAATAACGTACAGTACGAATGTATACTAAATGTATACGCATTTTTATTGTAAATTATCTTGACTTGCATACATTTACTGCTTAGTTTAATTTTTTCAATTGTAAAAAGTTTTCATTGATAACATTTTAGTGTATATTAACGGTATAAATTTGTTAGAAAACAATGCTTTTTTTACATTGTAGAGTAAAAATCGGAATATTTAGTTAGCGTGATGGCATTTGTGTATGGCCCATAAGGCCCGGAATTCAAAGCACAACTAAAACGTGATATAGAATAACTCACCACCAAAAACCCTTGCTTTCACAAATATCGTCTTTTACATTACCAGAGAAGCCTCTTCATTACTATAAAACCTGAGAGATCTCGAGACAAAACCTCAGTCATGATGGACGGCATGTTTGTGTGTGTGTGTGTGTATGTGGTGTATGTGTGGTTTGTGTGTGTGCGTGTGTGTGAGGTTTATGTGTGTGTGTGTGCATGTGTGTGAGAGGATTGGGGGATAGAGCAACGTTCGAGTTGGCTGAAACTACTTTAATACAATTCTCACATTCTCGTAATTTAATAATTATTTAATAACAACATCAAACATAATTTTAAAAAACACAAATAAATGATTAAAATAATGTAATTATGTTCCTTAACCGAATTGCAAATAAAAGAGGTGATTAGAGTTATAAGGGCGCACGCGTACCACTAAAGCGGTCAGGATTTTTGTCAGAGGCCTTATCGCAAGAAGGCCCCTTCACGCTTGAATTAGCATTGATTACTGAGTGCACGTGGAAGGCAGAGTAATCCACGAGTACTCAGTTATCTGGAGCCAACATATTTCTAACGGCGGGCAAAAAGGGGGGAGGGGGTGAGGGGCACTAACTAGTAGACACGACTGTCACCTCAACTAATCCTTTATGAAGCTTCTCCCGGCACTAATTGTTCTTTGCATTAACGATTAGCACTAGTCATTTTTATAACTTTCCGAAAAAAAATATCTTTTCTATATATTAACAACATATTTCAATTTTACCGGATGGGGGTGGCATATACCCAAGCTACGCCGCTGGGACACTTCAGGCTAAGTGCTTAACTCTGAAAATGTTGTCAACTGGAGCGATACGCCCACCACCTCTGAACTTATACATTGCGTTAAACGTCTTCATATGAACCCCTAGGTCCGCAATGTTGCGGTACACAAAAAGAATTTTGTAGGAACGATTGGTTTTTACTCTTATACTTTAAAGATGATTGAATTATAATTGATAGAAAGTTGTATTTTTTCAAACAAAACTACAATGACATTACAAAATTTATTTAGTGAATATATTTTGTATTTATTATAATTTTTCACCAATAAAATTAATGAGATAAATAATGAAAATGGCTTTTTTTGACCTTTCGAAAGTCGTTTAACTGGCTCAGCTGCGTGGTCATCTGGTTACTGTTACGGTATTATATTGGCGAGTCCACTCAAGAAAGTGCCACAAACTCCACACCAAGTTAATATGTATATCCTAAGTACGGGCAAGCTCCAACTTCCATGGAGAAACTCCTTAGGGGCCATCCATATATTACGTACGCAAGGAGGGGGAGGGGGTTCTTAAATTAACGGCATTTTGCGTATGCATGCGTACGGGGGGGGTGGGTGGGTCTCGACTGAATGTGTACGTACGCACAACAAATTTAATTTGAATAATACTAAGTATAGTAACGTAAACCGCTCTGGCTGCAAACGGCATTCGAGACCGACTGAGTCAAGACTAATATGCGATAAAGTTTTAAAATTTATTGCAAACGAAATTTTGAACTTTAATTACTTGGAAGTAATTAACATTTGATTCAGACCAAACGTTTACACATTATTAAAATATATCCGTCGGATTTATATTTCCATTTCTTGAAAGTAGATGAAGTTTCTCTTTCGCCCACCGGTGCTTTAGCCGTTATAAACGCACAACGGGACGGCGATTTCACGCACCTAGGGGAAAATGGGGGGAGGGGGGGGGTCTACATATTTGTGACGATGTGTGACATGGGGGAGGGGGGGTGTTAGAGAAATGTTACGTCACATCAAAACTCGCAACTTTCTTGGGGCCGTCCGTAAATGACGTTACGCACCTAGAGGGGGGAGGGGTCGACCATTTGTGACGAAGGGGAGGGGGTAGTTTAAGAAATGTCACGTCACATCAAAAGGCGTAACTTAAAATAAAAGTTGCACTTAAATATTTGATTGTTTACAATTTATTTAATGACGTTTTACATGGGCTTCGCGCGTGTTACGATATTAGAGTGCAGCCTTACACTAAATACATACTTAAACTTAAATAACAAAAAAGTTATTTGAAACATGCTAATTTTCAAATATAAAATTATTATTTTTTTTTGGGGGGGGGGCAAGCGGCATTTTTGTGACGTAATATTGGAAAAGAGGGGGGGTCTAACTTTTAGTGACGACGCGTGACGTGGGGAGGGGGGATATGAAAATCAGCAAAAATCGCGGGACGTCATTAATGGACGGCTCCAAAGCATTGACACCCCACCCCCTCCCACCCCCCCCCCGCATTTTCAAATATTTTAGTTCCCATTTTGATGTGACGTCACGTTTCTTAAACACCCCCTCCCCCTCGTCACAAATGCGTGACTCCTCCCCTGCCTCCTTTTTAGGCGTGTGACGTCATTTATGGACGGCTTCAAAGAGTAAAACCAATATCTTTTGACTCCGGCTTAAAATTTATTTTTTCAAAAAGGGGGGGGGGTGTTAGCGAATTTGTACTTACGCAAGAGGGGGTGTCCCGAAAATGTACGGGATGCAACAGGGGGGAGGGGGGTACAGAAATACGAATTTTGTGCGTACGTAATATATGGATGGCCCCTTACTAGACTACCCAACCGTCAAATCATCGCAGCCCCTAACATCGCGTTATTAAATAAGAACGCGTCCAACACAATCAGGCACTATGCGCCAATCCAGCAGAAATATCTCTATAGCGCCAAACACCGTTTACCCATAATCTTATCTTATCTTATCTGTTTACAGACGCTCCTTCTATACAGAAGATTATTGCGTCCTACGCTTATCTATGGTTTGTGTTTAGCCCTGCATAATAGATTAGATTTAACAACGTTCATGGTCCAATGCTACAGTAAACACGTTAAATGTTTTAATGTATTTTTTATGTAAGCAGTTTATTGCCCATATTAATACTTAATTTAGCAGGTTAAGAAATTGTAAATGTTTAAAATTGTTTTAAATTTATTTTAAACATTTTATTTTAGGAATGATTACGCAGGTGTCCTTGCAAATCGTTTCAGTGATCTGGAAATAGAAGACAATATTCAAGAAGATTTTTATTACGTTCACATCGATTTCATCTCTGGTTCTAGTCCCACAGGTGCACGCAAAATAAATGACTTCATGATAAGTAGAGATGCCTTTGACCCAAGACGTGGTTGGCACTTCCCTACTCAATTAATGGACGAGGACCAGAAAACAGAAGATAGACTGGGTCCTAATCTTGAATTACGTAGAACGCTTGCAGGGGGCATGAGTGATGGTTATTACGAACTTTGGAAAGTTCACAAAGATTTTTCACTGCTTGAATTCCGCGACATGGTCAGTGGCCTTCAGAGAGTAAGAAGAAGAAGAATTGTATCAAGGAACCCCCGGCTCTACGACATTGAATGGATTAGGATGAAGGTGCGCATCGTTATGATCTTTGGAGGTGAACACCTCATTTATACATTCGATGGCGCACCTTAGCGCCATCTTTACACTGGGAAGTGGATTGTTTTGAAAACCAATCCACGAGAACGTCGTATAAATTCCTTCGTTTTTACGTGTAAAATGGATTTAAAATATCCAAGTCATAACCTAACTTTTATGATATTTTTAATAGTTTTATATTGCTAGGTGTGTGCTGTATGTTTGTTTGTTTGTATATGGTAGCACCATCACAATAGCACCAAATAACGGCTCATTCTGATGTAAAGATTTAATGGAAAGTTTATAGAAATATCGCCTTAACTCAAATACTGTAAATTATTTTGTAATAAAGTCCTCAATGTAGAGACCAAAAAATAATAATAACAATCCCATTGTTAAGGACTTAGCCATTAGTTAAATCATTAAACCTTGAAACACTAGAGGATAGAAGAACCAAGAGCAAAGTAGTAATCATACATAAAGCAATTAATTCTAATTTAGAAATACAACACAAAGATAACTTAATACAACCCTCAGATAGACATAAGGATAAAAACACCTTTCTTATTCCGTATGCAAGAACAAACACATACAAGTTTTCGTTCTTCCCGTCCGGAATTCGGGCGTGGAATGGGTTGCCTGAAGAATCCAGGAAAACCAACACTTTATCAACATTTAAATCTCTGATAAAAATGCAGGACTAAACACAAACCATAGATAAGCGTAGGACGCAATAATCTTCTGTATAGAAGGAGCGTCTGTAAACAGATAAGATAAGATAAGATAAGACTTTTAGGAACGTTGAAAATTATTTTTTTTCATTACTATTTTGGAAATAATACTTTATTTTGAGCAGTGCGACTATAAAGTCTTTTATTGACAGATTAAGGGGCCCATATTTGAGTGCATGTTTTTAAATAGACCTGAGTACGATTGTACGAATTTTGACAATTTAAAATAATTTTTATAATAAAGTTTATGAAGCCCAGAAGATAACTAGTTTTGAAATTTGTTTCGGTTTAGTAGTTGTGTGTGTAACTCTCTTTATATAAAAGATGTGTTAAAATATTTAATCACAATTTCCACATTATTCAATTGCTACTCTCTGTGACTTGAACTCTTAAACTGATAAAGATAAACTCTTCTCTCAATTAGTCAATTTGTTTTATTTTAAATAAAATTAAAATAATACACTATATTGAGATGGCTAATAAAACAATCACTTTGTATTTAAAAGTGTCAGAATAAACCCACCTTATTTATCTGTTAAGAGAAATTAAACTTCTAAATTACCAAGTTTTTCGACATTTTAGGAGTGTTTTGCATTGTGAGAGAAGCTAGTTTAGAAAGTATTGAGCCACCATTTTAAAATGTTTAACACCTGAATTTAATAGCCAAACAGTTTAAACACAAACTTGAACATTATAATTGAAATTAAAACATTTGATTTATTTTGAGTCTGAATAGTAAATGATAACCAAGTCCTAAAGCCACAAATTTTAGAACAATTTATTACTTAACATAAGACTTAATCACTAATTACAACATCATAATGACTGTACTGGTTTTTGAGGTCATGAATTGTTTAATGAAAATGGATACTCAAAATCAAAGATTGCAGTATAGGTTAACCAGTCCATCGAATCACTGACTTTTGTATAATCCACAATATCCAAATGTAAAACGTTCGCATTTGCCAGGATTTCTGCATCAGTTGGCCAAACTGAGAGATGACTGAAATGTATATAAACTCCTCCACATTTTGGTTCAAGAAGTCGTATAAAACTGACAGAGGCGGACGAAAAGCTAAACACACGAACAGATGCAGTAACCTTTCTAGTAGCAATTAGCAATCAAGTCATTTTCTTTTATAATTATTTTCAAGACATCTGTAAACATATACTTTTGACCTCAATGCTTCACTAAATTATTTAAAAACGTATCGCGATTTTAAAAAATGCTTTGCAAAAGCTACCCACAGAGAAAATAATGGAATTCGCTGAGGGTACTTTTACTTATGCTAAAGCTTTATGTGGAGAACTTTTAATTTTAATTGAACCTTCCAGTCGAAGAACGCCAGAGCAAATTTGTGGAGAAGACAGCAAAGATGTAGGCATTTTATGTAAAACAACAGATGCCAAGAAGGTTGTATTTTTTTAAAGATGGGGTACTGTAGAAATTTATGTGAGGTTTGTGCAGTTAGGGGTTGTCCATAAAGTACGTCACGCTCCAGAGGGGGGAGGGGGTGTAAGAAAGTGTGAACGTTTTTGACAGGGGGGAGGGGTTCCGGCCATGTGTGACGTCACCATGTTTTATATTAAATTTTAATTATTTTGTTAATAAAAAATAAATTTTTGTTCGAAAGTGTAACGTACTTTAGCGGTCCAAGATTTGTAACAGGGGGAAGGGGGGCAGTTAAAAATAGTAAAAAATAGCCGTGACGTACTTTATGGACGGCCCCTTATAAAATTTACAAAACAGATATGATTTTCGTGCAACAGCGAATACATTTCACTTAAAGAAATGGCCTCCTAATTAGAGCTAGTCTCCAAAATCACATTATCAAGAGAGGACAATTTTAACTAACGAATAAAAATAAAATAAATAAATTGTTACATATAAGTTATATATTATGTTTTACTGCGATGAGTCATTTGTAATAAGCTGTGGTTTTGTATAGACTTAGTGTAGAGATTATGTGTGTGCTTTGTCTAGGCAAAGCTTTCTAGAACTGCCGCCCGGGGCAGCCGCTCCTCCCCCCGGTTAATATGTTGATACCATAAATATTTAAATATAATGCACTTCACGTTTCACACGCAATTTCTAATGTTCCTGATTAATTGAAAATGTTTTATTTATCCGCTATTTTCCACGAATCATTAAACAATATAATTTGCAATGTCACGTCTGTCCGTGACGCTATGCGAGGTAACTCCCGATACAAAAAATGAAAATACAGGAGTAACTATGTTGCGTTCGAGATTAACAAAAAGTGTTTCTAGCCAAAAAATATTGGGGCGTGACGTCAATATTTGAGCTTTTATTAATTTGTGAAGGGAACGAAGTAAGAAAAAAAAACAAGTTTTTGACTATAAATCCTTTATGTACGAGAAGTAACTAAAAGAATGTTCATTATATTACGGAGCGCAAGACCATCCAAAAATACAAAATTGCAGTTGTGTCGTAAAACATGTTTAATATAATGCACACCGATCAGGAATATGTTTATAAAAAGAGTTGTCAATAAAATACGTACCTTATTGCGCGACAGAAAGGTTGTTCAATATAATTCGCACCGCGACGCTCTATCTAAAAAAAAGCATGATACATAGTAATAAATAAAATAATCTAAAAAAATCAATAATTTAATTACGGTACATGCGATCGATCTGAAATTTTGATACATAGTTTTTATTATCGATTCAAAACTGCCTGCAAAATTTCAGCTCGCAGGCTTACGAGCAAGTGGGTTAAAAATCGATCAAAAGTTTTTGCGACAAGCAATCAAGGGTGCAGACACCACGAGTTAATATAAAGTATTTAATAAAAGAAACCCGTAAAAAACAAAGTTTTTCACTATAAATCCTTTATGTACTAGACGTAACTAAAAGAATAATCATTATAATACGCAGCGCAAGACCATCCTTAAATACAAAATTGCAGTTGTGTCGTAAAACATGTTTAACATAATGCACACCTATCAGGAATATGTTTATAAAAAGAGTTGTCAATAAAATACGCACCTTATTGTTCGACAGAAAGGTTGTTAAATATAATACGTACCGCGACACTCTATCTCAAAAAATAACATGATACATAGGAATAAATAAAATAATCTAAAAATTCTATAATTTAATTACGGTACATGCGATCGATCTGAAATTTTGATACATAGTTTTTATCATCGCTACAAAACTGCCTGCTAAATTTCAGCTCACTAGCTAGTGGGTTAAAAATCGATCATAATTTTGGCGACAAGGGCGCAGACACCACGAGTTAATATAAAGGATTTAATTTTAAAAAAACGTACAAAACCAGTTTTGTACTATAAATCCTTTATGTACGAGAAGTAACTAAAAGAATGTTCATTATAATACGCAGCGCAAGACCATCCAAAAATACAAAATTGCAGTTGTGTCGTAAAACATGTTTAATATAATGCGCACCGATCAGGAATTAAACAATATAATTTGCAATTGTCACGCAAGTAGTGTCTGTCAGTCCAGGCGCTACTAATTTTAGAAAGCAAGGAAAACCAAATTACTGCACCAATGCATCAAAAGGTGTGCAAATTAAAGATGCGCTGTAAAAAAATAATATATGATGTCATTGTTTTCGCTCATATTTTAATTTTGGAAAAGGGATCAATGTAAAAAGAGGATTTGATGATGGTTAATTATAAATTCCATGGGGCGCCTACAACCCCTATTATAAAATACTGTGTGTACATATCAGAAAGTTTAATATGTCGTATTTATCAAACAAGGACAAGTTAGTTGGGCTTTTGAAAAATGTCGGCGCCGTAGGCGCCCTAAAAAAAGTGCATTTTTTATAAAATAAATAGATTTCAGCTGAAAACTTCCGTCATTTTTGACGGGTGATACGCTAGTATGTTTATAAAAAGAGTTGTCAATAAAATACGCACCTTATTGCGCGACAGAAAGGTTGTTCAATATAATACGCACCGCGACGCTCTATCTCAAAAAATAGCATGATACATTGGAATAAATAAAATAATCTAAAAAATCAATAATTCAATTACGGAACATGCGATTGATCTGAAATTTTGAAACATTGTTTTTATTATTGGTGCGAAACTGCCTGCAAAATTTTAGCTCGCTAGCTTACGATCAAAAATTTATGGCGACAAGCAATCAAGCAATCAAGGGTGCAGACACCACGAGTTAATATAAAGGATTTAATAAAACAAACCCGTAAAAACAAAGTTTTTGACTATAAATCCCTTATATATGAGACATAACTAAAAGTATTGATTATGTTCAAACGCGACAAATATTTACAGACTGAATCTGTCTTAACTCCCCTTTGCTTTTAACCCGGGTGGGGGTGGGAGAGGGGAAAGGTCTTGTCACCGATCGCTCGACCGAGTTCAGCGTGACACGCAAAATGTAAACAAAAGCACGCCGGTACACCTGGTTAAAACACGAGATGTGTACACCTATGGCTGGGGTGAAGTCAAGTGACCCGTAAAATGTAAACGATAGCGACCGCTACGTATAGTTTATATAGATAAACTAAAAATGCATTAATTTAATAACTGTACGTTCGATCGATCTGAATTTTTGATACGATGCATTGTTAGATGACACGGGTCCGTGTGCTAAATTTCAGCTCGATGGCATGACGGGAAGTGGGTCAATTTTGAGTTTCTATTTTCCGCGGTGCCCAAGACAGACAGAGAGACAGAGACGTCTGTGAAGTTAATATAAGGGAATTAAAAATTAACGGATTCTTTTAATTTATTCGGTTATAAAAAAATTGATATTTGTATTTTTCCTATTTATCAATTGACATCAATTTTATAAACTGATAAGAAGCGTAATAAACTTTGTAATGCCAAATTACAAGTCAAACTAAGCGTATATCTACACAAACAGATCTAGCCCAATCTATCATTCATCGGGCATCCGTGCAGAATAGCGACTGTCAAAACAGCGACCGTCATAATAGCGACTGTATCAAAATAGCGACGTTTTCCTTTTGTTTGTGATAATGTTTGAAAAACGTTTTGAAAAACTTACTGTGCCTAGCCTACAGTGGAGTTTATAAAATCAAGAAAAGTAAGACATGATAAGCCATGTAGGTTTTTTGTACAGAAGGGACAATAGAAAATTAAATACAATCAACTGGAGGTGTGTATAAATAAATGTTGGTGTTGTAAAGAGTGTATACACATTTTCGGGACACATTTTTTTTTAAATTCTGTAGAAAAAAATTATAACTGCTATTACTTCAGTCAAATATATTTTGCAGAAAGCTCGATAGAGATTAGCAAACATAGATGCAGTCATTTAATTGAGGGGGATTGCGGTGGTAGGGGCAGAGGTGGCGTGTGGCTGCTTTTTTAAGCTAGAGACAGTTCGACTACAATACTTTTTGATCCCAGGATGTTTCGACCCTTTTCGTTTTTACTTCGTAAAATTGTTTTTTTTAAAAATTAATTAAAATTTTTTTTTAAATAGTTTAATATTATTATCTATTAAAAATTAAAAACGGCATGAAATAGTTATTGCACGCTTTTTTTCAACGTTTAATTTAACACTAAAAAGTATACACACTGAAAACCAATCAACATTAAGGGCTAATTCATGATTGTGTTAAATGCACCACTCCTCTGAGGTAGCAAGGCCTTCCAAACCTATCAAACTCCACCCCCACCCTAAGGCAATGTGGTGAGATAGTCCTTTATAAAGGTACCTACATTCTCTCAGCCCCAATCCCTTTATTTACCTTCTCCATAACGCGGGTCCGCGGTCGTCACTTAGTCTAGCCTTCGTAACATGTCATTATGTAACCCCGGGCAGTTCGACCACAAGACGTTTCGACAAGGGGGCTGTCAATATTATTAAAAAAAAGCTGGCCGGGTAACAATGATTCAAATTTTATTTTTTCTGAGCAGTTGTTTGTATTTGAATGAATTCGTGTATATATATCATAAGTTAATTGTTTTAAATTTTATTTTAAACACAATTTTAAATTTCAATAAATAATTCATCAAAATGTTGCTATTTTTTGGAGTTTTTATTTGTTACTATGCATTTATGTAGTTTTTTCACTTGGGGTCCTTGGGTAAGTTTAGACATAGGGGTCTATGTTTCAAAAAAGATTGGAACCACTGTGTTAGATGAACGGTTAGACAAGAATAGCTATGTGGTGAAGTCGCTGTTATGACAGTCGCTCTTTTGATACAGTCGCTATTTTGAAGTCGCTATTATATATATATATATATATATGCACCAGGGGTCGGCGAACAGGGGTAAATTACAGCATTTGGGGTAAAAGTGGAATTCTTGGGGGTATGCAGAGTCATTGGAGACACATAGAATCCGATAGATATATTCAAAACATGTCATGTGTATGTGAACGCTTGGAAGATACGCCTACTATTGAACCGGTTCCTTAAAAAAACGCATTCTATAAACATGAGTAAATTCTTTGCTATTCAGCTTGATGAGACCACTGATGTCATCATTAATGCTTGCGGTATATGTTCGCTACAAACGTTTTCAAATAATTGAAGAGGAAATGTTGTTTTGTGCTCTTCTCGAATTGCGATGTCAGTGAATTGATGTATACAATAAAATTAATGAATACTTTGATAAGTTTAATTTAAATGGGAAGACTGTATTGCTGTGTCTTGATGGAGCTCAAGCGTCGTTGGGCCGTGTACGTGGTTTTTTGACCTTCGCAAGAGAGAGGAGTCCCAAATTTGAAGTTAACCACTGTATGATCCATCGTCAAGCTCTGCTTGTGAAACATTTGGAACCTGAACTGGAGGTCGTCATGTATGATGCTATCCAGATTGTAAATTCATTAAAGGACATGCACTGCAAACGCAAGTTTCGTGCTTTATGTAAAGATAGTGAGGCTGAATATACAGACCTACTTTATCTCACCGAGGTACGGTGGCTTTCACGCGGCAATGCTCTGAACAAAGTGTGTGCTATGAAAGCGGAACATCAAATATTTCTGGCTGGTCAAAAGCAAGCACTGGCGGATAAGTTTACGAACTATTGTTGGGTTGCACAACTCACGTACTTAGTTGATATTTTTGAGCACATGAATGCGTTGAATGGAGAATTTCAGGGAAACATAAAAGTATAATCTCAGCCAGAGAAGAGGTTGCAGTATTTGGATTAAAGCTTTTATATTGGAAACCAAAAGCAGAATGAAACAAGTTGGCGTCCTTTTCAAAGTTGTCATTGTACTTGGGAGATTGTGAAAATATAACCTTTGACCACACCAATGATATAGTTGTCAGTCATCTTACCAAGCTTTTTAATTTCCAGTTATTGATTCGAAAAATGTCAGTTGGATTGTAGTTCCCTTTCGATGTGACATTTTGGATGTACCAGATAAGCCCCAAGGGTTGGCAGAGGCACTTCTTGAACTTCAATCCAATAATGAGGCGCGCATTGAATTTGCAAACAAAGCAGATCTGAAAATTTTGTTGATGTCAAGTGCTGCAAAGGCTTTCAACATTGCACATGAGAAGACCGTAAAACCAATGTTGCCTTTTGCAACAACGTACCTTTTTGTCAACAAGGATTTTCTACTCTATTAATTATAAAAACAAAGCTGCGAAATCGATTGGACCCTGAAAACAGCATCCACCTTGCCCATACATCAGATGCAAGTATGTCAAAACTGAAGCAAAATCTTTTCTCACAGAACCGAACAGTGATGAGATTTAAAGAAGAAACACGTTTTATAATAATAATGGATTTGTATTAAATTGATAATTTCAGCTAGTTTTTTAAAAATTAACTTTATATTTATCCGATTTTATCACATTATGTCTGATTTATCATTATAATAGAATGGTCAGGCCCGTTAGGCCCGTTAGGCCTGTAACCGTTATATTCAACGTTAGACTTTTATAATTGTATCAAATAAGTTCCCCTGAAATATGAATCCTCCGTGTCGTTTTGAGTTAAAATATCTAAACATAATCCTTTTCAGATTCATTTTTGGACACTTGTCAGGATTCTAAAACTCACCAGATTCATTTTCACCTGGGGCTTAGCTCCAGACCCTTTTGGGGGGACTGGGGGGGGGGCGGATTACAACGCTCTCTCGAACCCGCGAGTCGTATGGGCAGGACCTCACTCCTTCGGCGGTAATGTCAATATAAACGTTTATATTTTTGGTGTAATGGGGGTAATGGGTAAAAATTTTGTCATTTGTAATGATGTTGACATCATTTTTAATTACCGCTTAAGGACTGAAATTACTTCCAATTTTAATAATCGTCATTGGAAATAAAATTGTTAAGATTAATTGCAGTATATCATCGACAACACTATTTGTATAACAATTTTTTAGCCATTTTCGTGTGTAATGTCAAATGTAATTTTATAAAATTTCATGTATAACTTTACCCCTCACACCCCCACCCCCCTGTGACGCCTCTGCATCGTGTTGTTTGTCACGAAATCAAAGTGAGACCTTCCTCATAATCCTGGTTTAAATCAAATACTTGAAATATGACTGTACCCGTTGTCTGACTAGCCGGAAGTGACACACGGGCGAGGCTAGACGCCCTCGGATGCGGCGTTGTAAACTCGTCAAGTCATAAGAGTGACCTTGAGAACTTGAGCCAAAAACAAACAACTTGACTTAAACAAGAAACAGTTTCTGGACAACAGTACATCCACAGGGAAGTGAAAAAAAGCAACTTTTATTACTTTTCTTTCAATAAGGGTTTCCTTTATTTACTTTCATTGAGGGTCTCTTTACTTTACTTTCAGTAAGGTTACTTTACTTAACTTTCAGTAAGGTTACTTTACTTTACTTTCAGTAAGGTTACTTTACTTTCAGTAAGGTTACTTTACTTAACTTTCAGTAAGGTTACTTTACTTAACTTTCAGTAAGGTTACTTTACTTAACTTTCAGTAAGGTTACTTTACTTAACTTTCAGTAAGGTTACTTTACTTAACTTTCAGTAAGGTTACTTTACTTTACTTTCAGTAAGGTTACTTTACTTAACTTTCAGTAAGGTTACTTTACTTAACTTTCAGTAAAAGTTTCTTTACTTTACTTTTATTGAGGGTGTGTAGCTCGGGAATGTTGTTGAATTGATTTTAAATCTCTTGTCAGCAATAACAACAACGATTTGTTTATTCGGACAGCGAAGAAATGTAATAGCATTTTTCTTTTAAGAAGAGTTTTTTTTTAATCGGATCCTGCTTTCCTGTTAAAAAATCTCTATATAATTCACCAAAGTGTGTATGTGCAAATAAGCATGACGAATGACTCTCGTTGGAGTCGACCAATCAGTTTATGGTGTGGGGAGAGGAGGTGGTAGAGAGAGAGGCAACAGTGGTTCTTGCGTTCACTTGCATAATAACATATGATTCGGAATGTAGTGGTTATCACGTCCGCCTTACACGCGGAAGGCCTGGGTTCAAGCCCCAGCGAAAAAAATATTTTTCAATTTTTAAAAATGTGTGTTTGTGCCCCTTCATTTCCTCCTTTTTTGCGAACAAGGCTGACACTCGCTAGGGTCGGCCAATCACAGTTTATGGTTGGCAAGCTGGGGTGGTGAAGGGTGGTGGGAAGGTAGATAACAGCAGTTCGAATGTCTCGAGACCAACAATGCGCGGTGTTTTCCCCACCGACGTTCATTCGCGTTGTTTTGATTTCTTCGTGTTGTAGTTTGTGTCCGTTCTTTTCCCCATTTCTTTGCACTATCCATGAGCAAGTCTGCGGCGTATGCTACGCCGCGGACGTATCCAGTAATAAAATAAAAGTCCACGTCAATTTTAGTCTTCCAAAAAGGACCACTGAGTGAATAGTGACCAGGTCACCAAGTTTAAGCTTTAAAAAAATACACTTTCTAAACTTGCATTTTTTCCACATGTATATCTCGAGAACCCACCGATTTCAATGAAGTAAGGATGTCACTTGATTCAATGAAAGACTTATATCACGTGATTCAATGAAGTACTGACATCGGATGATTCATTGAAAGACTGACATCACGTGATTCGATGAAGTACTGACATCAGGGGATTCATTGAAAGACTGCCATTACGTGATTTAATAAAGTACTGACATCACTGAAATAATAATATTGAATGCAGCGTTCAAATTTTTTTATGTTCTATTTTATTATTATTATTATTATATATATATATATATATATATATATATATATATATATATATATATATATATATAACAATTTGTAGAAGGCCAGCTGTTGCCCAGACAGCAGGCCCTCTCTCTCCAAACAGATGGTGATTCCAGTGTGGAACAGCTTAGGTGATAAAACAAGGTGTCATCTGATCGCAGGAGTTGCCAGAGATACAGCGCTATTGCTATAAAATTGCAAATAGGACTCTGTCTTCTGATTTTTTGTTAGGGTTACTCCCCTAGTCTCTCCATGAACAGGAGTAGCCGCGAGACATCGGAGTTTTTGAGATTGGAGTTTCCCTCTCCTAGATGAGCTACCAATCAAGGTTTACGAGCCCCATCCGCCGAAGCTGATGGTTTTAAGGCGCCAGTGACCCGCCTTCACACTTCTCCAGTCAGTTGAAACGTGATCCGATGGCCTTGGTTTCAAGTCATTCAAGAGGGCCAGGAGTTGGACTTTGGTTAGCAGAGGCTATTTTGAGGCATGAGGAGTGGGTGCTTATTTCCCACTCACATCCCCGGCATTACTAACCTTGGACCACTATTTGTGTGTGTGTGTGTATAAATATATATATATATATATATATATATATATATATATATATATATATATATATATATATATATATATATATATATATATATATATATGGATAAATAAGTTATGCAGGAATAGCGGTGTCATGCCACGTATCTCAATCCACTGTTACTTTAACATTTTGTCATCGCAGTTAGGGGTTCTTTACACTCGAGTAGGTACCTGCAATACCTAAGAGCCATTTTAAAAATTAACTAAGTTGTTGAGAGCCACATTGAAACAATTTGGTTCAATACCCCACTCGCAATGAAAAATTCCATTTGTGAATTATTTATAAAAAATAATTTTATTCGAGCTTAATGATTTAAACATTTCAATCGTTTTAACCCTATATGTATGTTGAAGAAATATATATATATATATATACGCTACAGTTTAACAAATATTTATATACTAGATACGACCCACGGCGTAGCATACGCCGCAGACTTGCTCATCATAGATAGTGCAAAGAACGGGGGAGGGGTGAGAGAGCGGACACAAACATCAGCACGAAGTAATGGAAAAAGCGAGTAAACGTGAAGACGTGCGAACTGCGGTGGTTGTTACCTGCCCCCACCCTTTACTACCATCCATTGCCAACCATAAACTGTGATTGGCCGACACTAGCGAGTGTAAGTCAAGTTGGCAAAAAAGGAGAAAAAGAACGGGCAGAACAAAAAATCAATTTATTTTTATATTCCTGCTGGGGCTTGAACCCAGGACTTTCCGCGTGCAAGGCGGACGTGATAAACACTACACTACGAATCATATGTAATTCTGTGAAGGTACAATGCAAGTGAACGCAAGAAGAGTTGACCAACTATGATTGGTCGACCTCGGAGAGGGTCATTCGTCATGTTTGCACATTCTCGCTGTGGTGAAATATATATGATTATATTTAGATGTAAAATTTATGAATAAAAAAAACTGTAAATCTATAAATCCTTTACATACGAGACATAACTAAAAAAATGTTCATTATAATACGCAGCGCAAGACAATAAAAAATCCAAAATTTTAGTTATGTCTCGTAAAATATGTTTGATATAATGAACACCGATCGGGAATATATTTTTAAAAAGTATCGTCAATATAATACGCACCGCACAGCGCAACAGGAAAGATTGTTTAATATAATAAGCACCGAGACACCCTAGCAAAAAAATAAATAAATAACATGCTACACAGAGATAAATAGAGATAATTTAAAAATTCATTAGTTTATTTACAGTACATTCGATCAATCTGAAATTTTGATAGATCATTTTTATCATCGGCACGAGTATGCCTGGAAAATTTCAGCTTGCTAGTTTACTAGAAAGAGGGTTAAAAATCGATCCAAATTTTTTTCGGCATTCAAGCAAGCAAGGCACCAAGCAGCTGCCACGAATTAATATAAAGGATTAATAAAAAAAAACCGTAAAAAAACAAGTTTTCCACTATAAATCCTTTATGTACGAGACGTAACTACAAGAATGTTCATTATAATACGCAACGCCAGACCATCCAGAAATACAAACTTGCAGTTGTGTCGTAAAACATGTTTAATATAATGCGCACCGATCAGGAATATGTTTATAAAAAGAGTTGTCAATAAAATACGCACCTTATTGCGCGACAGAAAGGTTGTTCAATATAATACGCACCGCGACACTCTATCTCAAAAAATAGCATGATACATAGGAATAAATAAAATAATCTAAAAAATCAATAATTTAATTACGGTACATGCGATCGATCTGAAATTTTGATACATTGTTTTTATTATCGGTAAAAAATTGCCTGCAAAATTTCAGCTCGCTAGCTTACGAGCAAGTGGGTTAAAATCTATTAAAATTTTTGGCGACAAGCAAGGGCGGGCGGCCGCAGACACCACGAGTTAATATAAAGGATTAAAAAAAAACACGTAAAAAACCAAGTTTTTGACTATAAATCCTTTAAGTACGAGAAGTAACTAAAAGAATGTTCATTATAATACGCAGCGCAAGACCATCCAAAAATACAAAATTGCAGTTGTGTCGTAAAACATGTTTAATATAATGCGCACCGATCAGGAATATGTTTATAAAAAGAGTTGTCAATAAAATACGCACCTTATTGCGCGACAGAAAGGTTGTTCAATATAATACGCACCGCAACGCTCTATCTAAAAAAAATAGCATGATACATAGGAATAAATAAAATAATCTAAAAAATCAATAATTTAATTACGGTACATGCGATCGATCTGAAATTTTGATACATTGTTTTTATCATTGGTACAAAACTGCCTGCAAAATTTCAGCTCGCTAGCTCACGAGCAAGTGTGTTAAAAATCGATCAAAACTTTTGGCGACAAGGGCGGTCGGTCGGTCGGCCGCAGACACCCCTGGAAAATTTCAGCTTGCTAGCTTACTAGAAAGTGGGTTAAAAATCGATCCAATTTTTTTTCGGCATTCAAACAAGCAAGGCATCAAGCAGCTGCCACGAATTAATATAAAGGATTAATAAAAAAAAACCGTAAAAAAACAAGTTTTTCCACTATAAATCCTTTATGTACGAGACGTAACTACAAGAATGTTCATTATAATACGCAGCGCCAGACCATCCAGAAATACAAAATTGCAGTTGTGTCGTAAAACATGTTTAATATAATGCGCACCGATCAGGAATATGTTTATAAAAAGAGTTGTCAATAAAATACGCACCTTATTGCGCGACAGAAAGGTTGTTCAATATAATACGCACCGCGACGCTCTATCTCAAAAAATAGCATGATACATAGGAATAAATAAAATAATCTAAAAAATCAATAATTTAATTACGGTACATGCGATCGATCTGAAATTTTGATACATTGTTTTTATTATCGGTACAAAACAGCCTGCAAAATTTCAGCTCGCTAGCTTACGAGCAAGTGGGTTAAAAATCGAACAAAAGTTTTGGCGACAACAACGGGCGGTCGGTCGGTCGGGCGGTCGGTCGGGCGGTCGGTCGGGCGGTCGGTCGGGCGGCCGCAGACACCACGAGTTAATATAAAGGATTTAAAAAGGGCAGACTGCGCTGGGCAGGACACCTAGAATGAATGTCAAATGATAGAGGAGTAAAGAGGGTACACCACCAAAACCCCAGAGGAAAACGGCTCAAGAAAAGACCTAAACTTAGATGGATGGATGACAGAGAGAAAGATCTACAACAACTTGGCATCCAATATTGTAGAAGAAAGGCATTGATAAGGACTGAGTGGAAGGAGGTCGTGAGGCAGGCCCAAGCCCTACATGGGCTGTAGCGTCACAGGGATGGATGGATGGATCAATACAGCTACCGTCCTAATAGCGACTTCAAAATAGCGACTGTATCAAAACATTGATCGTCATAATAGCGACTTCACAATAGCGACTGTTTCAAAACAGCGACTGTCAAAACAGCGATTGTCTTAACGGCGACTGCATCATAACAGCGACTTTTTTCTTTTGCTTGTGACAATGTTTGAACAACTTATTGTGCCTAGCCTACAATGGAGTTTATAAAATCAAGAAAAGGAAGTTATATGATAATCCATGTATGTTTTTTTTTAACAGAAGGGACAATAAAAATTTAAATACATTCAACTGGAGATGTGTATAAATAAATGTTGGTGTTGTAAAGAGTGTATACACAACTCGCTGTACAACTCCACACAATCAAAACCCTCGGTTCGACTCGACCCGACACTCTGGTCTCAACCCCACTGACTCACTGTTGTAACAACCGGTCTCTCTGACCTCTGGCATGTCATCTGACCACACACTCACGTGCTCAGAGTTCCCTAAAACATTATACATGTGAACTCGCGTTCACTCAGTCAACAAGCATTCACCCAGTGATTCTCATACCCCTGACAGGCGGCTTATGACTTAACTAATCTTAAATACATTTTTTTCCTTTTAAACAAACTAGATGTTTTATAAGAACATGTAAAAAATATTTGTTAGGATATATAGGATACTAAATCATATGATGGAGAAAAATGATTTGTGCTAAGATTAAGAGATATGTAACGTCCATTAATTTTATTTCATTACGACCATTTGTTAAATCCTAAAACCTTTAAACATAAGAGGAAGAAATATGAACAAAGAGTAAAATAGTCAAAATACATCAGGCAGTTAATTCTAGGGGTGTACCAGATTCAATTTTTTAAATTCCAACCGGAGCAGGATTTGGCTAGATTTATGAAGTAAAATCCGGCCGAAGCCGGATTTGTAAAAATGACAGGATTCCGGATTTGCCAGAGCTGGAGCCAAAATCCGGTACACCCCTAGTTTATTCTAACTTGGAAATAAAACACATTGAAAATTAATAAAATCCTTATATAGATAAAGGAATAGAAGCACTTTTCTTATTATGTATGCAAGAAAAAACACAAACGAATTCTCGTTCTTCCCGTCTGGAATTCGGACGAGGAATGTGTTGCCTGATCAAACCAGGAAAACCAACACTCTATAAACATGCAAAACGCTTATAAAAATGCAATTCTAGACATCAAGCATAATTACACGTCGAAAGCAACAATCTTCTGATTAGAATTAGCATATGTAATAGACAAGAAGTATATATATCAGTTCATTAGACAAACCCTGTTGTTAAATAAGCGAATTTCTAAGTGTAAGTATCTGTTACAATTGTCCTCACTATTTTGTTATTTAACATCCGGGTATTGTGTCCAACCGTGACATTAAGCCCACTTCAATACATCACTACTACAGAGATGAGGTGGTCTATTCAATAACTCTGACAGTTAGACCACTTCAATACATCAGAACTACAGAGATGAGGTGGTATATTCAATAACTGTTACAGTTAAACCACTTCAATACATCACTACTACAGAGATGAGGCGATCTATTCAATAACCGTGACAGTTAGACCACTTCAATACATCACTACTACAGAGATGAGGTGATCTATTCAATAACCGTGACCGTTAGACCACTTCAATACATCACTACTACAGAGATGAGGTGATCTATTCAATAACTGTGACAGTTAGACCACTTCAATACATCACTACTACAGAGATGAGGTGATCTATTCAATAACCGTGACCGTTAGACCACTTCAATACATCACTACTACAGAGATGAGGTGATCTATTCAATAACCGTGATCGTTAGACCACTTCAATACATCACTACTACATAGATGAGGTGATCTATTCAATAACCGTGACCGTTAGACCACTTCAATACATCACTACTACAGAGATGAGGTGATCTATTCAATAACTGTGACAGTTAGACCACTTCAATACATCACTACTACAGAGATGAGGTGATCTATTCAATAACTGTGACAGTTAGACCACTTCAATACACCACTACTACATGAAAGAGGTGATCAAAGTTCTCAAATTACTATTATAATTATTATTCTGTGTTCAGACTAAAATATTTTTTAAATAACATAGCGGTTCCTTCCCTTTTAGGTCTTCAAATATAAATACACTTATAAGTAATCTACACAGAGCTGGATGATGTAAATTTTAAATGAAAAATTAACACTGATTCATTACATAAATATACTGACTAACTATAGTTATAATTGACGATATAATATAAGATTTCTTTCTTTTTTTAAATAGCCAAGTCCTACAAGGTTCCAAAGCATCTTTGGCATGCCCATTATTTTCGAAATATTTTGTTTCAGTTGGTAAATCTTAATGTATTTTTGGATTTGATTTCCAATGAACAGTTGAGTTAGTGTCATTCCATATTTTATAACATTTCTTTAGAACAACCAACAACAAAGTTTTTCTTCATACATCCCTCAATTCCCCAACAACTATGGATAAAAATGTACACATTTATGCCCAGTTTTGTTGTTTTAAATTTCATTTTATTGGTGGAAATAAATTTTTAAAAATTTATTGAGTTCAACTTGTTTCATAAATCATTTCATTAAAGAAAATAACATTGTCTATAATATTAATATTTTCATTTGTAACAAACACTTAATTTTATTAATTCTATAACATGACACTTAAAATGCTATCGGCAAGAGTTGAGCATTATACTTATAGTTATTTATTATTACATGATTTTATCACTTGCACAATAACAAAAACGCATGTGTGTATAGACTTTATAACAGCTGTAGAAGATCTCACAGATCATTTGGAAATATAATTTAAATTTGGAGTAATATATGTGAGGAAAGTAGACTGATGGAGTAATATATGTGGAGAAAGTAGACTGATGGAGTAATATATGTGGAGAAAGTAGACTGATGGAGTAATATATGTGGAGAAAGTAGACTGATGGAGTAATATATGTGGAGAAAGTAGACTGATGGAGTAATATATGTGGGGAAAGTAGACTGATGGAGTAATATATGTGGAGAAAGTAGACTGATGGAGTAATATATGTGGAGAAAGTAGACAGAATCTTGTCATAAATTATTAAATTCTGGTCTCGCCACAAAAACATGCAAAAATTCCCTGACGCTTTAATCATGTCTCCTCTTGTCAAACTATGTAAGCTCTTTTAATAGAAGTATAATCTGAGATTGAATAAACCTCTCCAAAGATAAAACACTTCATTGGATCTCACGGGAGGAATCTGTCGCAATCTAATCAAGTAGGTTTAGGATATAGAAAAGAAATTATAAAAATATCTGCCTAAATTTTTCAGATTGATAACGTTACCGGCAAAGTGTGAAATGCGGGCATGCCCTATAATGCCTTAGCATTATACACAACGCCAAAGCATTATCTAGAATGTCTAGGCTTTATGACACATTTCATAAATTAAATTGTCAATATCATAAACATTTAAATATAATCAATTAACTAACATTGATAAAGTTTAAAATAATTTGCACCCATTTTTATCGTTTTTATTAAAAGCCACATAGCTTTGATGCTCTAAAATTAGGGACATTTATCATGTAAGCCATTAGCTGAGTTGAATTCAAGCTATTTAATCTCAATGAAGAATTTTGCCTTGTTTAAAGAGTTTAAAAATTGCTAAATTAAATTTTCCTTTGATTTTGAGCAACCTTCATGATTTTTGTGACAGTTTTTGCAGATAAAAATAGATGTCCATTTGTTCTTCTACGCATAAATCCGATCAGAGGCAACTCCTTAATTAGCAATATCGTCAAAACCATTATAACTTAACTAGGAGCAACCTGTGCTTAAAAACACTAGATGACCTTCAGTGTTTTCATCCCATCTACCATACATTTTTAAATATTTACTTTATATTTATTTATAAACATTAAGTTAGATAAATCTAACTTTTGATCAAGGCAATAGACTATAGTTAGCCTATAGACTATAGTATAGAGATTCAAAGCTACTGTTTTATTATGCTTCTAAAAAAAAGGATGTGCAGATATTTCCTTATTTATATTTTGAAAGATTTTATTTAAAAATTCAAACCAGAGCCGGAAAAAACAAACAAACACAAAAACAGCTTGTAGCTTTTTATTTTAGCGAGTATTAAAAGAGTCTTAGAAAATACGTTACGATAATTTAGTAGAGATCTAAAGAATAGACAAATACAAGCTGTTTACTGTGATAAAAAGTTATTACTTGTTGAAATTCTGTCTAAAGTGTATGTGTGTCATTTCTCAACCTAAAAAATTCATTTTTTAATAAAACATTGAAAATTCTCTTGTCTGAAATTTTAGTAAGTGTCTATTGGCACTAGAGTTAGTTACGAGTAATTAAAAAAAACCGTAAAAACCCAGTTTTACACACTTTTATTTAAGTCACACTGTTTGTATGTTGTATCCATCCACCCTTCCTTCAAATCTTGTAACGTAAAATTAAACCACTTCAGATGTGCGTTAATTAGTGATGGGACGATTAATCGGAATCGTATCGGAATATCGGGACCTATTTCTTCACTCTTTCCTAAGTGGACCTAAGGTTGTTAAGACCGTTCGTTTTTAAGGACCGTTTAAGTTTAAACATAACCCTTATTGCGTTAGCGCAGTTTTTTTTCCCTAGTATATAACTACATGAATAAGGAATTCATCTAGTCCTGCCCGACACACCTCGTGCGCGCGCAGGGTCCGCTGGTGACTAGTGACTTTCCTTACAAGCTACACAAATACATAACCCACCCTGTCCCCTCAGCTTACAATGGACTCAGATATTCTTCGGTAACTTGATGCTAATCGGACTAACATGTTGTGGGAGATTGAGAGTGGGGGTGGGTAAACTTTCTGTAGTCTGTTATATTATATATTTTAAAATCTGGGGAGCCTTGTTTACAGTAAGCACCCTATGATTTTTCGTCCCATCACTAGCGTTAATAAATGAGAATGTACATGACATGCACATGATTTTGGAGGTTTTTTTTTACACAAAGGCAAAGGCGTTGCCGTTATTTGTTTATCATGACCTATATATGACTCATAACAAAGCGAACTCTTCTCTATAAAAGTGTACAAAAATAAATTAGAAACTCCTTTTGAACTTTTGAACCTTCAACTTCGACACATTTTAATTAATTCTAAACAATAGTTAAATGGCTTTTGCACACGGACACTTCTTATGAATGAAACAATGAGAACAAAGCAGTAGTAATAGAGTCAAAATGAGGTTGAAGGATGAATGCTTGCGAATGACAACAAGTCTGCACACGGTACATTTTGTTATTCCATACGAAACGAAATGTTTTAGACATGCGATACTGCGTGCATCTTTGCTATTGGAGCAATTACGTAATACTCGGCATCACTTACGCGGCCGATTGCCGAGTATCTCCGAGTATACGAAAATCGGCCGATGCCGAGTAGCCGAACCGATCGGTTCAGCCCTATCGATAAGAACATTTTCTAAAGCTGGCTATTTAAGTTAGTAACGCAGCGATGTGAGCAAGCGGGCTGTGACGTCACCATCGAGGCAGAAATTTTATGCCTTCACTTGGTTATAAAAAATCACATCTAGCACTTTCAAAAGCTGACGATTGGTCATGGGGATCGAGATAACCAACACTAAGTGGCAAATTTGACCCTCTTTTGTGCTCGAGGTATTAGGTTTTAAAATAATCGAATTAACCGCTGAGAAAATACAAAGACAAAGAGAGAATTTGGCGGTTCCTAAAAAAAAACACGTCGACTTAATAGAGCTGGCGAGTTAACCAGGGCTCGAGTTAAGTGGGCCCCACTGTATTGTTTTTCTAGTAATGGAGTTAAAATATTCCTTAACTGACTATGTTATGTAAGATATTTTGAATACTCTAATTTGAACACAAAATTTCACAGTCCAGTAGATTAGCTGGTGTCCGAAAATCATGTCTGTTTTCTAAATTCTATATAACTGCCAAAGCCTCACACTAATTTATACACTAATCTCATCTTATGAAGAAACCAAATTTCTTCTTAACTGTTATTCTACATAAAATGGATACATACATATTTGCTTTGATCACCAAAAATTTGCTCTCTTGTTCTTTGATTGGAATGTTCGATTAAAATGACGAGGGCTCCACATACATTTTTATCAAATGTCAAAGCATCTCTTAGGTATTCCATTCCATGTTTCTCTGTGAGTAGCCACTGGTAAGAATATTTTTTTTGTTGAGCATTAAATGTTTGTAAAGAATTTCGCGCATTTTTCTATATAACTTTGAAAATATAAAGATTTCATTGTGACTAGCAAAGTTCCTGCGTCTGTTCGTGTGTTGAGCTTTTTGTCTGCATCTTTCAGTTCTATAGCTTACAAAGTAACCTCAAAATGGCTCCATGGCATATTCACTATTTTGTATCCTGAAGTCTGAACTCCTTGCTTGTAGAAACAATTAGGTATTTCCAACATTGTATGGACTTGGAAAAGAATGCGTAACAACGCTCAAGTATACTAAAATAGTTGGAGAATTCGTATCATGTTAACAAATTATTTTTAACTGTTAGAACGAGTTTGACATGAGATTTTATGTTTTTGCGCCTTTGTTGAACTCTTGTATACTTTCCAGCCCTTAAGAAGTATTAACACTCATTGAGCCTGTGCAGTCCATTATTTTAGATCATCATTTATTCAAAATCATTTCAGAAATGTCGTAAGCAGATTCACTTTTGCTTGAATGAAATCTTTGAAAGATTCTACAGCGTCTAATTTTGTATTTTCAATATTTACATATCACACAACTGGACTTGTTTGATCCTTATGTCAAATATATGAAGAGCTATTAAATACAATGGAACAATATTTGTTATCTTGTTATTGAAGAAAGATGATTTTTCGTGAACTGTATCTCCTAAAATTGCTATGAGTTCAGTTTGAATTTTAGATGACAAGTTTTTACCCCTTTTCCCACGATGATCTCGGAGTGCTCGAATGTACTTTGCAAGCTAATGCATTAGTTCCAGAAAATTGACTTTATTTGCAACAGTATTGCCTCTCTGTGACTTCAAAAATTAACATTCCATTTCGCCAGGATTTAATAATGTCACATATTTTAACAAGAACTTCTAGCCACTTTGTTTTCTCTTTTACAACAACTAATTGTCGGTCTTTATTTATAGTCTATTCTTTTTTAACCAATTTCTGATTCCTTACATTTGCAAAGAACGTTGGTAATGTTGAGTACTTATTTTGGCTTTTAATTTTTTTAAATTAACTTTCACGTTTTAACAGTTAGCTTATTATCAACGAGGAATTTGCCGCCCTTACCCCAAATTGTATATTTATTTTTGCCAAGTTTTAATTCCCCTAGATAAGCAATTGTTTCCATTATTTTTGCTTATACCACAAAACAAAAGACATTAAAATAAGCCATGTGAATACGCCAACAATTTTTTCCAGTAGTTCACTTAAGTTAAAATCAAAGTTGAATCAATTATATATACCAGCACATTATTGTCATACTGTCAGCCACTATGATTTCCAGCTCAATAACATTAGTATCAGAAGACTTTGGATTTTTATTGGAGCTTGAAGTTTTGGCATTAGAAGCGCTTTCGTATTTTAATATAGTTCTTCATTTCGTTTATTTTTTAAATCTTGGCTTTTCTTTTCTTTTATTAAAATTTATTTTCACGTTTTAACAATTAGCTAATGAACAACGACGAATTTGCCGCTCCACCCCCCCCCCAAATTTTTTTTTATAACAGATTGTCAAATTTTAAAAATCAGTGAATTATTCACGACATCAGTGTCTCGTTCTCATACTAATTTAGCCTCAATTTTTTATTACATTAGTATTAGTATCAGAAGAATTTATATCTAATAAGGAGTTTGAAGTTTTGGCAGTTAAAACGTCCACGTGTTTTTGGATAGTTCCTTTATTTCTTTTATTAATTTCTTATTTGGCTTTTCTTTAAATTCGATTTTAAAAAAACTTCTCTTTCTTTTAAAATTTTCATTTGAAAGAAACTAATTAATGACTAGGAATTTGCCGCCCCTGGCAAAGTGCCGCACGGGGCATATGCCCCTCCCTGCCCCCCTCGCTACGCAACTGCCATTTCTGATGGTCCTAGAGATCTCAAAATTTTACCACCTATAGATCGGGGATGACAATGCATTGTATCAAAATTTCAGATCAATCGAATGTACCGTAATTAAATTAATGCACTTTTAGTTTTGTCTAGATAAAATAGTATCACTCGCATCAATAAACCATGCCTCAATTCGCCCTAGAGGGATACAATTAATCTCAATATGTTGACGTCAGATGTGGGTGGTAAAGAGTTTTTATTATAACTGTAAAAAGTACTATCAACAAGAAGTCTTGCTGGCCAAAATATAAGCGTGATCGATTGCCGACATGGGGGTACGAGGTGCAATTTTCAGTTAGGGAAAATGTTTGTTTTTTTTGTATTATACATAAATTTGTAATGAATTACCTTTTTTTTTACCACTATCACATTTAAGTTATTGACAATGCGGTTTAACTAATTAAATTAAATTGATAAGGTCGAAAAATCAATTTAAAAAAATGTTGATACTAAAAAAAAAGAAAATAAAATAATGTAAAAAATCTTTTTTTTTAAAAAGGACACGCTTTTATTTACATATAGAAAGTGCACTAAAAAGAAGAAAATAAATTTTTTCTATGAAAACAGGTCAAATCGGTGAACCTATCTACTGCCCATAAAAGCTTATGAAGCAAAGTTGAGTTAAGACAGATTCAGTCTGTAAATGTTTGTCGCGTTTGAAAATAATCAATACTGTTAGTTATGTCTCATATATAAGGGATTTATAGTCAAAAACTTTGTTTTTACGGGTTTGTTTTATAAATCCCTTATATTAACTTCACCGCCGTCTCTGTCTTGGGCTCGCGGTCGGTCGGGAGGGAGGGCGGAAAAACAAAAGTAAAAAATGACCAACTGCCCGTGACGCCATCGAGCTGAAATTTGGCACATAGGCTTGTTTCAACTAACGAAGCATCGTTTTAAAATTTCAGATCGATCGATCGTACAGTTATTAAATTAATGCATTTTTAGTTTTTCTCTATACAACATATGTAATTCAATATCACAGTTTTTTATTATTTTTTTCACGTGACGGTTCAGACACGTTTTGACGCACCCACACTCCCTCCCATTTTTAAAGCCAGGGGATATCACTCGGTGTCAGTCTGTAAATGTTTGTTGCGTTTGAATAATCAATACGTCTAGTTATGTCTCATATATAAGTGATTTATAGTCAAAAACGTTGTTTTTATGGGTCTTTTTTAAATCCCTTATATTAACTTCGCGGCCGTCTCTGTCTGTCTGTCGTCATCTCATCATCTCATGGGCAGGCGGGCGGAAAAAAAAGTCAAAAATGACCCACTTCCCGTGATCCGCTCGAGCTGAAATTTGGCACACGGACCCGTCTGCCCTAACCATGCATCGTATCAAAATTTCATATCGATCGCACGTACCGTAATTAAATTAATGCATTTTTAGTTTATCCTTATATGAGGTATGTAATTCAAATTCACGGTTTGTTATTGTTTTTTTCCCACGTGAAAGTTTAAGTTGACGCATTGAGGCGACCCAAAGAAGCACCGGGGTGCTTTTGTTTACGTTTTACGTGTCACGCTGAGCTCAGTCAAGCGAATCGGTGCCCAGACTTTTCCCCTCCCCCTCCCACCCACCCCTCCCCCCTAGGGTTATGAAGCAAAGTTGAGTTAAGACAGATTCAGTCTGTAAATGCTTGTCGCGTTTAAAAATAATCAATACTGTTAGTTATGTCTCATATATAAGGGATTTATAGTCAAACACTTTGTTTTTACGGG
Source organism: Ampullaceana balthica (assembly GCA_944989445.1). Lineage (NCBI taxonomy): Eukaryota > Metazoa > Mollusca > Gastropoda > Lymnaeidae > Ampullaceana > Ampullaceana balthica. Next base: position 207,782 of record CALYLW010000494.1, on the reverse strand, counting down.
TTTGTTTTAATTATTAAAGTTATAATAAAAACTCTTTACCATCCACATCTGACGTCAACACATTGAGATTAATTGTATCCCTCTAGGGCGAATTGAGGCATGGATCATTGATGCGAGTGATAATATTTAATATAGACAAAAACTAAAAACTAAAAGTGCATTAATTTAATTACGGTACATTCGATCGATCTGAAATTTTGACACAATGCATTGTCATCCGCGATCTATATGTGGAAAAATTTTGAGATCTCTAGGACCATCAGAAGTGGTTTAATGTTGCGTTACAAGATTTGAAGGAAGGATTGATGGATACAACATACAAACAGCGTGACTTAAATAAAAGCGTGTAAAAATATTTTTAATAATCAATTAAAATTAATTAGTCAAACTTCATTGTCAATAATTTAAATGTGATAGTGGTAAAAAGATAGATTATTAAAAATATAAATTACAAATTTATGCATTAAACGGAAAACAGTTTCCCCAACTGAAATTTGAACCACGTACCTCCAAGTCTGCAATCGATCAGGCTAACGATTTAACCAGAACGCCTGACGAATCCTCTCTCCATTGTAACATATAATAAAAACTCTTTACAAACCACTTCTGACATCAACACATTGAAATTACTTGTATCCCTCTAGTGCGAATTGTTTATATAACTTAATGTGATAGTGTTAATTAAACAACCCGTAAAGACCAAGTTTTTGACTATAAATCCCTTATATATGAGACAGAACTAAAAGTATTGTTAATGTTCATCGCGCCACAAACATTTACAGACTGAAACGCGCTGATCTCCCCTGACCTTGATGTAAAACACGGGAATTTGGAATACGAGGGCTGGAGTGAAACCAGTGAGCCGTGGAGGTCAACTCTAGCAGACGACTATACATTCTAAATAGTGATAAATAGAGATAAACTAAAAATTGATTAATTGAAATACGTACATTCGATCGATCTGAAATTTTGATAAAAATGCATTGTCATCCAAGATCTATCTGTGGTAAAATTTTGAGATCTCTAGAAGTGGTTTAATTTTACGTTACAAGATTTGACGGAAGGATGGACAATACAACATACAAACAGTGTGAGTTAAATAAAAGCGTGTAATAAATAAATTATAAAACAAACCCATAAAAACAAAATTTTTGACTATAAATCCCTTATATATGAGTCATAATTAAAAGTATTGATCATCTTCAAACGCGACAAACATTTACAGACTGTATCTGCCTTAACTCCTGGTTTATAACCGGGGGGGGGGTGGTAGAGGTGAAATGTCTGGTCACCGATCACTCGACCGAGCTCAGCGTGACACGTAAAATGTAAAGAAAAGCACGCCTGTACTTCGATGGGTCGCGTCAACGCGCGAACTGAGCTCTCACGTGAAAAAAAAACAATAACAAACCGTGAAATTGAATTACATACCTCGTATAGAGATAAACTAAAAATGCATTAATTTAATTTCGGTACGTTCGATCAATCTGAAATTTTGTTACGATGCATTGTTAGGTGACAAATGTCCGTATGCCAAATTTCAGCTCGATGGCTTCACGGGAAGTGGGTCATTTTTGACTTTTGTTTTTCCGCCAGTCCAAGACAGAGAGGCAGAGAGACAGAGATCGCGACAGACAGACAGAGAGAGACGGCTGTGAAGTTAATATAAGGGATTTAATAAGCGTGTAAAATCGGTTTCCCTAAAAGTCTCTCTAGAGGAGCAGTCAGTTGTCAGATAGATGACAACTGACTTTAAACTGGCGTGGTATGTTCAACTCCAGTTGAATCCATCTAAGTAAAAAAAGGGGAGTAACTACAGATAAAGAAACCCAGCTTGACCTGTGATCAAAGAAGGCCATAAAACAAACAATACCCAATGGCCTGCTCTTGGATGACAGCTAAAATATTGCATCCACGGGCAAAGGTCCAGTCTTCGAGTCCGTTAATACGGGTTTCGGACCTAGTGATTCCCCTCAAACTGACAATAACGCCACCCAGCTCGCTATGACATGGTAGTTTCTACAGACTGACCAGGACCAGGAATATTGACCAAGAACTGACACTAGTAGGCTACATTAAGTTGCGTGTTGATAATAAAACAATGTATTACGCAAAACAATAATCTTATTCTTGTTTTATTCACCACTGACTTTGTGCTTGGTACACAGCTGACTCAAGATGAAATAAAAGCGTGTAAAATATTTAAAAAGAGATCAAAGGATAAAATGATTGCAATTATTTAAACATCATCACTAAATAAACACAATCTCAATCAAAATACAAATCAAAACATTTTCAAGTTAACCAAAAAAAAACAAAAAAAACAAAGTATTCAGTTATTGGCATTATAACAATTAAAGCCTATTTTTTTACATAAAATATTTGTTTCAGGAATCTCTAATATATTCTCTGAACTGAACTCACCCCAATGATGGACTTAGGCAGTGCATAGTAATTTAGGCAGTGTATAGTAATTTAGGCAGTGCATAGTAATTTAGGCAGTACATAGTAATTTAGGCAGTGCACGGTAATTTAGGCAGTAAATAATAATTTAGGCAGTGCATAGTAATTTAGGCAGTACATATTAATTTAGGCAGTGCACGGTAATTTAGGAAGTACATAGTAATTTAGGCAGTGCATAGTAATTTAGGCAGTGCATATTTATTTAGGCAGTACATAGTAATATAGGCAGAGCACAGTAATTTAGAAAGTGCATAGTAATTTAGGAAGTACATATTTATTTAGGCATTACACAGTAATTTAGGCAGTGCACAGTAATTTAGGCAGTCCATATTTATTTAGGCAGTACATAGTAATTTAGGCAGTGCACAGTAATTTAGGCAGTGCACAGTAATTTAGAAAGTGCATAGTAATTTTATCAGTGCATAGTAATTTAGGCAGTGCATAGTAATTTAGGCAGTGCACAGTAATTTAGGCAGTGCATAGTAATTTAGGCAGTGCACAGTAATTTAGGCAGTGCATAGTAATTTAGGAAGTGCATAGTAATTTGGGAAGTACACAGTACTTTAGGCAGTACACAGTAATTTAGGCAGTACATAGTAATTTAGGCAGTTTGTTGCGTTCTGAGTTCTGGAATAATTAAGACGAAGTCTCGACACTTGTTCACTGTATACTTCAAGCCTTTATTCATTCAGCAATATATATTGCATCAACAGATTCAGGTACACGACGTAATCTAGTAACAATGTCCAGTGGCGTCACTAGGGGGGGGCGGGGGGGGGGCGGGCCGCCCCGGGTGACACCCATCAGGGGGTGACACCCGAGCCTATAATTTTACTGTGTACGATTTTGTGTCAGAAAACAAAAGATGACACATTTTTTAATCTAGAAAGAAATTAAGAAATACAATGAAATACGTTAAAAAAAAATCAGGTAACTTGCAATAATAAAACAGTCCCAACACACGAACAACATTAAAACAAATTAGGAAAAAAAGAAAAAATAATAATCGCAGCAGAGAGATCTTTAAAAAAGGCTGGAATGAAAGAGGCAGTATCTTCTGTTTTAAAAGATATAAAGCCATTTGGGCTTGGACACACCGACAGCATGAACGAATCCCACCTCACGACCCCCTCCACCACAGTGGGGTGGGGGGGAATACGATTTTTATCACCACCATCCCCCCAAAGAAAAAAATCAAAAGATGGGTTTTCTTTGTTGATGTTTTTCTTGAGGAAAATTATGATTTCAATGTCTTTGAGTTAATATTTTTATATATATATATTTATTAAAGGCGTGAAAGCATAGATATGCATGTTTATATACAGGTAGTCCTCCGGTTACAACGGTCCCATCCCGACTTACGCTGTTTAGTGCTTATGAACGCGCCCCCGTAAAGAATAGTATTACGTGTTATTCCGTATTTTAAAAAAAAATCATGAGGTAGCGAATTCTTTTCTCTAATTGAAATAACAAAAATTATTGAAAAATATGTATGATTATTTTTTCAACCTAAGACTTTCGTTTGCGAATTTTTCAAATGGCGAAGTTTTCAATCAAGTCAATAAAGCTGAGTAAGCTTACAAGTTCCTTTTCAATGCTCATTAGAGAGAGCATATTCAGCCTTTTTCGTCTCATGCAAATTCTAACTCATTATATATTCTTTTCAACTTTGAAAAGGATCGCTCTCAGCTGCAGTTTGATGTCATCATTGAAAGATAGATGCGAAGTGCGATGTGTACATTTGTAAAGGACTGTGTGAAATATAGCTCATTCAAAAGCAGCAAAATTTTTAGCTCTGTGCAAGTTTTTTGAGTTTCGCTTTGTGCTAATTCCTTTTCCTCACCCTGAGCCTGGGGCTGGACAATAACTTTTTTAAGAGTTCTGAAAATTGGACTAATTCTGAAGGTAAGCAGTCTTACCAACAGACTGAAACCACAAGCAGAGCAAATCATTTCAGAAGAGCATGCGGGCTTCAGAGCAGGAAGAAGCACAACGGAGCAAATCTTTAACCTGCGAGTTTTCTGTGAAAAACATCTTCAACACCAGAGTGACCTCTATCATGTCTTTATAGACTTTAAAAAAGCGTTCGACAGAGTGTGGCATGTGGCACTGTCGGCAACTATGCACAAATTCAACATAAATGCAAACCTCATTGAGGTCATCAAGAAACTTTACAACAGAGCAACCAGCGCAGTACTCTTCAACAGCAAGCTAGGAGATTGGTTCAAGACCCCTATTGGTGTCAGACAAGGATGTCTACTTTCCCCCATCATCTTCAACCTTTTCCTTGAAAGGATCATGACAGATGTGCTAGAAGACCATGTCGGAACAGTCAGCGTCGGAGGGAGAAGTATAACCAACCTACGCTTCGCCGATGACATTGACGGCCTAGCTGGTAGCGAGGACGAACTAAAAGAATTCCTCGCAAAGGTAGAGAAAACAACAAAGGCGTACGGCATGGAAATCAATGCAGAAAAGACCAAGCTCATGGCAAATAGTAAATTCAAAAATGAGATTCGGATAAACGGGCAAAAACTCGAAGAAGTCTCCACCTTCAAATATCTAGGGGCCATAATATCCGACGAAGGCTCAAAGCCGGAAATTCTTGCCAGAGTAGCCCAAACAATGACAGCATTGAGTTAATTAAAGCACATTTGGCGAAGTAAGAAGCTCTCCCTGAGAACAAAGATCCGGCTAATGCGCTCTCTGGCGATGTCATTCTTTTTGTATTGTTGTGAGGCTTGGACGCTCACTGCAGACCTCCAAAGAAGAATCAATGCACTGGAGATGAGATGTTCAGAAAGATATTGAACATCTCCTACACAGCGCATTTCACAAACGAAGCGGTCCGCAACACAATAAGTACTGTCATTGGCCCCTACGAGGACCTACTCACATCAATTAAAAAGAGGAAATTACGATGGTACGGACACGTGACAAGAACTGGAGGTCTCGCAAAAACTATATTGCAAGGCACAGTCCAGGGAGGAAGGAAAAGAGGCAGACAAAAGAAAAGATGGGAGGACGATATCAAAGAGTGGACTGGCCTGTCATTCAGCGACTCTCAAAGGGCAGCACGGGACCGGGACAAATGGCGTGTGTTAGTGAGCAGTTCACGATGGTTCCCTAACGACCCAATAACGGGTTAAGGGATAGTTTAAGTTCAAGTTCAAGCTGTCTTCGAAATCACTCATGAACCTACATGTGGAAGAAAATCAGAAGCCCCGAGCCTAGTGCTCTTTATGGGTCTTCCCGGAAGACCCCCCTTAGCCATCTGGCCACCAAAGGGACGTATTAGCTGAGGAACCCCCCAAAAGCGGTCGCTTCCGAAGCGGCCACCTGGGCATCCAGGACATACAGTCGAAGATGCCTCCCACTAAGTTTCCCTCACAAGGAGGTGGTGGAATTTCCTACTACGACCCGCTATCACTTTGGCGCCTTCTCGGCAAAGCACACGGATCTCCATGGTTAGGACCGCCGCAGACCGGGGGATCATCAAAGACCTACCTAGGGTGCAACCCCCACTGGAAGGTTTCCTCAGAGATATCGTCCAATGCGTTCTTCGCGGCACTTTTTGCTAATCCGTACTGGCGCTCCTGGCCCTAAAGCGGCACTGCTCGATGGCGTTGCTAGTAAATTTAGGGGGACGAAACGGTTGCTTCGGATTTACCCGACCCCTTGTTCGAAATCACTTGAATGTTCTTCCATTAACTTGACTGCTGCCCATCGTGTGGCGAAAGTGCTGAGCTGAATTAGGTTTGTAAGAAAGCCAAATTTCTCATGGATGTATTTATATGCACCTAACCAATGTTGTAGGGCTTAAGAAAGTTTGTCAATGATTACCAGAAATACCTCAATCTTGAATTTTTCTTCTCCAGGAGAATACTGTTTTGTTGATGTCGCTTCATCAAACTGACGCTTTCTTTTTTGTTTGATAGTATTGAAGATTGTTTACACTGTTTTTACCACGGACTTTTCCTTTCCTTTGTCTTCATAGGAATAAAATTAAGAATGCTATTTTTTTAACAAACTCAATGAGAGACTTCCTTTCTAAAATTGTTTCCCAAATTTCAAGTAAAATAGCGACTTCCAGTTGTTCAATTTCCTTTAGAAATCCTTCTTCTTCAAGTCGGCAGTCACGTGGCTGATTTTCATTCGTTGCTAATTCTTCTAGTGCTGCGATATTCTCATGGTATAAGCTATTAACAGACCTTACAGCATAATGTCAGGCTGACCATCTTGTGTCAGACAAGGCTTTGTTAGCATGTTTCAATTTCATATGTTTTTGAAGTACCTGTCAATGATGAGTAGATGCAACAAGTCGGGTATAAAGATTTTGCACAAGACAAAAAAATCTGACCGCAGTAGGACAACCTGCTGCTCTTTTTCCAACCAAATTAAAGGAATGAGGTGTGCACGTCACATAATGAGCTACAATGCACTTCTCACGAAGAATAGCCTGGTTTCCGTTATACTTCCTACTCATTTGCAGCATTGCCGTATGACTGTCCAAGGCATTTTCAGGGATTCGTACAAACATAATGGCCTGCATCTTTATTATACACTATAATTCATAAAAAGTTTGGGGGGCCCTTAAATTATTGGGGGCTTTAGCCCGTTCAACACCCCCCCCCCTTTTTAATCCACCATAGGGGGGGGGTTCCACGCATCTGTGACGATGTGGTACGAGGAGGGGGGTGTTTAAGAAATGTGACGTCACATCAAAAACGCGAAAATTTAAATAAAAGTTCCACTTAAATATTTGATTGTTTACCATTTATTTAATTACGTTTTCAATGACTTCACGCGTGTTACGATATTACAGTGCAGACTTACCTTAAATACATATTTAAATGACAAAAAATAATTTGCAACATGCTAATTTTTATTGAGAAAATACGGCTTGGGGGAGGGGTGTCAAAGCTTTGTGACGTCATATCGTAAAAAAGGGGTGGGGTCTAAGTTTTTGTGACAAAGTATGACGCTGGGGGAGGGTGGGGTAAAAATCAGCAACCTCGCGTGACGTCATTTATGGACGGCCCCTTCAGTCGTGAAGGGGTGGCACCATGAGCTACCGCCCCGGGTGACACCGACCCTAGTGCCGCCTCTGACAATGTCCTCTCACTCCTAAGTGCATAAACGGACTCTCTGTCCCCAATACGCTGAACCCTGCTGAACACTCGAGCCACCTCGATGTGTCACCAGTTATCAGAGCCAACGCTCTAGCCTAATGTCTAGTCCTAACAAGGACTATGGACCTCTGCACTCGGTCATGTACTCTCATGTCTCCTCTCTCTCTGTCTCACACACACTATTTATACACAACACGGCTGTCTAACTTTCCTACCGAGTGAATACAATTAACACCATTATTGACAAGTGAACTCTTGTCAACACACGCCTTGACCCGAATAACAACAATGACTCACAACAATCTCACAACAATCATTCGCAGTGATTCTCATACCCTGACACAGTGCACAGTAATTTAGGCAGTGCATAGTAATTTAGGCAGTGCACAGTAATTTAGGCAGTGCACAGTAATTTAGGCAGTGCACAGTAATTTAGGCAGTGCACAGTAATTTAGGCAGTACATAGTAATTTAGGCAGTGCACAGTAATTTAGGCAGTGCACAGTAATTTAGGCAGAAACCAATGAATTAGGCAGTGAACAATGATTTTATTTTGAATAGTCATATTTTTAAACGTTAAAATCAATTACTATTATTTGAAAACTATTTAACAATTATTGGTGTCAAGTCAATTAAAAGAACACCTGCAGAAGGTAACTAGCTTTACTGAATTCTTCTGACATCTCGAGAAAAGCCTTTTATGCTGTCCAGTTTTTTTATAATAAGAATATGTGGCTGCATCTGTGTATTTATTAATGGATCACGGATCACCTACCCAACGTTCACTATGCCAGTATATTTATTTTCACCTCCGCAGAAAAGAAGAGGCAAGCCCGAAAGTAAGGCCCGTGCTGTCAACCCTCCTGGAGATGTCCCACTCGTCCCTTGTCCCTTCTGTTCCCGAATTTTCCGTGCTAGGATGGGCCTCATCAGCCATCTGCGCACGCACAAACAAAGCCAGTCCCAGCAACCCTCGGATGACTAGAGTGGTCTTCGTCGAATCGACGGACGAACAACAACAATATTTATAGAAATTATACACATGTACATAATGATCCACACACTGGTTCACACAAAAATAAACCCAAACGAAACAACAGATTTGTCGTTCTTGGAAAGAAGGTTGTGACGTGTTAGAGTTAGAGGGAGGCATAATATCACATTAGCTAGTGTACTGCATGCTAAGGCAAACGATGAACTATTTCTTCAACAGATCAGAGGAAGAATACTGGGGGTACGACGTTTGCTAACCACGCACAGTGCGAGGCAGCGATAGAGTTAGTTTTTGAATGAGATAGAGAGAGATAAACAGAGGGGGATATGTCGGTGAGTGGGTGGATGGATGGATGGATGAATGAATGAATGGATGGATGGATAGAGAGAGAGTGAGTGAGAGAGGGAACGTGAGAGTGAAGAAGAGAAAGAGAGTGAACGAATGAGAAAGAGAATTTGAGAGAGAGTGTGAGAGAGAGCATGAGAGACAGAGAGTGAGAGAGTCAGGGAAAGAGAATGAGAGAGAGAGAGAGAGTGTGTGTGTGAGTGAGAGAGTGTGTGAGAGGGCTTTAAGTTATTTGTGACCCTTAAATTTTACTTAACGCTATATTGCTGTAAGTATTGTAAGATATTTATATTTTTTTAAAAACTTTATCAGATGAGATAAGGGACCTAACTAGGGCTCAAATCATCAACATTTCCTTTGTTTACATTATACCTCAAGTTGAAGATTTCGTTTTTAGTTTTCTCAAGTCATTAAGTAAAGTAAGACTTACAGCGTTATTTGAATCATGGTGTTGGTAAATTATTCATAACATAATCGAAATTAAGTATTAATTACATAATTAACTGTGATGTGTATATATGAAAGAAAGTTTTTGTTTTAATATTTGTGTGTTTTGTTTGTTTGTTTGTTTGTTTTTTTCTTGGACGATCTGGTCTTCGACTTAAAGCACGATCTTGGATAATTTAATTCTTTTGGTGACTACCGTATATACTCGTTCTATAGAGTTGTTTGTTCATAACCTAACCTGCAACTTTGGAAGAGAATAGTATTAAAAGTGTGTAATCCACTCGAAAGCCAACCCCCAAATATAATAGGACTGCGTAAACAAAATGGTACACATTTTTTTAACTAAAAGCTAAATAGTTTATTATAATTGTTTACTTTTGTTTGGGTTGAAAAACAAAGAGATTTGTATAACAGAGGAGACGTTTATTGTCGCTATAGCATTCACTGGTGTGTTTTTTTATTGCATTAAAAAAAAAGCAAATGTTTTTTTTTATATTTCATTTTAATAACGTTACTAAATAACAACAGAAATGTTTCATCAATATAGTTCTTAAATTTAAAAATGCCAGGGTAATTTATTTATATACCTACACTTTATATAATACTTTCTTTGCATTTCCTTCTACTTAGTACTACCTATCTTTGTCTTTGTCCTCTCTGTTAGGCAAGAGTTACCGGTAATTTTTTTTTCCATTTTGGTAAACAGTGGCGAAATCGCGTACATTAAAATTCGTTGTTGAAAACAAAATTTATAATACAATTTATTAAAACATTAACAAAAATGAATAAATAAGTTAAGTGCAGTATAATCTTGTAGAATGTAGACCTTGATGATCTACAATCTACAATAACAACAGCGATATTCATTGTACATGCAGAAATCACTTATGACCCAGTCGTAAGCTGACCCCCAAAACTTTTGCCCTAAATTTTGTCCAAAAAAAGAGTTGGCTTTAAAGTGAGTATATACGGTAGTCGTCTAAAGATTAGTTTCGGTATCCTACAAGTGAACTAGATTTTCCTAGAAGACTAAACCATGACGTGGAGCCGGATGTGACACCCCATTATACGGTGTATGAGATCTAATTTAGGGAAGGGATCATAAGGGAGAAAGAAATTTTCATAAAAATAACTGATTCTCTCATGTTTGGAATTTTTTAAAATTCCAATTTAAATTTAAAAATTAAATGACGTCACATTTATTAAAGCAGTGTCATTTTAAAAAATCTTTTCTTAAAAACTCCTTCTATACAGAAGATCATTGCGTCCTTTGTTTTTCTAAGGTATATTTCTGGTTTTGCATTTTTATAGGAGTTTTATGAGGCAGATCCCGAGTCGCGGGTTCGAGCCCAGGTACTGGCAAGGCCCCTGGGGCATTGTGCTGGTCACACATTCCCCTGCCCGTTAGTGGTGGCTAAAAACTTGTGAACGCTACTTCACTTGCCCAATAGTCAGTCATTTTTAAAATGTTGATAAAGTGTTGGCTCTCCTGATTCAATCAGGCGACCAATCCCACCTCCAAATCCGGGGGGAGGGGAGGGGGTAGAACAAGAATTTGTATGTATTTGTTCTTGCATACAGAGTAAGAAAAGTGTTTTGTTTTAGATTATATTTGTGTTGTATTTCCAAGTTATAAATAATCTAATTTTATTATAATAGCAAAATTTAGAGATTGTTGTTTTTTTCCTTACTGACATCCCGACAAACGCCGAGTGTACAGGCCAGTCTTTTATTGAAAGGAAATTTAGAAATGGGGAATTGCTGGCATGACGAACTGATGTCTAACGCTCAAATCCCGAGATAACCGATTGTTAGCTACTGCAAAATTAAAAAGATGTACACTTCAATAACTCAGTGTTTTGTTTCACCCACTCCCTTTCGCTGCTGTGCTATTCAGCGACAAATGTTGCCGATTTAGCAAATGTCCTCTGAATTAGTTTTTGGTTTAGTATTATTTTGGTCCCTGTATGAGTATAACCACTAAAAGGAATATTAGCTGAAGCTATAGAAGTATGCAGTGAGGTAAAACTTGGTACATAATGATTTAAATGCAGTAAAAAAAATGTAAAGAAAATTATTGAGCAATCATTGGTAGTCATATCATAATTGTACAGTCAGTTAAGGGTTCGTCCATAAATGACGTCACGCAATTTGGCCGATTTTAAACCCCCTCCCCTCCTCGTCACACTTCGTCACAAAGCTTCGACCACCTCCCCCCCCTCTCATTTAATGACGGCCCAAAAGGTTTTATCTTGTTTTGCTTACCGTTTTAGCGAGTTAACTGAATGGCAATAAGCTGATAGCTTCAAGTCCATTGAAAGTTAACTACAGCAGGCGTTACTGTATCCTATTGTCATACTCAGTGGGGTAACAACGGTTTGGCATTGGGGCAGTTGCCAAGGGCGCCGGCCTGCCCCAGTTCAAAAGTGCGCAGCTAAATCTATAATTTTCAAATTTTTATTTAAATGAAGGGTGCCAGAAATGAATCAGCCAAGGGCGCCAAAAACCCAGTTACGCCTCTGGTCATACTGAGAAACGCCTTGTATGCTGGGCAGTTTTCTTTTCTTTTTTTTTCTGTAAATAAAAAGAATATGTAACAGTGTGTGTGTATTTATAGATTACGTACCCAACAGACACTATACAAATATATAAATAGAAATCATATACATGTTTATAATGATAAATAAACTGGTTTAAAATAAAACACACAACAACAAAAAAACTAATAAAACGCTAAATGAAATAATTGACCGTCGTTCTTGGAAGGAGGCGGTGTTATGTGACAAGGAGACTGCAATGCCTTTTAAGGCAATTCGGTGTCATGTGACAGGAAGACTGCAATGCCTTTTAAGGCAAACGGTGGACTATTTTTTCCCCTGGTGAGCGGATAAATAGAAGTGAGCAGATGTTCAATGATCACACATGCAAGTACAGTCATAAACCTACGGTCGAGTGTGAGGTTGATCGGCGTCTTGTGCTTGTGAGGAGCAAATTGTAGAAAGAAATTATTCTCGTCAAGGGCTCAAAGCTATTCAATTGTGATCCCTGAGTTTCACCTTAAGCCACATAGCTGTAAGTATTTATACTTTTTATTTTATCAGATGAGGGCTGAATGTATGAGTATGAGCATTTATTTTGATTACACTGGAAATACGTTAGTTTTTTTCCAAGTTATTATTTTATCATTTATTTTTAAAGTGGAAAATTTCGTTTTTACTTGTTTCGAGTCATTAATAAGTGAACTTCCGTATCTTTTTATGCTAGTCTGTTTAAATTATTTTGAACATAATCAATACTTTTAGTTATGTTTCTTATATAAGGGACTAATAGACAAAAACTCGGTTTTACGGGCTGTTTATTATCTGAGTGATTGTTTGTTTCGGTAAAATGTATTCTCTATCTAAAAATCTTGGAAAAGATTTGGTATAAACTAAAATAATATAAATACCTGGGAATTTTAGTCACTTTCCAATTACCATCAGTGGAGTCACTAGGGGGGAGGGGTTGCGGTGGGGGTGGGCCACCCCGGGTGACACCATCAGGGGGTGACATCAAAATCTAAAATGTTACTGTGTACGATTGTGTATGTCAAAAAAAAACGACAAATTGTTTTCACCTAGAAAAAATTATAAAATACAATGAAATACGTTATACCCGAAAAATGATTAATAAAAAAAACACCAATTAACATGCAATAATAAAAAAAAGTCCCAACAAACTACAATAAAACCAATCGGGAAAAAGAAACAGCCTAACTGTAGAGAGAATTAAAAAGGCTAGCCATGAAAGTGACGGTGTCTTTTGTTTTAATTGAAATAAAGCCAACTGGGCTTTGACAAAACGACACAATGACGATCCCCACCTCACTACTCCTTTCACTACATTGGCGGATAAGATTTTGATCCAAAAAAAATCAAAATATGTTATTTTTTTAAAAGAGGAAAATTATGTATTAAACTATTTTGAGGTAACATTTTTGTTTTATTAAATAATATATAAAGGTTGCAAACATGCATATCTATGTAAGTATTATGTACTCTAAGAAACTTAATTTTCTTGAGGGGCCAACCATAAATGAAGTCAGGCGATTTTGGCTGTTTTTCACCCCCCTCCCCCCTCGTCAAATGTCGTTACAAAAACTTAGACCCTCTCCGATATGACGTCACAAATCTTTGAACCCCCCAAAAAACAAAAACAAACAAAAAAAGCCGTATTTTCTAATCGAAAATTCAGTGGCGTAGTGAGGGGGGGCAGGGGGTGCAAATGCCCCGGGCGGCACTTTGCCAGGGGCGGCAAATTCCTAGTAGTCTTTATATAGTATCTAACCAAAAAAATGTGCTATTGTGAATTGTAGCCAAATACTTGCATATAACCTATTATATCTTCAATAATATGCTATATAAAGGTCAGACATGACGTTTTTCAAGGTTAAAAATTAGTCGCTGCAGTTGCGCAGGTGCGGTTCTGATCGGCATCTTTCAAAATCAACTTTAATTCGGCTGCCGAAGGTACACATCGAGCGATCTATAAATGAACATAGTTTAAACGAAATTGACAAGACTGAAATGTTTTCGTGTGAAAAACATTTCGTGTTAAAGGATATTACAAAAAAAGTACCTACACTCAGGGGCAGTCAATAAATGACGTCACGCACCTAGGTGGGGTAGGAGGTCACACATTTGTGATGATGTGTGACGAGGGCAAAGCAAGACACTCTCTCTGAGATCAAATATTCGACTAATGCGCTCTCTGGCGATGTCGGTCTTCTTGTATGGATGTGATGCTTGGACGCTCACTGCAGACCTCCAAAGAAGAACCAATGCGCTAGAGATGAGATGTTTCCAAAAGATGCTTAAATTCTCCTACACAGAGCACATCACAAACGAAGCGGTCCGCGACAAAATAACTGCTGTCATCGGCCCCTACGAAGACCTTCTCACCTCAATCAAGAAGAAGAAACTACGATGGTATGGACACGTGGCAAGATATGGAGGTCTCGCAAACACTATAATGCAAGGCACAGTCCAGGGAAGAAGAAAAAGAGGCAGAAAAAAGAAGAGATGGGAAGACGACATCAAAGAGTGGACTAGCCTGTCATTCATCGACGCCCAAAAGGCAGCACAAGACCGGTACAAATAGCGTGAGATAGTGTTCAGTTCACGATGGTGCCCCAACGACCCACCGACGGGTACAGACATAGTCAAGTCAAGTCAGGTGACGAGGGGGATGGGGAGTTTCAGAATTGGGTCGTCACGTCAAAACACGCAACTGTAAATAAAAGTTCCACTTAAATATTTGATTGTTTACAATTTTTTTACTGACGTTTTATATGGGTTTCACGCGTGTTACGATATGTAGAATGCACACCAGAAACATGCAATTTTCGCAGCGGCGTAGCGTGGGTATGTGCCGCCCGGGGCAGAACCCAAATTTGCGCAAAAGTATGTGAATTCTATAAAATAAATATACTTTTTATTAGAAAGTAATAATATGGACATTATATATTTTTATTTTAGAAATAAAAAGAAACGCTTCATTTTTTGAATAAAATTGAAGTTTTGTGCTTTTCCTCATTGCACAATCAATGTATCATGTATCAATGTTTTCAGCGATGCCATCATGCTTAATAGCCACAATAGCTGTACACTAGATATTCTTGGTGTATTCCTTATTGATCGTATTATTTTTTCTTAATTTTATAGAAGCTATTTTAACACCTTGCATTATTTAAGACATTTGTAAGCAATGTTTGAATTATAGATATTTTATTCAGGGTAACTTCTAGCCTCAAATATCTTAATAAACTTGAATAAATTAACTGGTCTTGAATTCATTAATTTGTAATTTGTTTTATCTTTTTAACCCGTGTGGTTAAAATATTCCTTTTTTGACAATGCCATGTCAGATAATTTAAATACTCTAATTTGAAGGCAAACATTTCAAAGTCCAGTATATTAGCTGGTGTAGGAAAATTAATTAAATATGTTTTCTAAATTCGATATAACTGCCCAAAACTCACACACATTTCTACAGTAATCTAATGGTATGAAGAATACAACTTTCTTCTCAACTGTGTTTCTTAATGGCATTTATTCATATTCGCTTTGATCACCAAACATTTGCTCTCTCGTTCTTTGATTGGAGGGTTTGATTAAAAGGATGAGGTCTCCATATACTTTTTTTTCAAATGTCAAAGCATCCTTTAAGTATTACTTTAGTTTCTCTGTTTGAATTATTTGGCACTGGCAGACTCGGAAGAGTTCTATGGGTTAAGTTGTGAGTGGGTGACACCATGAGCAACCGCCCCGGTTGACACCGACCCTAGTGACGCCTCTGATTACCATTCAACTTTTTTGTTTTGTTTCAGGCACTTAAGATATACGTGAGTTCTGATAATTGCTCAGTGACATGGCATCTAATTGGTATGTTAAACTGCAAGTGTGTGATTATATATATATATATTCATTTATTTATTTCTTAAGGTACTGTGTTTTTCTTTGTTGCTGTCTTTACTGCCAAGTGCAAAGATTAATGAACTATGCACATAAATTTAAAATGTAGAGACCTTGACAATATCATCTTAAACTCAGGAGTATAATATTAACTTTTATGGCCCAGTCGCAATTTCAAATTAATTAAAGAACTGCAAATAACTTCAAATAAAAAAACATAGGATTTTTTTTTCAATATTCTAATTTTTTCAAAATTAGCAAGCTTACAGTTCGTGTACCATTATATATGTATATATAATTGTATATTATTATTATTATTATTATTAAACCAATGATATATGAAGTATCTTTTGCTTGCAGTGAAACAGAGGTAAATAAATTACCGATTACAAATGATTTTGATAAAGTAACAATTAAAGATGAACCTAAGCAAGAGCCAAATCAAGACTTAAAGGAGGAACCAAAGCAAGAGACAAATAAAGACTTAAAAGAGGAACCAAAGCAAGAGCCAAATCAAGACGTAAAGGAGGAACCAAAGCAAGAGCCAGATGTGACAACAACCTATTTCTATGTGCACATCGATTTGAAGCAAACTAAAAATTTAGATAAATTTGAAAGTAACGATCGAAAAAAAAAGTGTCAAAAAAAATTTTTGAATACATGGAAATGAAAGACGCCTGTGACCCTAGAACGAACAATCAGAGTAGAACGACTTACGAAGAATGGCAAATTCCAAGAAAATATTTAGAAGATTTAATGGTTAACTTCGAACCAACCCTACGAGATCTTAAATTCCCAATAAAAATAAAGATGCTTATAATTTTTGACAATAATCATAACAACATCTGTTTTTATAGTCCGCCTGGTAGATTATTGCCTGATGCATCCTGGGTAATTTGAGAACGATTCCAAGATCCTGGAAGTGGTACGGAGAGGTCTCTTTACCTAAAACACATTTCTTGTTTATAAATTTTACGTCTTCTAAAAAAGTGTATTTAAAAAAAAACAACTTTAACTTGTAGCTATGTACTTTGGTCTATATAACCTCCTTTGAACGTGTACAAAATGTCTTGCCCTTTCTCTCCTTTCATCTTGTCGCCTACTACCCAACCTTACATGCCACGGATGATACATTTTTAATCTCTATTTTTACTAGTCTTATATTAGCTTGCTTTGTAAGTTTAATCGGAGCCGTCCGTCCATGTATTTGTTTATAATTTTTTCACGTGCCTAGTTCACGCGTTGACGCCGACCGTGACTGTTCACACCCCCTACCGTCCCTGCGCCCAGGGGAGATAAAAAGCAGGGGAGATAATTCTGTTTCAGTCTGTAAATGTCGCGTTTGAACATAATCACTACTTTTAGTTATGTCTCATATATAAGGGATTTATAGTCAAAAGGTAAGCTGGCTTTGCACTTACTGTAAAATGCGTAGACTAAAAAGTAGAAAATTAGTGCATTTTTAATATAAGACTAGTTTTTAAAAAGTGTTTTTAAGGTTAATTATTTCCTCGGTACTTCCTGCCTCCATTCAACCACACAAATTTTCAACGGAAACGCTCGTTTTCCTTTTGGTTACATTAGGTGCGTTCAAACTATGTGCAAAGATGGCGATATTTCCTGAAGTAAAAGCATGCGGGGGCCGGATTAAGATAATAAACGAAATTGACATACTGTAAGTTTAATACTGATCTTCAGGCTTTTCAATTATATATTTCTTGTTTTTGTAAAGAGTGATATTTTGTAGGGAAAAAAGAGGGCGCTGTTGTCGCGATTTTCTACACTAAAAATATCTTATTCCATCATTTTAAATTACTAACATGCATTAATAATAGCAAAGTTATAGAATAAAGATGTTTATTTTATACTACATACTTTACAACGATAACAAAAGCGGAACATTTTGTGTCGAAAATTGTTATTAACATCTGTTTTTAAATTGTATGTCCATTGAGGTCTCTTTATTTCCTTTTTGAGTTGTCAAAACTTAAAAAAAATTATAGCAAATTTACGGCATTGATTTTTGCCACATAAACAAAATTGGAATCCATAACTACACATAAGTTCGACGTCTTTATAATCAATATCCAAATATTTAAAAAATAAAAAGTCGTCGATTTCCGTCATCATACACAAAACAGCACATATCTGAATATTTTCTAATGGATATAATGTCGTCTTCACAGAAAAAAATCCACGAGTCAATTAATCATGAACCTGCGTGCCTGTTAAAATTTTAAAGCGAGCCGCATATATCCCGCGGGCCGGACTTTGGACACCTCTGGTTTACATGAATAGATTACCGTGTGATCTTTATTTATCATGTTCTTGTAAGTGTCTTCTGATCTGCCTTTGCTCATAGCAAGCATGTCATGTTTCTAGTAGATTAAAAAAACTGAAATCAAACTTTGTGTTTTTCTGATTAAAATTTTTTTGGATTGTCTTATAATATTTTTGGTTATTGTTTTTTTTTCTCCGAAAAGCAAGTAATAAAAACAAGGATATTTGAATTTGTGCTGTATATTATATTCAATTTGACAGAAAGTTACAAAGATAGAGATTAAAATCAGGTTAGTGACGACGCTGTTTTCTGCCACCCGGAGCAAATCGAATTTGCCGCCCCTGATATAAATGTGCTATTAAAAATAATTTAAATTAATAACTAATAATTTAAAACAAAATAAAGTGTGATATTAGAAATAAAAGTGGATAAGTTTTAGTTTCGTCAGCCAAATTTGAAATTAATAGCTTTCCTTTATGGCAAAATCTTCGATGGCACTGTAAATGTAAATGTTTATCAGTCATGTCATGATTAGTTGCCAAAATTGCTTGATTGGTCAATCTTAGTGTACTCATTGTTAAAGGGAGCTAATTTTTTTAAATTAATTTAAGTTTACAGAGGCTTCCCTCACAAATTGCATAACGAATGGCGGTTGTAGTGACTATTCAAAGTAACTGAAGCCCTAGTTTCTGATTTAAAGTCTTTATTTTTGTCTCGTAATTTTCTATTATTTGTTTGTAGTCATCAGGCTAGTATTAAGTCGAAGGGTGTCTTGAATTTATGCTGAATAATCCTTGCAGTAGGGCAGAATCTTTCCATCATATATACTAAACTTAGATTAGTGTCGTCAAGAGCAACGACTCAGGTACAAGCGGGCAGTTAATCTGGGTTATGGTCAATCTGTGCGTTATAAGACAAAGCTTCTAAAACAAATGACTACCTCCGCTACAGTGCGTAAGCAGTGGCACCACTAGAGGGGTGCGGTGGGTGCGATCCGCCCGGGGTGACACCATCACAAGGGGTGACATCAAAATGCAAAATATTATATGTTCCCGTTATTTGACACTGGAAGACTCGGATGAGTTCTATGGGTGAGTCGTGAGGGGTCAACCATGAGCCTGGGTTGCCATATTGGCCTTTTTAAAGGCCTAATTCTCAAAATTTTGCCTTTTTTAAAAGGGTTTGGCCTAAAAAATGTGTTTGGATTTTTGGCCTTTTTGGCCTTTTCTTTAATATATATATATATATATATTATATATATATATATATATATATATATATATGTTGTTGTTGTTCGTCCGTCGTGATCGACGATGACCACTCTCATCATATTAGCTGGGCCGGCACATGTGTTCTCTGGTGGCTTATTAACCCTATTTTTGCACGAAAGAGGCGTCCGCATGTCGGACAAGAGATAGAAGCAGTCCCTTCAGGGGGATTTTGGTTACGTTCCTTTCTGGCTTGGCGTTTTAACTTGGCAGCCTGTTGTCTATTAGCTTCACAGACAGCTGCGCCATTCCATATCGTAGAGCGCCAGTGGGCTCGGTTACTGGCTGCTGCTTCCCAGGAGTCATGTCCGATGTCGAAGGCCTTCAGAGCAGTTTTAAGTGCGTCTTTGTAGCGCTTTCGTGGACCTCCGCGTGCTCTATGCCCTTCGGTAAGTTCACCATAGAAGAGCCTCTTGGGTAGGCGATGGTCGGGCATGCGCACTAGATGCCCCGCCCAGCGCAGTTGGCTTTGCATGAGGATAGTGTGGATGCAGACTGTGTCAAAGGCTTTCGTAAGGTCTATGTAAATGGAAAATAGGTCCATATTCTGCTCTTGACACTTTTCCTGCAATTGCCTAGCTGCAAAAATCATGTCAATGGTCCCACGTTCTTTCCGGAAACCACATTGGCTTTCTGGTAAAAGTCCCTGATCCAGATGTGCATTTAGGCGATTTAGGAGAATTCTGACGAGTATTTTTCCTGCAATTGATAGCAGTGAAATTCCTCGATGATTATCGCAGACTTAGTGGTTCCCTTTTCGCTTGTACAAGTGGACTATAGAGGCATCTTTAAAATCCTTGGGGACAGTCTCTTGCTGCCATATCATTAGGAAGATTTCATGCAGTTTTTCCAGTAGAACTATGCCACCTTCTTTGTATATTTCTGCTGGAATTGAGTCTGCCCCAGGAGCCTTTCCACATGACAGAAGATGTACAGCTCTTTGCGTCTCAAGAAGTGTAGGCGGGTCATCCATTGCCAGGTTAATTGGTACTTGAGGGAGGCGACTGATAGCATCTTCATTAATACTTGACTTGCTGTTTAGGACAGCATGAAAGTGTTCAGCCCAGCGCTCAAGAATCTTCTCCCCGTCAGTAATTAGATATGTCCCGTCAGCACTGAGAAGCGGGGATGAATTAGACGTTGTGGGTCCATACACTTCCTTAAGGGCGTTGTAAACATTTTTCATATCATGCCTGTCTGCATATTGTTGAATCTCATCAGCTTAGTTGTTTAGCCATGAGTCTCGCATCCAGCGAAGTTTTTGTTGTATGACGCGGCGTATGCTATTATATGAGTCCGTTACGGTTGAAGACCTGGGATTGCTGATGTGTCTTTTGTGGAGTTGATGTTTCTCTGCCAACATTTGCTTGATTTCATCGCAATTGTCATCGAACCAGTCTTGGTGCTTTCTCGTCGCGGTTCCAAGGATTTGGGAGGCTGTGCTGTAGACTAGATCTCTAAAGTTCGTCCAAACAGTCTCAATGTTCGTATTGTTTAGAGTGGTGGATCTCAGTTTGCCCTCCAGGGCTGTCTCCAGAGATTGTTTAGTTCTCGCACAGTTTAGCTTAGTGATGTTTAGCCGTTTTAGGGTTTTCCTTCCTTGGGGCCGTCTTTTGGGCTGAATGCGTATCTTAAGTTTAGAGATGATGAGACGATGGTCTGTCCAGCATTCAGCACCGCAGAGTGATTTGGTCACACGAACGTCTTGTCTGTCTTTCTTCCTTGCGATGACGTAATCTATTAGGTGCCAGTACTTGGAGCGAGGGTGCATCCATGAGGTCCTGTTTCTTGTGGGAAGACTGAATACTGTGTTAGTAATCAACAAGTCATGTTCCACACACGTCTGAAGCAACAGGAGACCATTGCTATTACACCGGCCCACTCCATGTTTTCCTATCGCGCCGTCCCAAAGAGCGTCATCGCAGCCTACTCTTGCATTAAAGTCACCAAGTATGACAAGCTTATCAGTGGAAGGAATGTTGGCGATGATAGAGTGAAGGTCCTCGTAAAACTTGGATTTCACTTCATCAGGGTTAGTCATTGTTGGGGCATAGCAGCTGATGATGTTGAGGTATTTCTTCCCGGCCAACAGAGGCAGTCTCATCGTCATGAGTCTGTCATTTATGCACTTTGGAGGACTAGCGAGTTTGCATACTAATGATGTCTTCATGGCAAAGCCAACACCGGACTCACGGCGTTCCTCACTCCCTCTGCCACTCCAGAAGAAGGTGTAGCCGGAGCCTCTTTCACTTAGTTCGTCCGCTCCTGGTAAACGGGTCTCGCTGAGAGCGTCAATGTCGACGTCATATCTTGAAAGTTCGTGGCCCACCAGGGCAGTTCTCCGTTGGGGTCTATTTGTTTCATCTCTGTCCATTAGTGTGCGCACATTCCATGTGCCCAGGGTGAGAGGAATAGTCCTCGGCTTTTTCTTTAGTTTGCGACTGCAGAAATAGGGTCCCCACCAGCTGCGGTAGTCTGGCCAGGGAAGATTTGAGCAGGCAATGTTTAGGGCACCTTTTCTAGCCCCTTCCTCATGCCATGGAGGTGAGCAGTGCATTCCTAAAGAGGGCTGCTCAGTCCCTCAGGGGGCTGCCGGACACCGCTGCTTCTCAGTGTCAGTGGTGAACGACCCTATGGCCTGAGCCGCCTGCATGCAGGTTTGTGACTACGGCTGCCAGTGTACCCTCACCTGCCGCTTCGTCACTTGCCTGTCGCAACAGGGTTTTGGAATGAATCGATGATGATAATGAGAGTGACTTGCGCTGTGACTTTGTTTAAAGTGAGGAGGATTCGCGCAACACGTCGACCTCACTCTCTCACCCAAAACCATCTGGTCCTGCAGCAAAACGTTGTCGAGACAGCTGGGAATGGGGTTGGGTGCAGTGGATTACCAGGACGTCCTATGTGTCTCGTTAAGCTCTTAGCACTCCACAATGCTTTGCTGTGTATCGCCTCTTGCCCGTTGGCCCATAGAAGAACCAGCGCTCAGGCAGCCGAAAACCAGTCTTCACATGCTGGGTAGACAAATCCCACTTCACCGAGGTTTTTATCTCATCGGTTTACCCTCACCTGGTTTAGCCGGTCAGTCGAGACCGTTTACCGGGGTGTGGCCGCTGTGCATGCTACAGCTACTTGGAGCCACAGGTGAGAGTTGAGTGCCAGGTGGGGACCAAAGGTGGTAAACTACCCCAAGGAGGCGTACGACTGCTCCCCATCCAGAGGTGCTACCCCGCCCATGGACACCCCATACCCCCCATATCATATAATCTATATCACAAAAAAAAATTCGCCAATAAGTCAATAACCTTATTCATTATTTTCTATTTTTGAATAGCTTACGTGTATGTTAGACATTAAAAAGTATTTTAAAAGTTTAACGAAGAGGCTATTAAGAAAAAGCCAGATGTAGAATGCAGCTCACACTTTTAGACGCTATTGTTAGAGTAAGCGCTGAGCTTTTGTGTACAAATAAATGCAGTAAGGACTTTCTCATGTCACCAAGCATGCTTGATGACTTGACATCTGATAAAGTTTATAATAATACTGCAAATAGCAGTCTAGAGGAAACGGATGACCTGAAGATTTTCTTTCAAATTTGTATGTTAGTATCAAAGTCTATTTACTTTGTGAGTACAACTATACATACGAACATTGGCATTTACACATTTATTAACCCTTTTCTCCTGGTTTTACCTTCATTTTAATTAGTTAAGTAATTTTCAGCGTTATGAGCCGTCCTTTAATGACGTCACACGATTTTTGCAGATTTTTCAATAAATTTGTACCCCCCAACCCCTCGTAACACGTAATCAAGAGCTAGACCCTTTACAATATGTCGTCACAGTTCTTAAAAGCACCCTCCCCCTTGCCATACATCGCCCCAAATCTGTGACCCCCCCCCCGCCCCCTAGGTGCGTGACGTCATTTTTGTTGACATTTTTCATATAACATAAGTTTGGCCTTTTTTTGCCTTTTTTGGCTGTCAGTTTGGCCTTTTACCCAAATTGCAATCTGGCAACCCGGCCATGAGCTACCGCCCGGGTGACACCAATCCTATTGACGCCTCTGTGCGTAAGTATAATATATGGATGGCCTCTAAGACATAATCTCTAACAAAAAGGTGTCACATGTAATCTGAGATTGGATAAAGTGGTTGGGAAAAAAAGTTCATAAAATTAATGTTCTTGAAAAGTCTAGGCAAAATGTTTTTTTTGGTTTTTTGTTTTTTGTTTTGTTGTTTGTTTTTTGTTGTTGTCTTCTTCAAATTGTAACTGACACTTACAGTGTAGATAAAACTGTGTTAAATGCGGAGAGCTAGATACAATGCTGAAAATGATTATGGAAGTCAGAATTAATTGTCATGCATTGATTGAATTAGGGGTTAAATGTGCCAAAATTTGAATGCAATATAGTTACAATTAAATCGCACCATTTAAGAAAGAAACCAAATCGTAAAAAATTCGAAAAATAGAAAATTACTCTAATTCACGGGCGTGGTTAAAGTGTGAGGGAGTGGGAGATAGTAATAATTAAAATTCCTTGAAATTATTTCATTTTAATGCATATTTTGTCAGGTCACCTTTATAGAGCAGAAGTTGTCGCATTGCAACCATCACAGTTTGTTGGGTTATGTCACCTGATCACCACAAACTCTTACAGTGTTTTGGATAATCCTACCATAAATGACCCACTAGATAAAATGAAACCTGCCACGCAAACCCATAAAAATTACCATAAAAAATCTAATAACACTAATAATCAAAACCCTCTCAAGACACTAATAATTAATTTCCAAAGTATTAAAAATAAAATTCCAGATTTAGAGCCACTTATAAAAACAGAAGAACCAGACATAATTGCTGGCTCTGAAACTTGGTTGAACCCCAACATATATAACTCAGAAATATTTAACAACAATTATAATATCTTTTAGAAAAGATAGACCAGACAATAATGGAGGAGTGCTGCTTGCAATCAAATCAAATATCATAGCTGAAGAAATTACTACACAATCAAATTTTAATATAGAGTCTGTTTTTTGTAAAATAGTTACACCAAACTCAACACCACTTATTGTAGGCAGTATAAATACACCACCGAATACTAACCTAGAATACATGAAACATCTTTGTAGTCAATTAAATTTCATTAAAGAAAATCATAAAACTCTGCAATTTGGATTATGGGGGACTTCAACCTTCCAGATATAAATTGGAAAAACTATACAATTGATAACCATCTAACAAATAAAGATATTAACGAACACTTTATAAGCACTATAAACAACTTAAACCTAGAACAGATAGTAAAAAAAAAGACAAGGAAAAATAAAACACTAGATTTATTCCTAACAAATAGACCAGGACTAGTGTTAGACTATAACATAATTCCTGGACTGTCCGACCATGATATTGTTAGGGTCATCAATACAATAAAAACTAAAATTAATAAGATACCTAGAAGAATAATATATCTTTGGAATAAATGTAATTCAATAAAACTACACCAATCAGCGGCTAACTTCCAACAAAATTTCCTATGTAAATTTAAAATAAATAGCCCAGTAGAAGAAATTTGGAAAGATATAAAAACAAATATAAAAACTATAATGGATGAGATGTTCCAACAAAACTAACATCAAATAAAATTAACAAATGTTGGTTCAATTTTAAATTAAAAAAGCTATGCAAACAAAATCATAACTTATTTAAGAAATTTAAGGCTACCAATTGAAAAAGGATACACAAACAGTACTTAAAGATTAAACACTTGACACAAAAACTTAGTCGAAACCTCCAAAATGAATATATAAACAATTTAATTTCTAAAGATAACAATAACAACTTATGGTCCTTTATCAAATCTATAAAAAAAATTTTACCTACAGGAATAGCTACACTAAAAGGCTCAAATGATAAAACCTATAATGATAATGAGACTAAAGCTAATATCCTTAACACATACTTTGCATCATCATTCTCTGCCTCAGGCGACAAGGAAGTTTTAATGAATTTAAATAAAATGGAAGAAATAGACAACATAACTGTAGACGAGATAGGTATACATTCACTCCTAAAAAACTTTAAAATAAACAAAGCCATTGGCCCAGATGAATTGTCTGCAAGGTTATTAAAAGAACTAAGCAATGAACTGTCCCCAATCCTTTTAGTTCTGTTTCAAGCCTCTCTAAACCAGGGTAAAATGCCACAGGATTGGAAATTAGCTAACGTAACTCCCTTCTTTAAGAAAGGTGATAAATCAGACCCTGGTTATTACAGACCTGTATCACTTACTAGTATCACCTGTTAATTACTAGAACACATAATGTATAGTAAAATAGTTAGCCACCTAGACAAATATAATGCCTTATTCCCACATCAACACGGCTTTATAAAAAACAGATCATGTGAAACACAATTAATAGGTTTAATAGATGAATTATCAAAAGGCTTAGACAATAATGATCAAATAGACACAATATTAATTGACTTTTCAAAAGCATTTGACAAAGTTCACCACCTTAGTTTACTTAAAAATAGGGCTGCGGAAATTATCGATTAATTTCTCGATTAATCGTTAAACATTTTTTCGATTAAATATCGATTGAAATAATTTTAATCGATAAAAATTCGATTAAAATTTAAGAAAATATTTATAATATTTTTAAAAAATTTTAGTAATGAATAATAAATTATTAATAATTAATAATAATTTATATTTTTTTTTACGTACAAACATTTCCCGCGTAATATTAAAATTTATTTTATTAAATAATGTTGACCGGCAGACGTCAACTGAAAAATGGCTGACAGCCAGAGCCGTCTTTACACCATTTTGGGCCCCCGGGAAAAGAAATAGTGTTGGGCCCTTCCCCTGCAGGAAAAAAAATGAATATACATAATATATATAAATAAACATCATCCCATGGGGCCCATATGCTCGTGGGCCCCCGGGCAAATGCCTAAAGGGCCTATGCGTTAAGACGGCCCGGATGACAGCATCAGCGCAGTTAAATTTAAACATATAACTAGAAAGTTGAGCAAATATGTTGTTTTTAAGCTAAATGCGGATGGAAAAGTCAAAGATGGTGAAAACGTTTACTGTGTTCACTGCCATAAACAATTCTCTTTTAAAGAATCAAATACATCTCTGACGTACCACCTTCAGCACAAATCAAGTATCAATACATTGTCATGAAATTTAGTTCAAAATATTCTTAATTTTCAATGTCCGTGAGAAATATTCAGTTTGACGACATAAATTTATATTTTTGGCTTTAATCGAATTATCGATTAATTAATCGATAATTTTTCAAAAGTTAACGATTAAATTTAAATTAATCGATAACAGCCGTACTTAAAAAGCTTAATTACTTTGGAATCTCAGGTCCCTTACATCACTGGATCCAAGACTTCCTTTTGGGCAGGGAGCAAACTGTAATAATTAATGTATCTAAATCTGCACCAATAAAGGTTAACTCAGGAGTTCCACAAGGAACTGTGCTAGGTCCCTTACTCTTTTTTTATTTATATAAATGATTTACCCAACAACATCTCAACAGGTACAAAAGTTAGGTTATTTGCTGATGATTGTATCATCTATAGAACAATTAAATCAGAACAAGATAGCAAAATTTTACAAAAAGACTTAGATGAATTCATAAAATGGAAAACTAACTGGAGTATGTCTTTCCACTAGACCTGCCAGCCGATTTTTTTTTAAAATTTCGGCTGGTTGACACAATTTTTCGGCTGATATCCGGATTAGCCGGATTTCTCCGTAAATTGACATTTGCAGCAAAATATTCGTAAACATCATCGACGGATGTTCCAGCAAGTGTTACAGGTGCCGGTACGTTGAGAGATGGGCAATTAATTTTGAAGAAGTCAACAAAACCATCTTTAGCCACATTTTCAAAGGCGAGCAAGTCTCTAAAGAACCAGATAACGATATCTCTTGTCAGTTCATGACTTGATGCTGCCTGACATTGACTGTTGCCTTCTCCATACTTATGTAAATATCCCACAATTGTTTTGACTTTTCTTGACTTTGTACTGACACGTTGTGCTTGACACTTAAGTGAAGATTCATATTGCCACTTTATGTAATTGCGGTAAAATTGGTTACTTTCGAAATGTGACCCTCGTCCCCAAATGACTGCTGAGCAGTGAGACACAGCTGACAATAAACTCGATCTTCGTCTAAATTTCTCCCATCAGCAGAGAACAGGCCACCAAAATATTTCCAGCATTGTGCTTTAGAATTTCCATGAAGCTAGGCGGTTTAGGTTTTACTTGTAGGTTTTTAATGCACTGCCTCTTTTCCCGGTTTATATGACATTTGCTGACATTTGAGTTCACCTAAAATCATCATATAGTTATAAAGAATTGTTACATCAGAAATGGTGTAACGTAAAAAGTTAATCCTGTAGTCTTAGCACGTATATTATTTCACTGCGAATTTTTATTTTCTCTTGAGAACTTTCGTTTTTAATGTATTAAATGCATTTATATGTTATATTTTTAGCTATTACAGCGTTAATTTGTAAGGCTTTTTAATTTATTAGGCTGTTTTCGGCCCTTGACGCTACATAATCAGAATAGAGTAGGATACATCCATTTTGTTTATCTAGCACCATACTTGCTGGGTTGTCACAGCAAGAGGCCAAGCAAATTTTCTCACTTACAAACAAAAAATAATCAAACATCTAGTAAGGAAATAAAAAATGAAATTGTAATTTAAATATTTATTGATCTTCTAAGAAACTTAAAATAGATGAATGAAACTTTTTTAAAAACATCTTCAGTCAGTAAATTTATTTTAGCATGGGTAAAAAAAATCTAGCTAGCAGGGTGCTAGATAAACAAAAGTGATGTATCCTACTCCGATTATGTAGCGTCAAGGGCCGAAAAGAGCTATATTAACTAAAATATAACATATATAAATGCATTTAATACATTAATAAAACAAACCCGTAAAAAAACAAATTTTTGACTAAATCCTTTATGTACGAGACGTAACTAAAAGAATGTTCATTATAATACGCAGCGCAAGACAATCCAAAAATACAAAATTGTAGTTGTGTCGTAAAACAGGTCTAATATAATGCGCACCGATCAGGAATATGTTTATAAAAAGTGTTGTCAGTCAGTGGCGTAGCTAGGGTCATGTGCGCCCGGGGACATGACACAAAATATGCGCCCCTTGTCGGACCGAACGATTCTGGGGAATCACTGATCAAAAAAAAATATTATAATTATTTATTTTTTTTAAAATATTTAAAAATTGAAATTTTACGGTTTATATGGTTCATTTTCGAAGCTTTTGGTATTTTAATGAAATAGAATACAGAATAATATTTCTCTATACGGTTGTAAAAAATTTATTTGAAAAAAATACCCTATTAATCATACATGACTCGAATAGACATAGTCTACAAAAAATTGATCCTCCTTGATTTGAATGGCGCAAACTTGTTAATCACGTTGTCAAAATTAATATTCTCAAGTGTTTCTCTTTCGATGCAAAGGAGGGCAAGATCACTAAGACGATCTTGTCCCATTGAAGCATGTAAATAAGACAACATTAGCTTCAGTTTGCCGAAGGACCGCTCACAGTTTCAGTAGAAACAGCAATTGTTAGAAGTATTTGAAGTGAAATGCGCAAATTCGGAAATACGTCATCTCCATATGAAACAATAAAACCAAGAAGATCCAAAGTAGTTTCTGATAGAACTTCAGCCCGGTTACTGAGTAGCATTTTTCAGTCTCTGATTTATGTGCACAATTCGTGACCATTGACGTCAGTGTGGTATAAATTAGCAAATCTAAGCAATTTTAACGAAGTGTATCGACTTTTGTCTCAGCAAGAAGAGTTTTTACGTCTAGTAAAAAACAAAATTTGTTGTTTAGGTTTTTGAGACGTAAAAACCGTATAGATATCTCTTTTTGGAGTCTATCAATTACGCTGTTCATATCACGTGAAATTCCTTCTTCTGCAGAAAGTCCTGCATCTCTTGTTAATCCTCCGGGCATCCTCCGATGTCGTTTATTCCTTCTGTCAACCTCGATTCCCAAAGTTGTGTATCTTATTTTCCATGGTCTACAGCAACCTGGCTCAAATGATCACGAATGTTGACAATTTCTGACTCAAGCGATTCAAGATTAGATGCTGCTTCCTTGAAATTCACAGTAGGATTCTGCAACCGTTTCTAGACACAATCAATTGTCCCAAGTATGATGAACCAGAAATGTAAAAAAATAGGAAGTTAAAGTTTAATATACCTACCAGCAAAGCTTCTGCATCACATCTAGTGTATGTTCTAATAATTTTTCCAACCTCCCTACCAGTTCATCTAGTCCTCATAAATAGCTTTAACAGCTTCTGATCGTGCACTCCAACGTGTTTCAGACTCCCTCTTCATTGTGATTGGCACAACTCTTTTTAATTCTTCCCAACGAGTTGTTGAACAAGAGAAACAAAAATTTATACTTTCAAATGTTCAACAAAAAAAAACAAAAACACACACACAAAAACGTGATGGTAACTGGATCCTGTTTAGCTGAGTGTACTCTTGCTAAGTTTAAGCTGTGGTTGTCACAGTTGATCCACAATGCTCTGTGATTTCTAGCACATATACGCTGTTTGAAGGCCGGATATATGCCCAGTCATTACAGTAGCATTGTCATAACATTGCGACCCACAGTCGGTTAGTGGTATGCTATTAGATTCCAGTTTTTCTACGATAACTCTTTCAAGCAGGTTTGCTGCGTCTTTTGAATGTATCTGTACAAAACCTAAAAATGATTCTTTGATGGTTACTTTTTTAGTTTGAAAATTAACATCCACAAATCTGATGACTTGATAGAACTGTTCCCAGTGTCCTAGATCGAATCTTGATTCAAGTAAGATACCGTAGTACTTGTTTTTTCTGATTTCACGCAACAGCTGATTCCTTAAAGTCGATGTAAGTAGGTGGATAAATTCATTTTGGATTTCCAGTGATAAATAAGATATTGAACCTGGATTATCTCGGGCATGTTGTAGGTTTTTTTCTAACGGCGGATCATATTGAGCAACAAGTTTGATCACAGAGAGACAGGAACGAGAGGCGGTGTCTGCTGTTTCATATGAAAGGAATCCAACTTACTTTGACATACCGATGGAAGCCCGAGAGAGGAGAGAACTTCCCTCCTCACCCCGACTTTACTCCCTCCAAAGAGGGATTGGGGAAGTAATTTTTTTTAAAGAGTCACAGCAAAGGGACGCGAATTAACCATTCTGTAAGCCAGTGGTTCTCAACCTTTTGAGATTCAATAACCACTTGAAAAATGTGAGTCTTAGCTACGGACCACTACTAAAAATCGTGCTACTGCCATGCTGGAAAGTTAAATATAATTATATTGTGTATATAGCTAGCTATAAGTAATATACATGTTAGTTAGTAAAACTATAATAATATGCTACGATTTGCGTGCTCCAAAAACAATATTGTAATGGCTTTCTTTTGTAACGAACAAATGTCATTCACATTAGTCTCATAGTCTTCTTATTTAATTCTACTTGCTTACTATAAAAAAAACTTTAAGTAATAAACAGTAGTTTGTATTAAAAAGATTGCCATGTTAGTTTATTTAGTACGAACGATGTTTTGTTTTTATTGTAAGCAATGCAGAAAATCCACTTTCACAAAGTTGCAAAGGGTAAATGTATTTTAAAAGCTAGCTGAGACAGTTAGGAGTACTCAAAATTTCATTAAGCCCACTTTCTGATGCAACATATTCAAAATGGTATCGCTAGTCAGTTCAATGAATTGGTTTAATTACGATGCTGGTCTTTTTTTTATTTGATGAGTGAACGTGTGCGAGATTAGGTCTGGACACTTACGAAAAACCACTGAACGTTAAAAATCACAAAAGTAGAATATAAATTGGTTCTGCATTGGTTGAATATGACCAGAAATCAAATTTATTAACAGTTTGTTTATTTATTTCAGCATTTTATGGTTACTCGGTGGTTTCGTACAATTGATCAAACATCTCAAAGGTACCTTGAAATAATCTTCTTTTCCAAAGATCAAGATTTTTGGTAAAAGCAGACACTTTGTCACTGAGAATAATTAAATGTGTCTGCTTTCCTTGCCGAGTTGAATTAAGTTTATTGAGTTCTTCAAAAATTTCAGCCAAATAAGCCAGAACAGCAACCCATAAGCTATGGTTCAAATGATCAACAAGCTTTGAGTTTTTTCTAAATAAAAACTCTCTTACGTCATCAAGTTATTCAAACAGTCTGATAACCAGCGAACTTCAGAATACATCAGTAACTGAAATGTTCAAGATTCATATTCGAACATAAGAAATCAAAGAGACAGAATTTAATAGACGAGCCTTGATAAAATTTTAAAACTATTTAGGCCAGATCAAAAATATATTTGAAGTCTGCTTTAATTCTTTTACTTGCTAGTCTTTCTTGGTGAATCATACAGTGAGTAAATTTCATGCCTTGCTCGTGGACCACCAGGCACATCTTCGTGGACCACTAGTGCTGCGCAGACCACAGGTTGAGAACCACTGCTTTAAGCCACTCCTTTCTCTTGTCTTTGTCATTTTGGTTGCTTTTAGTATTGTCTCTGTCTGCTCTATTAATAGAATCGCCTTTGCCTCTTACTGCTCCCCTAGTCTCACTCCCAGCAACAAACAATTTTTTATAACGCCATCAGCAATTCTTCATTGTGGATGTGTCATTTATTTATGAGTAGAATGGCGCCCGTTAACGCTTAATGGGGGCGCCTAAATCATGCTTGTCAACTGGTTTGTAATGAAGATATTTTCGGAGCTCCAAAATTCAATCTTACAAACGTATTTGGGATACAATAGTTTACATCAAAATAAAATTAAGTAATGAGTTTTAATACTCATTTTGGCGCCCCCTAACGTGGCGCCCGGGGAAATATGTCCCCCCTGCCCCCCTCGCTACGCCACTGATTGTCGGTAAAATACGCACCTTATTGCGCGACAGAAAGGTTGTTCAATATAATACGCACCCTTACACTCTATCTAAAAAAATAACATGATACATAGGAATAAATGAAATAATCTTAAAAAATCAATTATTCAAATACGGTACTTGTGATCGATCTGAAACTTTGATACATTGTTTTTATCATCGGTACAAAACTGCCTGAAAATTTTCAGCTCGCTAGCTTACGAGGAAGTGGGTTAAAAATCTATCAAAAGTTTTGGCGACAAGCAAGCAAGCAAGCAAGGGCGCATGCAGACAACACGAGTTAATATAAAGGATTTAATTTTAAAAAAAAGGTAAAAAAAACAAGTTTTTGACTATAAATCCTTTATGTACAAGAAGTAACTAAAAGAATGTTCATGATAATACTCAGCGCAAGACCATCCAAAAATACAAATTTGCAGTTGAGTCGTAAAACATGTTTAATATAATGCGCACCGATCAGGAATATGTTTATAAAAAGACTTGTCAATAAAATACGCACCTTATTGCGCGAGAGAAAGGTTGTTCAATATAATACGCACCGCGACGCTCTATCTAAAAAATAGCATGATACATGGGAATATATAAAATAATCTAAAAAAACAATAATTTAATTACGGTACATGCGATCGATCTGAAATTTTGATACACCTGTTTTTATCATCGGTACAAAACTGCCTGCAAAATGTCAGCTCGCTAGCTTACGAGCAAGTGGGTTAAAAATCGATCAAAAGTTTTGGCGACAAGGGTGGGCGGTCGGGTGGGTGGTCGGGCGGGTGGGCGGCCGCAGACACCACGAGTTAATATAAAGGATTTAAAAATGAAAATTCTCCCGAGAAAATAAAAATGCGCAGCAAAAAAATTTACGTGCTTAAACTTCAGGATCACCCTTAAAAATCATCAGTTATTGACTAAACTCAGTGGCGTAGCTAGACCTTTCGCCGCCCGGGGCGGTCTCCAATTTGCCGCCCTTTCTAGGAAATTGAAAGTATTGTTTTTATAAAGTAATAAACATAAATAAATAAATGTAATTGAAACAAAGTAAAGGTGGCGAACATTTTTACCATTGGATTCCATATTTAAGTTTTATTAGCAGCAATAAAGGAGGCTAAATAAGATGTTATACCTATAAATACATATATTATAAAAATACAAGATACTTACTTAGGTTGCAGGGTCCCCAAAGAGACAAACATATTCCAAATTTACACACAAAAATTATGAATGAATTATTTTTTTGTAAACAAATTGTGTACATTAGTATGTAAACATATTATTTATAAATTTATTTTCTAACTTTCATAGTAGAAAAATCGTGTATTATGCTATTAAAATTTAAATAATTTGTTATAATTTGTTCTATGGACAATATTGCACGATTTTTTAGTCTTATTTTATACACTCATTGTGGAACGAAGATAATTTTTTTATCAACTTCAGTTTGGAGAAGCTCCTTTCACAACTAGCGACACTGATAACAATAAAATTCATAGCAAGACTTCAATGTTGGTTACAGAAGTTTCCAATCTATACTATTGAATAAATTTTTAAAAACTCAAGGGGTCATTTTCCTCCACTTTTCCAATGGAATGCCTCTTTTTGTAGTGTAGGTACAGCCATAAAACCTGGATCATTTTTCTTTCAATATGGAACTGTTCTTTATCAACAATGTCAATAAAATCATTTATTTGACATTAAATTTCTTCATTTAGTAGGTTATATGGGATTATACACGAATATTTTCTTACAAGGTCATGCAACTGATCAAAGCGTTCTTTTAAGTCCTTTATATTTCGATCCATGGATTAAAACATTTCTCGTTGTACTTCATGTTCTAAAGATAGGACAACTGATTGTGAATTTTCCTCACTCATGAGTTTTTCCCTTCTAACTCGGCGTTCAGTCGATGTCTCCATCTCTTCACAAATTATTTTGGCTGCTATAACAGCTTTTTGTATTAGCACATCTCTTTGTTCCATGAAATGGGTTTGCAAAGGATTTAGTTTTATATGGCACTAGCCGGGTTACCCGGCGTCGCACGATTAAAATAATAGTCAACAGATTTTAAAAAAAAATATTTCAATTCATTCATTGAAAAACAATTTAAAAAATAAATTGAAATGTAATTAAAAATAAGTACATGTAATTTATATATTGCTTATATTAAGGCTTGTCGATAGACTATATTTTTGGTTTTTCCGTCTGGTGCAAAAATGAAAAGATTTGTTGGTGACCCAACTCTAGAACATGCCACATATAGCTGTCCGTGGGCAAAGCATGCTTCCTCAAGTACAATGCCTGCCACTTTTAAAGACTGTCCCTGTGCCTTGTTGATAGACATGGCAAATGCAAGCCTGATTGGAAACTGGAGGCGCTTGAAATCAAAAGGCATATCTGTTGGTATGAGTGGAATTCTTGGGATGAAGACATCTTCTCCTTTGGCGCAGCCTGTCAAAATTGTGGCTTCTATTACATGAGGTAAGAGATGCTTGATGCTCAATCGTGTTCCATTGCATAGTTTAGGGGGATCCAAATTTCTCAGAAGTATGATAGGAGCTCCGATTTTAAGTTCCAAGTTATGTGATGGCATGCCAGGAGGATCTAATGAATTCAAAAATTCTGTTGGATAGTAAACAGCTTGGGCCGGATCTGTAACCGTATCAATAGATTTGTAGTTGTTTGAAATGCCTGGTAGAAAATTTTGAATTTGAGAATTGATGCTGTTGACACTTGAATTCTTTGGAGCAAGAATGGCCCTTTCGCACAACCACTCAGGATTTTTAAACTGGTCTTGGATGTTTGGAAAAACGGCAAGTTTCAACTCTTCAAGTGACTTTGCTACAGTGCAAAAATTTGATGGGAAAGAAACTGTTCCTGATGCTGGGTCTACCTGCCACTTTCCATCGCCAAGTTGAAGCAATTGATGTGAGAAGTAGCCTGCTGCATTATCTCCATGTAAATGGACTCTCATGTTGGTGGTCAGAGTCATTTTCTTGACCTGTTTCCACAGAGTTGAAGCTTTGAGGAAGGCATTCAACTCATCGCTTGGTGTTGACCTTGGAATGACAGGCAAAGTTTGTCTAAAATCTCCAGCTAATACCACAACTGTTCCTCCCATTAGTTTTGTGTTTCCTTTTAAATCCTGAAGAGTGTTGTTCAAGGCTTCAAGAGCTCGCTTGTGTGACATTGTACACTCATCCCAGACAATGAGAGAACACTGTTCTAGTACCTTGGCCTTTCCTGATCCTTTTGATATGTTGCAGGTTACATTCTCAGAATGGTTCATGTTCAAAGGTAACTTGAAGGCAGAATGAGCTGTTCTACCCCCGGCAAGCAATGTTGATGCTATGCCAGAAGAAGCAACGGCTAGAGCAATACCTTTGTCTCGTCTGATTGTAGCCAAGAGCAAATTGATCACAAATGTTTTACCTGTACCTCCTGGAGCATCAAGGAATATGATTCCACCTTTTTTTGAGGTAACCAGTTCTAAGATGTGAATGTAGGCAGCTCTTTGATCCTCAACTAAACGTGGTTGATTTTCTGAGACATAGGCCATCAATTCATTTGTGTTATAATTTTGTTCTCGTAGAATTTCACTATTCTGAAGATTGTTTTCATTTCTTTGAGGCGTTGGTAACCCAAACTGGTCAAGGTTCCTTCCTGACATTGATACACACAAATCCTCCAACAACATAAGACACCTTTTGTAAATCTCATTAGAGAACTCAATTAGCAGTGTTTGATTCTCTCTCTTGGTTTGCAACATAATGTCCTCACTCAAATATGTTTTAAATGTATCCCAGAGAGCAAGTGGATTAGAAACAGAGCATGTTGTCAGCAAAATTGAAAACAGATGTCTCAAACGGGTAGGTGATTGAGATGTACACGCCTCCTCCATGGTCAAGACCCAATGGTGATCGTTTTCTAGTAGCCCTTGCATTTGGCAAGCTTCCCTAAATGTAGCACACACATGACCATCAACAGTTTTTAAGTCAGTGTAGGATGTTGGTCCTCTAACAACATGAAGTAGCATACTCAAAAAGAAGCATTCTGCATTAGATGGGTGAACGGTGTACACACGTCCCAATGCATCTGAAGATTTTATCCCTGGATGATATTCAACATCTGCTCCTTGTTTTCGGCGTTTAAATAATTTTTGAGAAGCATTCCAAGTATAGTACCTTGGAACAACACAATAGAGAATGGTTTTTGCAAAGTCGTCTTGTTGGCACAGTTGAAAAAAAGCTGTCAAAGTTGTTCTTGGTGGCTCCAGAATTTGATGATATATATTTTCTTGGTTGAAGTATACTCTTTGCCCATTTTCAAGATGAACACTCAAGTGAACAACTGTTGGATACCGTTCATGAATTTGGAAATTCAAAATTCTCCAGACTGCTTCATTACTGCTGATGTAACGACCCATTAGAAATTTTTGCACCTCATCTGGATTCTCTTGGTTTCCTTCAAGACCAAAAACGGCCTGGTCACTTCCTTTATTGACGTACTTGCAGATGTATTTGATGGCCTTGACAGATTGGCAAGATTCGACATTTATGTGAGCTTGAAACATTTTTGTCAAAATTGGAGTGTAGGGAACCACCCATCTGTTGTCCATTTCTATTTCTTGATATGTTGAACCAACCTTCATTTTGATTTTTGCAGTAAAACCACCATCTCCTGGTTTACGGCGTCTGTACACAGGATAGCCATCTTCACCAGTTTTAGTTTCTTGTATCAAATTCCTTGGATATTTTTTTGAGCATTTCCCATCAACCATGCAAGCAGAGTTTCTGTTCAAGTTTCCACAGGGTCCATGCAGCATATTTTTCACAACAATTTCAAACAAAAAATTATCTTGTGTAGAGTTTGGTATTTCTGCTGAGATTACATTGTCAATTTGATTAGGTCGTAATTTTTTCATCAGCCAGATTAGGATGTGTGCATGGGGTAAGCCTCTCTTCTGCCATTCAATTGAGTACATCCAGCATCTCGTTTCACCATAGACATGACTTTTTGTAATGACTCCCATTAATTTTGATAGTTTTCGTTTGAAGACTCTAGCAACCAAATCATGTCGATCCACTGCTGATTGGCCAGGTAAAAGATGAGCCTGAATTTCTTGCCATAGTGGATTGCATGTAAAGGTGATAAACAAATCTGGCCTTCCATAATTTCTGACATAAGTCATAGCATCTTGAGTGTACTCATGCATGTGTCTTGGACTTCCTGTAAATGTTGCTGGCAAGATAACCATTTTCCCCAGATCATTTGGATTGGCATCATTTGCAATGGCATCTCTGAGGTGAATGTAGTCTTCAACTCTCAGCTTCTTTTGATTTAGACGGATGTAGAGCAAGCGTTCACTTTCAATTTTCGCGTACATATCTACGATGAATTGATGGAACAGCTGTCTAAATTTCAAGAGATGGTTATCTTCACCACTGCGAATCATGATTCGATATGCATAAAAGTCCATTGCTGTAACCTTTTTACCCAAAACATTGTTTCCCGTGTCTGGGTTTGTCTGAGGAATGCCAAAGGAGTACCCATCTTCACCTTGCCAAAACATTAGGGGATATTGCAGAGCATCATAAGAGCGATGAGTTTCTGCAACTCTTTGGAGAAGGTTGTTTCGCTTTTGAAGGACAATGTCACGTCTGTCAAATTCATTTCCTACCATGACAATGGCCACTTCATCAAATGTTGGTACATTGAACCGCCTTTGGTGTTCATGTCTTGGTGCTTTGTCAGCTCGTATCACAACTTTGTATTCATCAGTTGGCATTCTTTCTAGAGCTGTCTTGAAAATTTGAAGGTAGGCATTGTTTGCATGTAGGAGTTCTTGCAACTCCAAAACAACATTTTGTTGCAAGTCTGGAAAGTTTGCACATCTTTGTTGGACTTCTCTAGCTTGGTCTCCCATGAAATAGATCTGCAGAAACTGTGGTTCGCCTTCAGCTGGCAGCAGAGATCCAGCCCTGTGATAAATTTGGCCTTGAACTTTAAATGTTGGCATGAATCCTTGTTCACGAATTTCTTTGCTGGCACCAAAAGATGTCATTTGAAAGCATGAGTTGTATTTTCTGATGTTGGCTAGGAAGCGTTTAGACGTTTGAGATACACCTTGAAGCAAATGATCAAGTGGCTCAGGTGGATGTTGCAGAGTCTCTAGTTTAACTTTGCCATTTGAACAGCACATTCCAGGGTGCTCATCTTTCCATTTAAATGCACTGCAATGCTTGCAGATCAAGTTCATCTCACCAATGTTGACCTTTTCATGTTGATGGTATGGAATATCTGGGTCATATTGATGAGCAGCACCTTTTAGGTCTTGCTGCATTTCATTTCTTCTTCTGTTTAAATTTCCATTTCTCTGGTCTGCAAGTCTTATTTGGGTTTGTTTTTTTGTTTCATTTGCTCTTCTCATTGAAGATCTGACTCTTTTTTCATCAAGTCTTGCCTGTGTTTGTTTATTGGTTTCATTAGCTCTTCTGATTGAAACTCTTTCTCTCTCATCATCAAGTCTTGCCTGTGTTTGTTCACTGGTTTCATTAGCTCTTCTGATTGAAACTCTTTCTCTCTCATCATCAAGTCTTGCCTGTGTTTGTTCACTGGTTTCATTAGCTCTTCTGATTGAAACTCCTTCTCTCTCATCATCAAGTCTTGCCTGTGTTTGTTCACTGGTTTCATTAGCTCTTCTGATTGAAACTCTTTCTCTCTTATCATCAAGTCTTGTCTGTGTTTGTTCACTGGTTTCATTAGCTCTTCTTATGGAACCTCTTTCTCTCTCATCATCAAGTCTTGCCTGTGTTTGTTCACTGGTTTCATTAGCTCTTCTGATTGAAACTCTTTCTCTCTCAACAGCAAGTCTTGCCTGTGTTTGTTCATTCGTTTCATTTTCTCTATGTAAGGCTTGCTTCTTTGCCGTTTTAGAAACACGACCTAATTGAGTTTTTCTTTTTGGGGGCATGATTTCTCTGAAGAAAGATTGGAACATAATAGCTTATATATTGTTTTAGTGTACAACTGCTTTTAAGTATTTCCCTTTGTTAAAACTTTCTTCTTAAATACCATACTGAAGGTTCCCCCCCCCCTTTTAGCATCAATAAACTTATAAGTAACTTAGATAAATAAGTAACTTATAAGTAAATTATTAAATTAGTTTAAATTTTGCTACCCCATGACTATTTGTTTAATTCGGACACATCAATTGTGTTTAGACATTTGTAAAACAGGTGAAGTGTTAATTTAAGTTTTGGATATATAATTTGTTTAGTGATATTTTGTATTGATTATAAGATCCAAAAAAAAATATTCAGAAGAGATTTATTTAATTTAACCTTCACAAGATCAATAAATATATGTATTTAATTCATCCTTCTTAACATCAATGAACAGATGAATTTAATTTATTCTATTAGCACCACTAAATGGCTGAAAGGTATTAGATAAGCTAATATATAAACTTGTTTACTACTTCAAGTTTGGTTAGGTAGGGTTAGTTATAGTAAAATCTTAAAAAACACATTCTAAAGAGATTAATTTCATTTGTTCTTCTTAAGAATGTCAAGTTCTAATGATTTTTATGACTCACAAGGCTTCAACTCAATAAGTAAAAACACCATCAGAAGAATCAATATTTTAATTGAACAAAGAAATCCTTCAAGGCAAAATAATAACAACACTGTGCGTGCTCTCCGCTACAAAATCGTCCCTCTAGCATATCTCTCTATTGACGTCATCCCACACCAAACTACGTCACACCAAGCATGTGTCAAAATAGTGCGCACTGTGCAACAGTCAAACATTGACATTCCCAAAGCGGGAAAACCCCATCTAATATATAAAGATGAAAGTTTGTTTGTTTGTTTCTTTTGTTTGTTTTGTTACTCATAGAATGCCACACCGTTGGACCTAGGTGCTGAAATTTTGCATGGGACCCTCATTTGACCCGGGACAGGTCATAGGCTATGTAGTTTTTTTCTTATATAAAAAACTGACTCATCACTAATTGAATTCTCCAACTTCGCGTGTAGGTAGAAGCATGAAACTTTGGGAAGTTGTTGAGTAGCCTCTCACGACGATCATTTGCGTAAAAAAGTTGCAATTCAGTCATGGGGGCCGGGGGCACAAAGACGTTTTTTTCATTATATGGGCTATATGAAAATTGATATTTAAATATTTTTTTTGCTCGTTACCACCACGGAAGTGTACTTAACAACCACCCAGAGTTTTATGCTTCTAACTACACGGAATTAGTGATCTTTAGGTTCACTTGTGTTAAGTTTAATGACTTTCTTAATAAGTTCGTTAGCTAAAGTTTAAATAGTTAATTTGTTTAGCTTATGTAAACATAAAATTATGTAAACATGAAATGACAACATAGGTCCTAGGCCTTTATATGCATGTCAAGATCATTGATTCTTATTTTTAATAAGTAAGTTTATAGTAATGAGCAAGTTTTATTATGTTGTTGAAAATATTCAAATAGTTATTTGTTAAGTATGTATGTGTATGCAACGATTTACTTTCTTCTTATTTTTTTGTATTTCTCTTGATTAACTTCATTTAGTGCCCTCCCCTTTTCTATACTAATAAAAGCCTAAGCCCCCTCTCACTAATGGTCCAACTTCCCATTTGACTAAAAGTCTGTAAAATTTACGAATCATACTAAAAACAATTAAGCACGACTCAACTCTGAACTAAAAGTAATTAGTAAAAATCGCCCTTTATCTAATTTCCAGAAACAAAAACAGGAATTTTTTTTTACAAAATATAATGTCTTATCTCAAAACGGGAATCAAAAAAGAATTGTATCCCTTGGTGAAACAGCAACATATAAGATTTTGGAATCCATCGCTAAATGGACCGTTTTGTAGAAAGGGACAAAAGTGAACAAATTATAGTCAATTTTTAGTCAATTAAAGTTAATTTAAAGGCGGGCGCTTAAAATGAAGTCTTATAATGCAGTACTGCTCCAAAAATAAATTGTATACTTTTTGATAGTCTTTATTTATTAGTGTTTTAATATGGAAATGATATATAATGCTTTTTTTTATATTTGTCTCTATGTTATACGATTTAAATTTACGGCTTTTATGTAATAGGTATAATTTTAAAAAAGAATTCAAGTATGTTTTGGACCATGTTTCCCGATGGGACATCATAGTTTGTAAATTATATTTCAAACAACAGATTTAGTTTCTGCAAAATAAATAAATTATTTACGAAATAGGAAAAAAAGATGCTATGTTTGACTAAACATCTATTTTTAAAATGGCTTTTGTTATTCCGCAACAGCGTAATGACCATGGCATATTCAATTCGCCGCCCAACTTAATTAATTGCTTATAGGTTCACTTGTATTGAGTTTAATATGCTTATGTTTATAAGTCCGGTAGAAAGGTTTAAATTGTAAATTTATAGAGCGTATGTAATAAAAAAAACACAGCATTGGTCGTAGGCTTTTATATGCATGTAATATTCCTTGATGATTTACGTTAATAATTAAATTTAAGGGATTGAGCAAGTAAAATAAGCAAGAAAAATTAATATAGAACACGCATCAAATTTTAAGAAAAACAAACGTATAGTTCCTCTAAATTACGATTAAGCTTTTTTGACTTGGGCAATTTCTTTTATTTGTTTAAATTAAAATTTGAGTCATTAGAAACAACATAATAAAACTCTTAATTTAAAAATAAATACCATACATCGTGTGACAAATGTAATGAAATAGTGTTAACAGATCTATAATATCAAGAAAGTATTTGTATAAAAGGCCACTGTTTTGTACCGCAAGGCCAAAACAAATATGAATGTTATTATAATAAAATTACACTGCTCACTTTTAGATGCGTACACGAAAAGGTGCGCACCGTAATTTGACAATAAAAGATTTTTGAAAGCGCACAGCTAAAAATAAAGTATTGTAAAAAATAACGCACCAAAATGAACTCGTTTTGAATGCCCGCATGAAGCTGTTCAATATCGAAATGAGAATTTATTTTGTCTTTATTTGGCTCTACATTTTCTGATTATGGGCCCCCTTACCCTAGGGGTGGTCACCTGGGGTTGAAACATAGCCTACGACCTGTCTAGGGTCGAATGAGAGCCCCATGCAAAATTTCAGCATCCTGGGTCCAACGGTGTAGATTTCCATTGGTAACAAACAAACACACAAACAAACAAACACACAAACTTTCATCTTTATATATTAGATTGGTGAACATTTAAACCTTTTATTTGAAGGTACTTTTGAGCATCCCACTGACGCGTGGAAGAGTTTAAAAAATGAAAATAACTTTTTGATAGTTTCAAAAATGTTAAGGAATCAATAGCAGTATGAGCTGCATGTAAACATGCCACATTTAAAGAATGATTAGTGCATGCTACAAACTCTGACGGAAGCATTATCGTAAGCCTTACCTCTGCAATTTTTTGTATCTAAACATTTTCTAATTTCTTTAAAATCATATTTGTGATTTCCTCAGCAGATTTCCTTTATTTTCTACAAAGTAGATGAACAATTCTACAACTTTAACTTCGCCAACATCAATAA
Organism: Ampullaceana balthica; assembly: GCA_944989445.1. NCBI lineage: Eukaryota > Metazoa > Mollusca > Gastropoda > Lymnaeidae > Ampullaceana > Ampullaceana balthica. The sequence goes on along the minus strand of CALYLW010000494.1, from coordinate 164,838 downwards.
CTACGTATCTTTTAAGTTGACTAGTTTAATCTTTGTGGAAAATATCTGGAGTTATGTCAAATATCATACAAAAGTTTTTAGCTTGCTTTATTTGGTCCATTATTATCTTTGTCACTGCGCCTCTCAATAGGTCTATGAATTCATTTTGAATTATTTTCGACAAATAGGAGACACTATATTTATTACCCATCTTAATTTTTACTAAATGTTCACATAATACTGGGTCGTACTTAGCCAACAAGTCGACAAGGGCTAGGAAATTTCCTCTATTTTCAATTGAATTGATGTCTCCCTCATGAATACTTTCACGATGACCCCTACACGAAAATGTTGTTTTGCTAAGAATCTGATTATATCAAGTATTGTGAGCATTTTCTATCATTTTTTTCTTATTTCTTTATCAATATTCTGATGTTGTCGTTTATCAAAAGTTGCGCCTTGTCAAATTCTTCTAATTCCTTCCATTGGGAAAATGATCGAATCTGCAGTAGACTCAACTCGTGTTGACTTATTTTGAGATTAAATTTCCACTATTTGTTAAAACCATTTCCCGTGTTAAAATTTGATTGGAAAAGATCATCAAACAGTAAACAGCAAAAACAATATATAATTTTCTTCAATGGTGAATCTTAACAAGCTTTCACCATTATGCAAAATTTAGAGAAAAAAAACAACAATCGCGATTAATCTTTCTTGTCAAAAATTGTAATAATTTTCAGTAAAATAGACTAATTAAAACTATCTAATCATTACTTTAATAGGATAGTGAATAAAAGTATTTTAATGAAACACACACATTTTGTTTGTGCTTTTTAAATGAAAAAAAAATAATACAAAAATAATAATAATTAAATTTTAATAACTTACATTAAAATAATTTTCTGAAAACTGAAACAGTAATACAAATTACTACTTGCAAGTTAAACACAATATTTGAACCACCATGCCATGTATTTTTGTACTTGTTCGCGTATCATTCTGTGCATGTCAAAAATCCACGCAATAACTGTCGCGGCGATATTAATAGTATATTCGGTCCAGCTGTGATGTGTTCTTTGTGTTGTTTTTTTATAAAATTGTCATCTGTGATGTATAACGATTAATTTTCAAAACAAATCGATACAATTTTTTAGCGGTTATGCGTTAGCTATAGCAAACAGTATGTAATAAAAAAATGTTGTGAGAATCCGTTAATTACGACTTACGAATATTTTATTTTCACCCGGGTGTTCCTCTGTCAAAAGAAAAAAGGTGGTTGTCAGAAAGGGCTATACTTTTCAAATGCCCCCAAATGCCGCCCCCAAAATGTGTGCCGCCCGGGGCGGACCGCCCCCACCTCCCCCTAGCTACGCCACTGACTAAACTAGTATCTAGTTAATTGAAACAATTAATTTAGGCTTACCTATCTGCTAGTAGAAGATCGTTTAGCCATAATTAAGTAATAATAAATCGCCTATTTACGACAAAGCTTAAAGTTAACTTAAATTAATTAATTCATTCATTGGTATTTTAATTAGTATTTTATAAATTAAGATTGTACGAGAAAGATAACTTGCAAGAATTTTATCAATAATTTTATTTATTATTTAGGTTTTAAAAAAAAATGGACAAATAACTCATTTTTGTCACATTTTTGGCGACGGTTATTCTAAAAATTCATTCGATCTTGTAACGGAACGCAATTAAGCTTAGGAAAACAAAAACATTACGTTACGGCGGCTCGTACATTTTTCGGCGGATTTACGGCGGAGAAAATACGGCGGCTAATGTGGCGCGCCGCATATTTTCCGGCGGATTTTTGGCGGACGAAAATGTTGTGGCGTATTCGACGCGCGGCGGTGGCTGAGGGGTCTACTTTCCACCCAGAAAAGTGTCAACTGTTAAGAGTAACAAAGAAAAAGAAACACATAAATTCAAAATATTACATTCATGGAAAGGACTGACCCAAACTAAAGATGCAAAATACTTAGGAGTCTTAATAAATGAGAAACTATCATGGAATCCCCATGTCAATGAAGTTATTAAAAAAATTAAACAAAACCTTAGGCTTTATAAAAAGAAACTTTAACAAATGTAATAGAAATATAAAACTAAAATGCTACCTCACTTTGGTGAGACCTGTACTAGAATATGCATCTTCTGTATGGGACCCATCCACCAAAGAAAGCATTGATAAACTAGAACAAATTCAAAAAAGAGCTGTCAGATTCATTACTGGAAAAAATTCAAAACTGACAAGAATAACACCATTAGTTAAATCATTAAACTTTGAAACACTAGAGGATAGAAGAACCAAAAGCAAAGTAGTAATCATACATAAAGCAATTAACTCTAATTTAGAAATACAACACAAAGATAACTTAATACAACCCTCAGATAGACATAAGGATAAAAACACCTTTCTTATTCTGTATGAAAGAACAAACACATACAAATTTTCGTTCTTCCCGTCCGGAATTCGGGTGTGGAATGGGTTGCCTAAAGAATCCAGGAAAACTAACACTTTATCAAAATTTAAATATCTAATAGATATGCAGGACTAAACACAAACCATAGATAAGCGTAGGACGCAATAATCCTCTGTATAGAATGAGCGTCTATAAACAGATAAGATAAGATATGTCGAGGTGCCATTTTTAACCGCCTCCCCAATCCCGATTTTAAGTGAGTGTAAGAATAGTAAATGATACAGAAGCTTTTCATGGAAGAACACGGCAAAAACCTTGACTCTAACGTCTAAGGCAGATCATGATGAACAAGCGCTTCTTATTGGAAACTCTCATGTTCTTTAGCTAGTATTGAAAGAACTTGGGCATATGAAACCTTGTTTACTTCGTTTTCTACAAACATTTTCAAGCTGTATTTTATTTGGCATCTTAAACCAGGTTAAGCAAGTTGGATTCAACTCAAATTAAAATAATTGAGAGTTTTTCTCATTTTTTATTACAAGCGAAAAAAATTCAGAATAAAAAAACCCGTAAAACAAAGTTTTTGACTATAAATCCATTATATAGGAGACAGAAATTAAAATAGTGATTATTTTCCATCGCGACAAACATTTACAGCCTGAAACTGAGTCGTACGAGGAGATGATAACAGACACGATTTCGAAGTAATATAAGGGATTAAATAAAAAACAAACCCGTAAAAACAAAGTTTTTGACTATAAATCCCTCATATATGAGAAAAAAGTAAAGGTATTCAGTATGTTCAAACGCGACAAACATTTACAGACTGAATCTGTCTTAACTCCCCGTTGCTTTATAACCCGGGGGGTGGGTGGGAGAGGGAAAGGTGGGAGAGGGGAAAGGTATGGTCACCGATCGTTGGACTGAGCTCAGCGTGACACGTAAAATGTAAACAAAAGCACGCCGGTACATCGATAATGTGGCGTCAACGCGCGAATTCAACTGTCACTTGAAAAAAAAACAATAACAAACTGTGAAATTGAATGACATACCTCGTATAGAGATAAACTAAAAATGCATAAATTTAATTACGGTACGTTCGATCGATCTGAAATTTTGATACGATGCAATGTTAAGTGACACGAGTCCATGTGCCGAATTTCAGCTTGATCGGATCACGGGAAGTTGGTCATCCTTTACTTTTGTTTTTCCGCCCGCCGAAGACAGAGAGAGATGGCGACAGAGACGGCGGTGAAGTTAATATAAGGGATTTAATAAAATAAAATTAGAGCTTATTTAGTTATCACCCTTAGTGCCTTCAAATTTGTTTCATCTAACCTAGACTCTAGACCAGTGGTTCTAAAAGTATTTTTGCCTACCGCCCACTTGCAGTAAAAATATTACTCAGCGCCCCCCGATTTTTTTAATTATTCTAACACACAGATAGACAAACTACGATCCGCGGGCCACATGCGGCCAGTCAGAATATATTATGCGGCCCGTAGGCATGTACATGTGGCGATCTTGTGTCATGGTAAATTTTTGCTTATAATTTTTTATATATTTTTGAAATTTTATTCCCAGCATTTGATTCGAATTCCAGAGATATATAATCGGTCTTATGGCGTCAGAATCATTAGTCATTAATTGTTAACATACCTGTTCGAAACTACATTTCAGCTCTTGTTAACGATTTACATTTCGAACGGTTTTGAAAATGTATGATTTAAAAGCAAATACACGTTGATTTAACAATAAGTGCTACCAAAGAAAGTAAGATTGAGGACGAATTTCTTTTTTAAATGACGAATTAACTGTTATATATTGCTTCAAGACCGTTGGGAGAAAAGCAGACTGCTTGCTGTGCGTGAGTGTGTGAGCGTCTTTAATGAGTGCGACTTAAAAAGATACCACCAAACAAAACATTTGTGTTTCGGGTACAATTTAACGAACCAAAAGAGAAAAAGGAAATGCAAGAAGTTTGTTAATAATTTAAAGTAGCAGCAAAATGTTTTCACCAAAGTCTTAAATACAAGATGCTGCAACCAAAGCCAGTTTGGAGATATCTCATAAGATCGTAAAACGAAACAAGCTTTTTCTGACAGTGAATTGATCAAGAAATGCTTGGCATATGCAGCAAACGTTATGTGTCTAGAACAGAAAACATAATTTGACACAATTTCTTTATCAAGGGATATTTAATCAGGCGTTTTGAAAAAAAAAGACAATTTGATGAACCAACTTCGAGATGCAAGATGGTACTCTCGCATTGGATTAAAGTACCAATGTATAGAAACAGCACTATTTTTGGTATTTATACGGGGAATACATCCTCGTTTGGAGCTTAACGAAGAACTACTCTGTGTTGAGGCACTCAAAGACACAACTACAGGCCAGGATTTGTTCAATACTGTAGAGAACTGTGTTGAAATAAGTGGGTTGTTGTAAAACAAGATGGCCAGTGTAATAACCGATGGAGCGCGAGCTTTAAATAGAAAAAGTAGTATGAACAATAACATGAAAGAATATCAGCCTGTCCACACACTCTTACCTCTCCACTGTGGCAACCATCAGGAAAGTCTGTGTAAGGCTGTGTTGAATTTCAAGCAGTTTTTATTATGATAAACTGTGTAAAAGCCAGGGAACTTAATCACCAGTGTTAAAAGCACTGTTTGAAGATTTGAATATTATATTATCTACTGTTGAGTACCTAATTATAGATTTGAGAATCGCTTTTATTTCAGAACCGTTGGCAGATAAGGGTTCAGACATTGGGTAAAACACTAACCTTGTAAGGACAAAGACAAAGTTTTGTAAACGCTGGTGAGGAGACACTAACCTTGGAGGGACAAAGAAAACGATTTAGGAATGCGGGTGAAAGGCTAACTAAAGTTATCAGGTCGAAATAGATACTCAGGCTAGGCCAATTTTAGTAGGGAGGCTGTTTTTATTTGTGTCGGGGGTCACCCAAAAGTTATTGGGACTTAGGTCTTAACCAATAAGAGTTATGTTGTCACATGTACCATACATGGGACGAAAGGTTCACCCAATAGAATTGTTAGGAATTTAGGACAGGCGTGGGTGAGCAGTCCTTATATACTGGGACATAAGACACATTCGTCCTTTGCATTCCAAACCCTTGTAGTACGGGTCTTGAGAAGGGAGCCTTGCTGGTGTTCAGGTTGGACTTAGATTATACTTAGGATAGTCAAATGTATAATTGTTATGTTGAAGTAGATGTAGTATTCTTTTATATACTGTATGTTCATTAATTGGTTATTCAGTTTTATGTGTATGTTATTTCAGCAAGTAAATGTAGGGTAATGTTACCTACAGTCTACAGTGGAGCGAGTAAATGTAGGGTAGTGTTACCTACAGTGGAGCAAGTAAGTGTAGGGCTAGGATTGCCAAGTAGAACGCAGATAGTAGAGCAGAGTTGAGCAATAGATGTGCCACTGGCAAAAGTGGGCAAGACGACCCTGAGCCGAACAGAAGACTACTGTTAGTAAACAGTGCAGCCAGTTGTGACGCTTTCAGTCACTGGAGTCGTAGAAGGACGTGGTGTTACCGGCCTCCCAGACGATGAATGGGTTAATAGCATCGCTGACCACTGAGACGGAACACGGACTGACCCCGTGACCCGAGACCGTGTGTGATGTGAGGTCGGCAGACATAGGGTTCTGGCCGATTAAGAGTCATAGAATGTATTTGTGAAGTTAAGTTGTAATCTGATTATATTCACTATTTGAGTTATTGTATTGTGGAATCTATTCCAATGTGTATTTATATGATTTACTTAATGTAATTAAATATTCTCTATGTTGTGTACAGAGGTGTTTTGTGTGTTTATTTATATGTATTATGTATTGTAGCGTAGTTCTATGCTAAAACTTAATACTGGGGACTAGAGCCGATTAGATGTAGATTATAGATATATAACGTTTGTAAGTAGTCTGGGAGCTCAATTAGCATCCCGTAATCTGTAACCCTAGACAACAAGAGTCATATACAAGTATTGATGTCTATAGAATGTAGTCCACGAATATTTAACAGTAGTGTTTAGTTGTATTGTAACTCAATATTTAACAGCGTGGGCTCGTCAGTAGACCCTATTATTTAACATCTACCACGGCAGTGTCCGCTGGCTGCGCCTGGGCAAGTTATTGAGGCGAGTATGAGATCTCATAGAAGAAATAGTTATGTTGCTGGAGATGAAGGGTTTTGTTTGGGGTTTTGTTACTTCCATAGTTAATGAAGAGTGGATGTCAGACTTCATGTTTGCCATTAACATTATGGAAAATTTGAATGAACTGAATGTCAAACTTCAGGGCAATGGCTTGTTTGCATATGAAATATATGAAAATGCTAAATCATTTCAGAAAAAAAACTCTTCCTGTTCTCCAGGCAAGCAGGTTTTGCCATTTCCCTTTGCTGAAACAGAAACCCGTTTCTTGTAAAATGGCTGTTAAGTGCAAGGCTCAGTTGGATTGCTTTGCTATGGAATTTGAAAGACGACAAGAACCTGGAACCACTCTTCAATATCCTCAGTTCACAATTTAGTGCAGAAGCTGTTTAAGCCCCAGAGGATATAATGTTAGAACTGCTTAACCTAAAATCAGATTATGCCCTGAAGGAGAAGTTCAACTTAGTATTTCTGCCTGAGGATTTTTTTGCTAGGTGCGGCGTTTCCACACTTTAAAAAACTTTGCTATCCAACTTTTGCCACTCTTTGGGTCCACATACATCTGTGAGTAAACATTTTCTTGTATGACAATAAATAAGTCTAAGAGCAGATCGATGTTGACTGACTGCAATTTGAATTCATTCATGTTAAGAATAACCAGTATAGTTCCACAATTCAAGAATAGTTAAACATACACACACCCACAGTATTTAGTTCTTTTAAAAGAAGCCAAAAAATAGGTGGCAATAATCGAAAGCCAAAACGTGGTTCAGTGGTTGAACAGTGGTGAGCGCTAGAGCAACGAGGACTATAGATTATTTGTTTTTTAAAGATTTATTTGCATAGAAAATGTTAACAATATAGAGTCATTAATGTGGAGATCGGTGTTCTTAACGTGAATATCAGTGTCTGTAAAGGAGCAGTGCCCTTCAGATAACAACTGGTGTACCTGACTTAACACACAATAGTTTAGATTTATAATCTACATGTTGATGGCAAAATTAGGATTGTTCATCCCACTGCATGGCTTTATAGTAGGTTGGTCTGACAGGTTGTACAGTGACAGTATTGCTGTCTAGTTTTTTGTTCTGACAGCTTTTTATGAGTCAATATGTATGTCTAGCAGGTTGGTCTGACAGGTTGTACTGGGACAGAGACTCACAGTTGCAATGTTTTACTCATGATTTATTGAGTCAGCTGTCCAAAGATTGGTCCCTGAGATGATTGTGGTGTTGAAAGAGCCTCGAACTAACAGATCCACGAGTTTATGCGACACCCAGTCCTCGTCATTTCCTCGGCTCCTTCAGTTACGTCCCTGAACGTATTCTCGTCTCTATTATTGATCTAATGTTAAAGAAATTAAATTTATATAATTAATAAATCAATAACAGTATATTCGATCGATCTGAAATTTTGACACAATGCATTGTTAGGTGACACAAGTCTATGTGCAAAATTTCAGCTCGATAGGATTATGGCAAGTGGGTCATTTTTTACTTGTGTTTTTCCACCCGACCGACCGACCACGACAAGCTCGTGAAGGGATTTAATAAGGGTTTCATGCGTAGTTCTTTATCTATCAATAGTTATAAAATTAAAGATTAATTTCTATCAATTAGTATTATGGACTAACAGCGGGTTTTTAATGATCAAAGGAATACATTTATAGTCGTGAAAAAGTCAACACACATCAAATCAAAAACGTTAAACTATATATTAGCAGCTCTAACATTCGCACTCTGGTCGCTTATGACGTAACTAATATTAAATGCAATTATTTGTTTTAAAACAAACTAGATGTTTTATAAGAACATCTAAGAAATATTTGTTAGTATATATAGGATACTACTGTATATGATGGAGTAAAATAATTTTTACTAAGACTAAGAGATATGGAACGTCCATAGATTGTATTTCGTTAAGACCATTTGTTCAATCGTAAAACCTTGAAACATTAAAGGAAGAAATATGAACAAATAGTAAAGTAGTCATAATACATCATGCAGTTAATTCTAGGGGTGTACCGGATTCAAATTTTTGAAATCCGACCAGAGCTGGATTTGGCCAGATTTATTAAGTGAAATTCTGCCGGAGTCGGATTTGTAAAAATTGCCAGATTCTGGATTTGCCGGAGCCGGAGCCAAAATGCGGTACACCCCTAGTTAATTCTAACTTGGAAATAAAACACATTGAAAAATTAATAAAATCCTTATATATCATCGAAGCAATTTTCTTATTATATAAGCAAGAACAAACACAAATTCTCGCTCTTCCCGTCGGGAATTCGGATATGGAATGGGCTGACCGATGAAACCAGAATATCTGTGACATTATAGACATGTAAAACTCTAATAAAAATGCAAGAGTAAACATAGCCCGTATTAAGTCGCAATCTTCTGAATAGAAAGAGCGTATGCAATATAAGAAGAATAACTTAGTTCATAAGACAAAGCCTGTTGTTAAAATAAGGAACCTCTATGTGTAAGTATCTGTTACAATTGTCATCGTTATTTTGTTATTTAACATACCGGTGTGGTTTGTAACCGTGACAGCCAGCCCACTTCAATACATCACTACCACAGGGAAGAGGTGATCTATTCAAGGATCTTTATGGTGGAGGCGGAGCGTGGGGTGGGATGGGATGGGGCTGTGGGGTGCAGTTGGCTCAAGCTTGAACGGGTTTGAGGTTGGGGGGGGGCACACAGGGAAAAACTTAATTAGGGCCGAGGCCTTTCATGTTAACCTTAAGACAATAAAAGCTTTATTTAATAGAATGTTATTATTAGCAATTTAAAAAAATATATATAATTAAAAGTTTGACGAATGTTCAATCATTTCAATTAGTGCTCTTCTTGAATAAATAACTAGGGAAATAAAAAACCCGTAAAAAAACAAGTTTTTTACTCTAAATCCTTTATGTACGAGACGTAAATAAAAGAATGTTCATTATAATACGCAGCGCAAGACAATCCAAAAATACAAAATTGTAGTTATGTCTCATAAAACGTGTTTAATATAATGCGCACCGATCAGGAATATGTTTATAAAAAGTGTTGTCAATAAAATACGCACCTTATTGCGCGACAGGAAAGGTTGTTCAATATAATACGCACCGCGACACTCTATCTAAAAAATTTAACATGATACATAGAGATAAATAAAATAATCTAAAAATTCAATAATTTAATTACTGTACGTGCGATCGATCTGAAATTTTGATACATCGTTTTTATCATCGGCACGAAACTGCTTGCAAATTTTCAGCTCGCTAGCTTACGAAAAAGTGGGTTAAAAATTGATCCAAAGTTTTGGCGACAAGTGAGCAAGCAATCAACCAAACAGAAACCACGAGTTAATATAAAGGATTTAAATAAATAAAAGAATACGTAAAAATCCACGTTTTTGACTATAAATCCTTTATATACGAGACTTAACTAAAGAATGTTCATTATAATAGTAATATTACGCAGCGCAAGACCATCCAAAATTACAAATTTGTAGTTGTGTCGTAAAACATGTTTAATATAATGCGCACCGATCAGAAATATGTTTATAAAAAGTGTTATCAATAAAATACGCACCTTATTGCGCGACAGAAAGGTTGTTCAATATACTGCGCACCTTTACACCCTATCTCAAAAAATAACATGATACATAGGAATAAATAAAATAATCTAAAAAATCAATAATTCAATTATGGTACATGTGATCGATCTGAAAGTTTGATACATAGTTTTTATCATTGGTACAAAACAGCCTGCAAAGTTTCAGCTCGCTCGCTTACGAGGAAGTGGGTTAAAAATTGATCCAAAATTTTGGCGACTAGGGTGCAAGGGTTCAAGGGTGCAAGCAAGCAGACAACACGAGTTAATATAAAGGATTTAAAAACAAATCAAAGCACTTTCAAGTTAACAAAAAATCAGTGTTGTATTTATCAATATGTTATTATCTTGATCTTTTTGATAATTCTTATCTTTTATATTATCGAAATCTTTTGTCAGGCTAATAATACCCTGTTTGCATGTTATCCATCTACTTATCTATAATCCTGATTTCAGTCATACCCATATTACGTAATGCATTCTAAGCGAACGATGGACTATTTTTTCACCTGTCAGCGGAAGAATACAACTGGCACGACTTTCGATCATCACATAACCAAGTATAATCTCGAGCCAGCGATGGAGTTGTTTGATTTTGTGAGGAGCAAATTGTATAAATAATTTTTTTTCAACGAGGGCTCAAAGCTATTCAGTTGTGCTCCATAAATTTCACTTTTAGCTACATAGCTGTAAGTATTTAAAATAGGGCTGTTTACGATTAATTTAATTTAATGGTAAACTTTTGAAAAATTAATGATTAATTAATCGTTAATTTCGAATAAAGCCAAAAATTAAAATTTACGATGTCATAAGTAACACTCATTAAGCGTTCTTGTTGAAAATCTAAATAACGCTGGAATGTCTCATTTATATGTCATCTTTTAACCAACTGCTCAAAAAGACAAGTGTGTTGACATTATTTGGTTTAAGTGATGTGCGGGTCTAATTGACAATATAACCTGCCGAGCTGAACAATCATTAACATGGAACAGAATTAACCGGTATGCACAAAATGTTCTTGGTAAGGAATGACATTATCGGATGTCGGTGTTAATTAAGTTTCCACCATTGTAGAGGGTCAATGGATTCAGGGACTTTGTAACGCAGTAATTCATAAGAAGAGCTGTCGTCATTTTCTGACTCTGAGTCAGTCTCTATTACTGCCATTAGCTTAATACGCTTTTCATTTGGTTTTATAAGTAGGCGACGTGTTAGAACCATGGTAGGCAAATGATTTCTCACAATGAATACAATAAACTTTATCAACATTTTGAAAATTCCCGTAAGTCAATAGTTTAAAACCAAAATGTTCTATTATTCGTCAGGAAATTTATTATTATTTATCGCCACTATTTTTTATAATTTTTTACTCTTTGACTTCCAATAATGTGTAAGTGATGGGTCGATTAATTGTTAAAATAATTTAATCGCTAAATTTTTTAACGATTAATCGAGAAACTAATCGTTAATTTCGGCAGCCCTAAATTTTAAAATCTTCAAACCCTTTTTATTTTATCAGATGAGATAAGGGGACCTGACTACATTAGTTTTCCAAGTAGTTATTGTATCATTTATACCTGAAGTAGAAGATTTTATTTTTGATTTTTTTTCAAGCTATTAAGTGAAGTATGACTTAAGTCGTCCATTGAATCATTGTTTGTATAAATTGTTGAGGGCATTAATTGAACTATAGCGTGACATGATTTACTGTGATGTGTTTATATTAGCGAGTTTTGATATTGATACATGTGAAATGACAGTTTTGTCAATGATGGAAAAAATTTCAACACAATCTTTGGCAAGATGGAGAGTTTCATTAAGTTGTTCTTTCTTCACCTTCTTTTGAACCAATTTACCATCATCGACATTAATATTTGTTTTTACTTGTGCCTGTAATATTAGCAAATTCGAGTCTCAAACAAAATAAATAAATAAATAAATTACAGACATTCTATCTCTAATTTGAACACTAATGGATTTAGTTACAGACTTTGTACATTAGTAAGGAAAATAACAATAGTAATAATGAATTGTGCAAGAGCTACGCAGCGCAGAGAGAGATCGGCGTACAGCAGAAATGGCGTTGTTGAAGTCGGGACTAGTCGTTCACAATCAAATTTATTCTACTGCCACGCAAGATGTGTCTAACAGTTTACCTCGAGCTAAGTCATTGTATTAAATGAACAAGATAGTTCAAGTAGGTATTTATTTAATGTATTTAACCATCTTAGTGGAAGTGGTGAAGCTATCGTCTTTACGTTCTTCGGGGCCGTCCATAAAGCACGTCATGCTCCAAGGGCGGAGGGGGTGTAAGAAAGTGTGATAATTTGTAACAGGGGAGAGAGGGAGTCAGGTCATGTGTGATGTCACACATTAATTTTTTTATGTATCTTTTTTTCTAATTTATTTGTTAATATTTTTTTAGTAGAATTTAAAAAGCTTTAAAAATAATTTTCAAATATTTGGTGAAACATTTGAATTAGTTTTATGTCAAAATAGAATGAAATGCGTATCTCCTGAATGTGTTGCTCATAAATCTGAATTGAAAGCAGCAGGACTAATATCGAAGGACCAGGAATAGTTTGACAATCAGGTTCACACCAGCCAATATTTCACTCAAATTGTTAAATATCAGGACATAAAATGTTGCGACAAAGCACGAAGCTCATATTTCAACGTTTTACCTTCGACATTCTTTTCTTCTCTAATCCCAATCAACCAAACAACTGCTGGGCTTAGAGCTTCAGAAAGAGCAGATGCAGATTCTCATAAATTTCCTTGTTTGTGGCACAAACTCTCAAATTTCTTGACATGATGCCGAGATCAACAAGAGTTTTCAAATTACAACCATACGATCGTTATTGTCCATCTTTGCAGACCAGCTTACTTTATCGAATTTGCAAAGTATGTCACTTATATTTTGCCTCACAAACAATGTTGAAGAAACATCCAGCACAACACAGAGCTCGGGCCCACGGGGAAAGGATTTGTTCCCGGGGTCAAGAGCTTCCCGGAGTCCACCCAGCTTCGAATGGGTACCTAACACTAGTTAAGGGGTCGTCCATAAAGTACTTCACGCTCCAGAGGGGGAGGGGGGTCATGCCATGTGTGACGTCACGGTGTTTTATATTAAATTTTAATTATTTTGTTAATAAAAAATAATTTTTGTTCAAAAGTGTGACGTACTTTAGGGGGGGGGGCTCCGAGATTTGTGACAGTTTGTGACAGGGGGGAGAGGGGGGGCTAAAAATGGTCAAAAATAGCGTGACGTACTTTATGGACGGCCCCTAAGGAAACAAAGGCGGCTGGGTAATGCGTGGATCCCTTATAGCCGTGGCCTGTGAACGCTGCGTCAATTGTCAACAGACCGGCATTGTCTGTGGTCGCAATAATCTTCTGCATAGAAGGAGCGTCTGTATAGATAAGACAAGATAAGACAATGTGCCCACCCAAACTGTTCAAGGATCAACTCAGATAAAACTCATCCGTCCTTTGAGAATTGCTTCTAGAAGGCAAAGAGAACCCATGGCAGTTATTGCCAGAAGAGAAAATGCACATACATAGGCTGTTGAGTGGCTAGATGAGGATGAGTTGATCTGTCTGCAAGTATCCTGCAAGGAAACGATGATGGTGAAAGATTGATGTCAGTCATAACTATGGATGAAAACTTCACTTCACCGTTTTAAGATGATGTCCAGTAAATATTTTGAATTAAACAAAATTCACAGGACTTTAATAAACAGATACAATATAGCACAAGATTTGGTAACATAATTTTTCAATCTGATCTTTTTTTTTAGTCAAATTATTTTGTTTCCTTTTTATTATTTAATCACTGGGTGTGGTCAAGTTTCGCTAATCTACTTCTTATCTTGTGTCAATAGATTGCATAATCGGTAGAATATCTAAAACTTTAATTCGCCCATTGTAAATGAAAAGTTAGCAGATAAATGATGTGTATTATAAGGTTCACCGACAAAACGACCTCGGACAAAACGGCCCCGACAAAACGGCCCCGATATTACGGCCCCGACAAAATGGCCCGGATTAATAGATGGACTAAAAGTAAAATCTCCAATTAAATATTAAATTCGTATTTTTACCCACCTATTGAGTGTCAGGTTTTGCTAATAATAAACAATAATAATGACATCACAATAGTGAATGTAATAGCCTTTACACGAAATGGTACCAATCGCGGCTGTTTGTTGACAAGAAACAATATAATAACATCACAAGATATAATTTCACAATTATACCACGTTATTTAAGTGAAAAAGTTGACGAAAGCTTAAAATGTAAAAAAAAATTAAAGTTTTTGTTGAAAAATGTTAACAATTTGTCGGGGCCGTTTTGTCGGGGCCATTTTGTCGGGGCCGTTTTTTCCGGGGCCGTTTTGACGGGTCACCGTATTATAAAATTGTCGAGTCTAATTTTGCATTTTTTTGTTTTAAAATTCGATCTAGATTGATTTACTATTTCATTTAATAACTGTGATAACTGTTGACAATCAACTATTCTACTATTAAAGTAATTTTAATAATTTGATAATTCTTTTAAGTGAGGGTGTACCGGATTTCGGCTCCAGCTCCGTTAAATCCGGAATCCAGCTATTTTTACAAATCCGGCTTCGGCAGAATTTCACTTCATAAATCCGACTTGCTGGTAGAGCCTTAATTTATATATATTCATAATGGCTCCCGGCAAATCCGGCTATTTTAACAAATCTGACTCCGTCTCAAGCCGGATTTAACTTCATAAATCCGGCCAAAATTTTGAGTCCGGTACATCCCTTTCTTTAAGTGGAAAATTTATATTTTAATGCAGTTTAATAGTGAAGTTTATTTTAAGTATTAAATCAAATTTTTAATTAGGTGTTAATTTTTTTTTAATTTCGAAAGTACTTTAGAGGGGGGGGGTCCCGAGATTTGTGACATGGGGAGGGGGTAAAAAATGGTCTAAAATAGCGTCACGTACTCTATGGACGGCCCCTTATGTACTTTGAATCAGCAATCTGATCTTTTGAAATTAAAATTCCGAAAAAGTTTCTGAAGTTTCATAATTTTGTGCTTTCCAGTAGGGAGTTAATTTTTTGTTTTTAACGCAATTTCCCTTAGAAAAATTGCGTTTATACATTCGAAATGCCTGTCAGGCTTGACAATGCAACTCCTCCTGAACTATACCAGTTCGGATCTTTTGCAAATATGCTAAGGAGGTCCCAAGGATGTGCAACGTCCAAAAAAATACCGAAATGGTTTACTGGATTTCCTGGAAAAAATTTAAAAAAAAAGAAAAAATATCCGTATTTTGTCAATTTCTAGCCAACAATAACATCTATCGGGTTGAAACAAACGTCAAACGATAGCTAATAATTTAGAACAATGTTGAAGAAGGAATTTTTCAAAAATCTCTTTTCGTTCGACTGACGTAATCTTAGAAGCAATTTTTTAAAGCAATTGTTTTGTTTAATTTCAAAGTTATTGGTTTGAAATGACTTTTAATGTAATCTAGAATGATAGTTAATGTTGTTTTCCCGCTTTTTTAATGCTTACGTTAGATTGTTGCGTGGTTCGCATTATATTGACACATTCTTGGTGTGATGTAGCGTGAGGGATATGAATTCATATTGTGTTTGGTTTCAGAATTACTTATTTGAATCGACTTTTAATGATTTTCCTTGATAAAAAATGGGAAATTCCTTGTTGGAATTTGCGCTTAAATAGTCATTCAAGTTTTTATTTCTTGTGTTCTTTTACTGTTAGTTCTTGCTTGGTCATGTTTCAGTCTGTTTTAGATCATGAGTCAAAAGTATTATATTCTCAAATTGTAACCAACGTCATGTTCTACACACCCCATCCCAACTCCACTGTTGGTTGTGTAAATACATCATTTACTCCCAACAATAAACCATATAGCAAATGAGAGTTTATTATTTTGTACTTGATGTAAGTCGGCCCTCTAAAAGCCGTTATATAATTTTTTTAGATCAAATGATATCATTTTTATCAAAACTCTTTCATATAAAAGCAAGTCTTAAAACAATGTTTTCGCTATCTCAGTGACCACACTCTTCTAATCCAAACAGTCAGCCTATAGACATTTTCCCAGCATTGAGACCTTTCTCTTGAAGATAACAAATAACCTTCTGCTTACACTGGACAGTGCTTAAGTCTCTATCCTGGTCTTCTTAGATATCATACCTATGATACTGTTGACCATCAAGCACTACTCAAAAACGTTTAAAATTATTTGGAATTTTTGGTCCAGTAGTAGCTTAGTTTCGATCCTACCTTTCTAACAGATTGCAGGTAGATGATGTTCCTCTCACAGAGCTGACTTGGTGTAAGGAGTCTTTTCTGACTCATACCCCTCCTATCTTACTGAACTTATTTCTGCTTACTCCCCCTTTCGTCAGCTACACTCTTCTGCATACACACGTATTCTCTTTGTTCCCAAGACACGCAATAACATATAACGAATAGTCTTTCTCTTTTTGTGTCCCAAAACAAAGAAGTTCTCCACCATTGCCCATTCGTGCTGTACCACTACTAAAGCCTGCAAGTCTGCTTTAAACAAATCTTTTCTAAATTTATTTACCAAAATAATAATAATCAAACAATTATCTGTCTGACAAACGTACTTTAAATCTACCATAAAACATGTCATAATATGATGTGTTTAATTACGACATTAATGTTTTAAATTGAATGCTTTACATTGAATATTTTTTAATTGAATAAATATGTTTTACTATAATTTATTTGAAGCGCTGTAAGTCTAGCTGCTTGATTGATACTCTGCCATAGAATTTCTCAAATTATTATTGTTATGACTTGTCCATTGGTATCATTTTATTTTTATTTTTTAAATAGGACATTAAAATAATTTTTTCATCTATAAAATCTTGTAACATGTGTTGTTTTGTAACATGTTATAATTATAATGGAATATATAATCATTTAATTATGTATATTTTTTTCGCCATTTTCAGCTATACGTTCAGTTTAATTCAGATAAACTTGCAATGGATTCCCAAAAGTAGGTACAACTTACAATATAATCAGGTTTTTTGACTGCTAAGACTATCGTGTCGGAAAAGAGATCATTTTAATAGATGAGATGTTATTAATTTATCATATTTTCAGCAATTCATGTATACATTTGTCCACATTTATTATAAAATATGCTAAGTTTGGGGGCCCTAAATCATTTGGGGCCCCTGGCTTTAGCCCGTTCAGCCCCCCCCCCTTAATCCGCCATAGGTCGGGAATGTCCAAGCGAAGAATGTCTTCAAATCTTTGTTCAGACTGCATGAATAGCCATTACGTGTTGACAGTAAGCAAGAAAAGTTTTATCTCAATTTTGCAGTTTCGAAAGATTTGGAAACTGATAACTTTCTCCTCTTAACAATTTTTTTTTGTACAGAAAAAGGTTTGAAACAAACTCAGATATTACGCTTTTAGTTTTGATTAAATTTAATTGGTCACCTTGTAGTTTCAAATTAGTTTAGTTAAATTTGACAAATAAATCAATCATAAGGGATATGTCATTTTTTGAGTTAATTGTGTGGTCAAATCATTGTCTTTACTTTCCAAGAATTTCAAAAATGAATCAATCAGAGCATAAAATCTATTTAAATATGCACTTTTTGATAACCAACGTACTTCTGTGTGAATAAGTTAACAATTATAGTCTTCTTCATTTTCCAAACAATTTTTAGCAAATAATCTCTCATTGAAGGAATTCAGGAAATCTTTTTTGTTCAGTAAATAACGTTTCCTCTTCGTATCTGTTCGCAAACATCATTTAGCCATACTTCCAATATTCAACAATACTATATTGTTGGCATTTTTTTCTTCGCCTCAATAATTCTCTTACATGTTGTAATAAGCCACTGTTAAAAATTATTAATCTTTTCAATAGAATGCTGCAGGAGCGCCATTTGGAAAAAAAATATTTCATGATAGGATACAATGTAGATAAATAAACACGGAAATTCCCGACACAGAAAATTACCCAACCTTGAAACCCTCGTTGATTGACGTTAAAAGTTTTATTATTCTGACTTACTTAAAGTAATTTCGCATTTCTTACGCGTCAAACTTGATCTTTCAATAAATCAAATACATAGTATTTTGATTGGTTGTAGTTGGAAATTACCATAGTTCTACTTCCTTTTCTAGGTAAAACAACATTGTACTCCATGACTGATAGCACCTAAGATGGTATTTAACTAGTAGAAAAAGCATTCAGATACTATTTTATTTATTGTTATTTGTTTTAATTTCCATAATAATATAAATAGATCACAATTTCATTATTGTATATTAAACCTTGTGCGTTGTTTAGGGACCCCAAAATCAAATTTAATTTTCCACTGACCCCCTGAATGGTACCGGGGACACCTGAGGGTTCGTAGGGACCACTTTGGGAACCACTGCTCTATGGTAAAATTAATTTCAGTGTGACTTTTAAAAAACTCTACACCGTATGTAGCCTGTAAAAAATGTCATGTTATATACATGAGAATAGTTGGGAGTAAAAGCTTCACGTATTTAATACTATTTTAAAATTTAATATTCATTTACGAAATATATGTCATCCGTCCGTCCTCAAGGGACGATGGCATTTACTCCTGCTACTCTGCCCCCTTCCCCTTTCCCCTGGCCCTTCTCTCTTCACTCCTAGCTGTGACGGATGCTTATGCAACTTGAGTGTCCTCACGCACTTTCGCCCGCCAGAGCGGGCACTCTTCTGCAATCTTCTTCCACGTTTTATGGTCTATCTGCGCCAGTGAAATGTTTTTCTTGCAGATGTCCTTGAAGCGTAGGCACGGGTGACTTCTTTTCTTCATACCACTTGCCAGCTCACCGTAAAGCAAGGCTCTTGGAACACACTCCGAGGTCATCCTGCGGACATGACCCAACCACCGCAGGCGCCTCTCACTCAGGATTGAGTGCATACTCAGCATACAATGAAAATATTGCAGCACTGGAAGAAATGACAACTGTAAAAAATCAGCAGACTTGAAGCAGAAGGATTTCGGAAGGAACTACGACAACTGGAAGTCGCTATTTTACTTAAAAATCTTGACGAAATTTTAAAATGATTTCGGTAAACGAGTTTATCCATTCAAGAGCGGGGACTTCATTTTAAAATCAGCTTTCCATTTGTTGAAAGCTCACATTGAGTTTGTTTTTAAAGACAGTGATCTGAATTTTATTCATACGAAGAAAAAAGAAAAGAAATCCGTGGAGAAATAGTATAAACAATCTTCAATATTAGAAAGTTTCAGTTTGATGAAGGACCATCAGCCGAAAAAGTATTTTCCCCAAGACAAAAATTCAAGATTGATGTATTTCTGGAAATCATTGACAAACTCTCTTCAGCTCTCCAACATCGGTTAGACACATATAAAGACAAACATGAGAAATGTGTTTTTGTTTTTTTACAAACCTAACTGAGCTCAGCAATGACGCCCTCCGATGGGGAGCAGCCAAGTTAATGGAAGAATATTCAAGGAATTTTGAAGACTGTTTTCCTTTCAAATTAGGCCGATTTTCAAAACTATTCAAAACAGTTATTGTTCAACCCCAGAGACAGGGTCAAGGACAGAAAAACGCAAAATACGAACCAAAAAAATATATATTTTAAAAATGCGCAAATCTCATTATGTTGCTGTTTTTGAATGAACTAAGTTTTACACAATCCTTTCCGAATGTCCATATCGCACGTCGCATCTATCTCTCTATGACGACAACAGTCTGGAACGTAGAGCGATCATTTTCAAGTTGTCCGAAATTGATGCATAAGAATTTGATGGCCCATTATAAAATTCTTTAGGTTACTAAATTCCTAATGTCAGGGGCCCCAAATATTTTTTTTCATAAACTTTAAATATTTATTCTCCATTAATTTTTTTTTAAATATTGACAAATATTGCAACATATTTCCATTATGATCCAAATTGAAATTTTCAGGCCAATAAGCTTTAATTATTGCATTGTTTTTGCCCGGGGTCCTTAATGTCATTTTATTCCCAAATTAATTTTACACGATTTTGAAAAATGTTGAGAAGTAATTATAACTGTCATGATATAGATTGAAATGAACATACGTTTTTAAATTTAAATTTTCCACTAATTGGTTCCGGGGGATAATAATGTCGTATTTGTATAAGCTGCATAAAATAATTTTTTCATTGTTCGACATAAAAATTTAGAAAGTTTTTGAATACACTTCCGTAAAGAGTTCTGGCTCAAATGGGAGTATCTTCGTCAAACTTGGTGCATACGATTTTGATGACACTTATTGAGAAAATATAGATGTCAAAGAGTAAATAGGTTTCATTTCGAAGTTCTAAGCATATCGGACTTAACTGTCGACAACACACTCGAAAACGTTCACCATGTTAAAACCTCTCTTTTATGACACCATCTTCACGAAATTTGTTAGGCGGTTTCCCTGCTCTAACCGACACCGATGAACGTACTTATTTTGTTGGTATGACTTCAATGTCATTCGCCATATTGAACCATTCCAACGGTCTTTGTACTAATGATTCCATCTTCCAGAAATTTTGTACGCGGACTCTCAACACTAACTGATATCCTGTCTTTCCACTACAGCGCGCGGGTATTTTGCTAGTAGGGAATAAACATTTTAAACTTTGCGAAAGAAAAATATTAAGCCCTCCCCTCCCCCAATAGAGTTGACATTAGGAGTTTTGTAACATTTAGAATTTTAAATCTGGTTCATCAAATGTTATATACCACGTTTGGTCAAGAACCATCCATTCACCTAGTAGCCACTGTTTAAAATACCTTTTGGACCCACTACTACTAATAAGTGATATTTTTTAAAAAAAACTTTTATGCAAGAAACTTTTGTGTGAACGTACTCAATATCTTTCTAAAGTTTCATGGCTGACGGTTGAATACAATAATATTTATGCAGCCTACAGAAGAAAAAAGTAAAACATCCATATCGATTTAAGGACGTGTTCAAACAACGATCGATCATATATCGGCTCCGCAATAAATGCTTACATGAGATATAACCGTGCTTTTGACCCAAGATTAGAAGAATATGAAGGAATAGGAAACGGTGTTTATGAATTCTGGAAAGTTGGCACTGGGTTTTCGTTTCCAGATTTAATAGATATGATCAAAGAAAAGAGAAGATCCGTAGATGTGAAAATCATCTTAATTTCAAACAATAAACATACAAAGTATAATTTCTCTGTTCATCCACTTTTAGGCAATTAGTTCTGAAGACATACTGTACCGTGGAAAGCGCGTTTATAAATAGTGTACTTGTATTTTTAACTTATCCACAATTGAGAGATTTGTTTTGTACGCAACCCATATTTTAGTCACATAGAATAAAATACTCTATTAGCTTCTATTATGTATTTATCATGTAAAATTATTGTTTGTACAATAAGTTATCGTTAGTCAATAAAAATTGTATACATGCTTTCAACCAGGCTCATATAATTAGATAGCTAATGAAACATATAAACGAAAATTATAATTATTCACTACATTTTGAGTTGGTCAAATACTATATTTTATGTCCAGTTCCATAGTTATCTGCAACTTGCTCTTTCAGATCAGAAATAAAGCATTTAAAAATTCTTTTTTTTTGGTCTTTTTTTCTATGTATGTATTCTTAAACACATAACTGAATTTTAAATAATGCAAGAAACTACATGTTTATGAATATCAAATAGGGGCGGCAAATCTAGCAGTTTATATGACAGAATAAGTTGTTCTTGTTTCATAAAATACTTCTTTCTACTCTTATTTACCATCTTGTTGATCGTTAAATCTATTTGTTGTTAAATCTAGCATGTTGTTTGATGACTAATGTGAGCCTGTCACTCAATTGTCCAGGCGTAGCTAGGTTATGTTGGGGGTACTAATATCCTCAGCGCCAAGGGATACAGCGATACCAGAAGTAGCCCACACGATGCAGTATGTAATATATAATAAGTATTAATAAGTGAACAGGGCAATAAATCGTTTACAATTGGACTACAGCAGGTAACCTATTCACCAATCAATATAGACACTTACTCTTTCTTATGTCTACTACTTACAACTTAGACTTACAATTCACGCGCTCGATTTGAGTTGAACATATTGTAAACAAGTTGAGAAACTAAAATTAAAAAAAAATATATATTCTTACCATCACACAGTCCAACGAAGGATGTTTGATGATTCTGTAATTGACGCAGATGGTCCACCTCACATTTTTCAACGAAAAATAATAACGTTGATGTGATTTGTTGAAAATAAGTCTGATCTAATAAAGTTTCTCGTTTCACAAAAATAGGTTATGGGAAAAAATTGAATTCGGCTAATAAACATGATATAAACTTTCAAAAGATTTATTCTTCTAAGACACAAATTTGACCTTAGATTTTAGAAAGTTAACTTAGTGGATATAAGTTCAATGAGCAGGGCTTTAGTTTATTTCTAAATGCTAACAGACAGTGGCGTAACAACGGGTTGGCATCGGGGCAGTTGCCAAGGGCGCCAGCTCAAAAGGGTGCCACTAAATCTCTAATTTTTTAAAATTTGTATTTAAATAAATACAGTCGGATCTCTCTCTCTCTAAGTCGAACTCAAAAGGACCCGAAAAAAAAATCGACTTACGGAGTTTTTGAGTTAGGGAAAATAACGTAATAGGCGCCGATTAATCAAAGACAATGTAGATATTGAGATGTGGAGGGAACAACTATACCGGCTAGTAGGCTTGATAGGAAAGAGAGGCAGGGTCTATATTTCATATGAAAGGAAGCCAACTTGCTTTGACATGCCGACACAAGCCCGTGAGAGGAGACACCTTAATTTCCCTCCCCCACTTTACTCCCTCCACAATGGAATGGGGGAGTAAGATTTTTCTTTTAAAAAGAGTCACAGCATGCAGCAATGGGACGCGAATTTGTTACCACTCCTTTTTCTTGTCTTTGTCCTTTTCTGTACTTGCAAGGGTCGCTTAATCCATTGTGGAATGCATTTATGTGGCTCTACGGAACACGTGTTCTGAAATTTCACTCAAGAATAATAACCCAAACGCCTTGGAAAATTCCACTAAGAGAGGTTGAAAGCCAAGAGTAAAGGAGATCTAAAATACATTAGTGATAGGGAATTTGGCCGAGACATAACAATTAATTCGGTATAGGGAGGTTTTTGACTTAGGTAAGTTCGACTTAGTGAGGTCCGACAGTTTTTCACTTTTATCCTTGACAACAAAAAATTGAATACTTTATTATCAATATACATAATTTGCAATGTATGTCACGTCTGTCTGTCCCGTCTGTCTGTCCGTGACGCTACTATTTTTAGAAAGCAGCGCACAACTTACTGCACCAAAAAATAACTCTTTTCGAACGTCCACATAAAATTGTTCAATAGGGAAATAAATGAATAAATAAAAATAAATAAAATAAATGAAAGTTATGTATTACGTTATATTTTAATCTGATTTGTATTTATTTTGAAAAACTTCCGTTATTTTTGACGCGTGATACACTAGTAGTTAAATATATTTCATTTAAACAATTATAAAATTGTTTATTATGTTTGTGGCCTTTCTGGGGCTTCTTATCATACAAATGTCAATATGATTTTACAGTCTTTCTTTTAAAAAGAAAAATCTTACTATCCCCATCCACCTGACGAGGGAGTAAAGTGGGGGAGGGGAGGGAAGGTGTCTTCTCTCACGGGTTTGCGTCGGTATGTCAAAGCAAGTTGGTTCTTTTTAAATCCCTTAGATTAACTTGCTATGTAAGTTTAATCGGACATCCGAACCAACTATTTGTTTATAATTATTTCACGCGCCAGTTCAGTTCACGCGTTGACGCCGACCGTCGATGTTTACACCCCCTACCGTCCCTGCGCCCGGTTTTAAAACTGAAAATTGTCAATTTATCAAGGGCGCCAAAAATAAATTTGCCAAGGGCGCCAAAAACCTAGTTACGCCTCTGCTTACAGAGCCATCGCCTGACATATGGACATCAAAACTTTTGGTATTTTACTTTTATATATCTACGTATGTGTGTATGTATGCATGTATGTATATATATATGTATGTATGTATGTATGTATGTATGTATGTATGTATGTATGTATGTATGTATGTATGTATGTATGTATGTATGTATGTATGTATGTATGTATGCATGCATGTTTCAGGTCTTTTTATTCCTTCGGGTACTGCACTAGGCAGAACTGCCTTTTTCGTGCCCTATTATCTATTGTATAAAGCTCAGTTGGTATTTGTATGAGAGCCGTCTTTACACCATTTTGGGCCCCCGGGCAAAGAAATAATGTTGGGCCCCTGGGCAAAGAAAGAGGGCTGCCCCCCACCGCAGGAATAAAAAAATAAATGGTTGATGATATTAAAAATAATGAATTATTAATTTTATTGTCATATACTAATTTCAACAAAATTGTTGTTAAGACATGCTGTACAGCTGCAACTATTATCAATATTAATCATGAAAAACAGAGAAAAGAGATTTTATTTACATGTTTTATAGTATTACTTATGATATTTACAACAACAAACAAAATTACACACAAAAACAGATATTTACATTTGTTTTTTTAAATAATAAGCAACATAACATATTACATCTATTACACAAGGTCAAACAAAGGTATTAAAATTCGTAATGGAAAAAAATACTTAGATTAGACAAAATTTCAGTACGCACTTTACTATAACAAGCGTTTGCGACATTTCTTTTCAGAAAATTGTTTTATTATCGGCTTGAAGTCAATGGTCTTCAGGATGTCATTTTCTTTGCTCATGAGTGAAAGCCAGTTCAAACGATGCTGTC
The DNA here is from genome assembly GCA_944989445.1 of Ampullaceana balthica. NCBI lineage: Eukaryota > Metazoa > Mollusca > Gastropoda > Lymnaeidae > Ampullaceana > Ampullaceana balthica. Next base: position 139,788 of record CALYLW010000494.1, on the reverse strand, counting down.
CCATTGGGACTACGAAGCTGATTTTTTATAAGTTTTAAGTCTTGAAAAAGAACGTTCTCCTGTACAGTTGCTCACCATCATGCACATGAACACTCTGAGTGCAATTTCAATGTTCGGAAAAACATATTTTAAATTGTCCTGAAATTATTTTTTCTTAACATTGCAGGGAGAGTCTCACAATTTTCATCAAGAGCCATGTAATGCTTGAGATGTTCAGGGAGAGTCTCATAATTTTCATCAAGAGCCATGTAATGCTTGAGATGTTCAGGGAGAGTCTCATAATTTTCATCAAGAGCCATGTAATGCTTGAGATGTTCAGGGAGAGTCTCACAATTTTCATCAAGAGCCATGTAATGCTTGAGATGTTCAGGGAGAGTCTCATAATTTTCATCAAGAGCCATGTAATGCTTGAGATGTTCAGGGAGAGTCTCACAATTTTCATCAAGAGCCATGTAATGCTTGAGATGTTCAGGGAGAGTCTCACAATGTTCATCAAGAGCCATGTAATGCTTGAGATGCTCACATTCATTTAATTTAAAGAGTCGTCATAACTCAAATCCTTGTGGTACGTACTGGCAAGATGTTCGCATTTTTCTTTAGTACATCAGAAGTAATGGTTTTCTAATTCATTCAAGAAAGAAAACAGATTTCCAATTTTTGAATACGCCTCTGCACGTCCTGTTATTTCAACGATTTAAGTGTCCAGAATAGGGAGGAAGTTTCTACCCTGAACTTTTCGGACTTATTTAGAAGTAACTCTTCTCCTGGCCTATCATACCTACTAAAACGCACACTTCGGGTTCGTTCCCGTTTTTTTTCCATCATAGTGATCTGCATCTGGACACAAACTCCTGGCTTTGAATTCATATTCAGTGACTTTGTCTCTAGTTTCCTGAAGATAGCTTTTCAGCGACTCAAGAAGAATTGTGGCAACTAGGATGTTCACATACTTTGATTGTAAAACTTTGCTTGTTGTATTCATCCTTTCTAGAATGTCTTTCCAAAGAATTGTAAGAAAGATTGTTTCAAGGTGTTCCATTTTTTTGCTTAAACCTTCCGCCTCACGCCTTGTTGTCACTTACTGTTCATGTCACCTGATATAGAATCCTGTGAATGTTTTATTTTGTCGAAACCCCTATACAAAGCATGAACGGCATCAAAATGTGTTGACCAACGTGTCAGACAGACGCTTGACCACAACATCTCTTTCTAAATATGATGTCAATACATTACAGCGATGAGTAGAACCAGCAAAAAATGTATACAGGTTCTGAAAAAAGTGAAATAATTTTATAAACTGTAGACAATTAGTAAAAATATATTTTATTAAGTTTGTGGGCGAGTAGATATATTATGGGTTGTAATGGTATAGGGTACTAATAGGAACATGGTTACACGTAAAGTCGTCCTCGAAGTCTAAATTAAATCACTTTAGTTTGGTTTAATTAGTTGTAATATTAACCATACACTGAGTTTACTTCACAATGAAATGAAAGTTAAAAAAATACTATCATTTCAATTTACCGTTGAGCTAGCAGCACAGATTAATGTGGTAGAACGCAAAACAAACTTTTCCTGAATAATTGGACATCCTTAAATGCATAGTGTTGCAGAAATGCAAGAAACTAATTGCGGTCAAAACGTTGCTAAAATTAAATTGTAACCAACACATAGTGTTACAGTATTCCTACATAGATATACTGTATTGTTACCTACATTTTTGCACCGGCGCTTTAGAGAGCTTTCACTTTCGTCAATTTAAAAAAAATATATATTTATATATATTAAAACAAAATGAACAAAACAACTTTTTTAAAAAGATGAGGCCCAGCTGCAGTGAGGAATGTGGAATATCGCATGAAAAAGCAGAAAATAATAATTTTTTAGTCACAAATTAATTAGTCACACAGGAGGACTCAGAACTCTAAGTTTTATTGATATTTATTGTGATCGATTTTGGGATTTAATGTGAGATTTAAAATGTGATCAACTAACACAAAAGTTCTGAGACTACTTAGTTTGTGACTAAAAATTTATTTTCTTCATGTTCATGTGAGATTCTACATTCCTCACTGCAGTTGGGCCTCATCTTTTTAAAAAACATTTTTTTTGTTCATTTTATTTTCTACTTTTACGCGTTAACAAAAGATTTGTAAAACTTAACTTTATTCATGAAGTCCTGTTAAATGTCTTGTTAGCCAAATTCATCAAGAACGAAATTTGTGAGCAAAATTTGAAATTTTCTATAATTATAAACTTACACATTCTTAACTCCTTTCCATATGTGCGCTGATCTACTTAGCAGAAAAAATATTTTTTCACAACACATGGATTGTCTATATAAGACATTCTATGATTTCGCTTGTTCTATCTGGAATGATTTTATATACACACTACACGACTATGCATCACGAGAAGTGTGTCATTTTTAAATCCCTTATATTAACTTCACCACCGTCTCTGTCTCTCTATCTCTCTGTCTCTCTGTCTTGGGCGGGCGAAAAACAAAAGTCAAAAATGACCCACTTGTCATAAAGCCATCGAGCTGAAATTTGGCACATGGACCCGTGTCACCTAACAATGCATCGTATCAAAATTTCAGATCGATCGTCGTACCGTAATTAAATTAATGCATTTTTAGTTTATCTATATACGACGTATGTAATTCAATTTCACGGTTTGTTATTGTTTTTTTCATGTGACTGTTCAGTCACGCGTTGACGCGACCCATCGAAGTACCGGCGTGCTTTTTTTTACATTTTACGTGTCAGGCTGAGCTCGGTCCAGCAATCGGTGACCAGATCTTTTACCTCTCCCACCCTCAACCCCCCCTCCCCCCGGATATACAGCAGGAGTTAAGGCAGATACAGTCTGTAAATGTTTGTCGCGTTTGAATATGATCAATACTTTTAATTATGACTCATATATAAGGGATTTATAGTAAAAAACTTTGTTTTTACGGGTCTTTTTTTATTAAATCCCTTATATTAACTTTACCGCCATCTCTGTCTCTCTGTCGTGATCTCTGTCTGTCTCTATGTCTTGGGCGGGCGGAAAAACAAATGCCAAAAATGACCCACTTTCCGTGAAGCCATCGAGCTCAAATTTGGCACAAGAACCCGTGTCACCTCACAATGCATCCTATCAAAATTTCAGATCGATCGAACGTACCGTAATTACATTAATGCATTTTTAGTTTATCTCTATACGAGGTACGTAATTCAATTCACGGTTTGTTAGTTTTTTTTTCACGTGAAAGCTCAGTTCGCGCGTTGACGCGATGACCTGGGTCGCTTTTTTTACATTTTACGTGTCACGCTGAGCTCGGTCGAGCGATCGGTTACCAGACTTTTCCCTTCTCCCGCCTACCCCCCCACCCCCCCCCCGGGGTTATGAAGCAAAGTTGAGTTAAGACAGATTCAGTCTGTAAATGTTTTTCGCGTTTGAAAATAATCAATACTGTTAGTTATGTCTCATATATAAGGGATTTATAGTTAAAAACTTTGTTTTTACGGGTTTGTTTTATTAAATCCCTTATATTAACTTCACCTCCGTCTCATGGGCTGGCGGAAAAACAAAAGTAAAAAATTACCCACTTCCCATGAAGCCATCGAGCTGAAATTTGGCACGCGGACCCGTGTCACTTAACAATGCATCGTGTCACAATTTCAGATCGATCGAAAGTACCGTAATTAAATTAATGCATTTTTAGTTTATCCTTATATAAAACAATATGTAGAAATCGTTATGTTTAAATTTTACGTGTCTTTTGAATTCACGCCAGCCACTGGTGAACACATCTTGTGTTTTAACCAGGTGTACCGGCGTGATTTTGTTTACATTTTACGTGTCACGCTGAGCTCAGTCCAGCGATCGGTGACCAGACCTTTCCCCTCTCCAACCCGCCCCAAAGGGGTTATAAAGCAAAGGGAGGTTAAGACAGATTCAGTCTGTAAATGTTTTTCGCGTTTGAACATAATCAATACTTTTAGTTATGTCTCATATATAAGGGATTTATATTCAAAAACTTTGTTTTTACGTGTTTGTTTTATTAAATCCCTTTTATTAACTTCACCGCCGTCTCTGTCTCTCTGTCTGTCTTTCGACGTTGGGCGGGCGGAAAAACAAAAGTCAAAATGACCCTTTTCCCATTATGCCATAGAGCTGAAATTTGGCACATAGACTCGTGTCACCTAAGAATGCATCGTATCAAAATTTCAGATCGATCGAACTTACCTTAATTAAATTAATGCATTTTTAGTTTATCTATATAAAACTATATGTAGCAGTCGCTATTGTTTACATTTTACGGGTCACTTGACTTCATGCCAGCCATCGGTTACCACATCTCGTGTTTTAACCAGGTGGAATTCACTCAGTTTGAGACTGTAAATGTTTGTCGTGTTGGAACATAATCAATAATTTAAGTTCTGTCTCATATATAAGGGATTTATAGTCAAAAACTTTGTTTTACGGTTTTTTTAAATCCCTTATATTAACTTCACCGCCTTCTCTCTCTGTCTCTCTGTCTGTCGTTCGTCGTCTGGCAGGCGAAAAAACAAAAGTAAAAAATGACCCACTTCCCGTGAAGCCATCGAGCTGAAATTTGGCACACAAACTCGTGTCACCTATCAATGCATCGTGTCAAAATTTCAGATCTATCGAATGTACCGTAATCAAATTAATGCATTTTAGTTTATCTCTTTATAACATATGCAATTCAAATTCACGGTTTGTTATTGTTTTTCTTTCACGTGACAGTTGAGTTCACGCGTTGACGCAACCCGTCGATGTCCACCCCTCCCCCTTCTCCCGGTTTTAAAGCCAGGGGAGATCATTCGGTTTCAGTCTGTAAATGTTTGTCGCGATTGAACGTAATCAATACTTTTAGTTATGTCTCATACATAAGGGATTTATAGTCAAAAACTTTGTTTTTACGGGGTTGTGTAATTTCCTTTTTTTTCGCCCGCCTGCGAACCCAAGAGATGACGGTGAAGTTCATATAAGGGATTGAATTAAACAACCCCTTAAAAATAAAGTTTTTGACTATAAATCCCTTATATATGAGACATAAATAAAAGGTATCCATCGAGTATTGCCGACATGAACATTTACAGACTGAGATTGCCTTAAATACCCTTTGTTGTAAAACGGAGGGGGCAGGGAAAATGTTTGGTCACGGATGGCTGAACTTAACTCAGCGTGACGCGTAAAATGTCAACAAAAGCTGGCCGCTAAACATAGATATATACTAAAAATGCATTAATTTAATAACGGAACATTCGATCGATCTGAAAATTTAATAGCTTTATCCTCCCCACAAGCAAAACCTACTGTGAAAATTTCAGCTCTCTAGCAAGTCATAAAACGTGTTTACGAGCGTTTTGAAAAAGTTGAGGACAGATCCGGAAGTGTTGAATCCGGAATCCTGCACGAGTTAATAGTATAGGGGCCTCAAAAAGGTCAAGGTTGGAAGTGATTGATAAACTTAAATGGCCCGTTCGCATATAAACACAAAATTATGAGATTTTTATAAAATAATACTATATTTTATACGGGTTTTCTGAAACCCTACAACATATTCGCATGGGGCCCCTATGCTCGTGGGCCCCCTGGCAAATGCCCAACGGGCCTATTCAGTAAGACGGCTCTGATTTGTATGTTTGTATGTGTGTATGTGTGTATGTTTGTATGTTTCACTTTTCGACTTTCAGTTACACACTCACGGAAAAATCAAATGACGGACGGGGAGCAAATTTGTCAAGACGTTTTTTTTTAACCTACAGATGGTTTTAGTAAAGTTTTTTTAATTGCTCCTTGTGCCTGAAAGCCGTAAATTAAAAAAAAATCAGAAAATATAGAGACAAAGATAAAAAAAATGATATCTCATTACCATATTGAACAACTTTTGGTGGGCATTCAAATCGAGTTATTTCGGGTGCAGTATTTTTTTTCAAATAGTTTATTTTGAGCTGTGCGATTTTAAAAAAATCTTTTATTGTCAAATTACGGTGCGCACATTTGTGTGTAGGCATCTTAAATTGAGTTGTGTTATTTTATTAAAATAACATTGCTATTTGGCTTGGCTTTGCGGTACAAAGCAGTGGCCCTTTTACGGGTACTTTTTTATATTACAGATGAGTTAAAACTTTTTCATTACATGTGTCACACAATGTGTTACATTTATTTTTCAATTAAGAGTTTGTTATATTGTTTATAACAAATCAAAATTTATTTTTTAAAAAATAATAATTATGTGAGGGAATTTTACGTGTAAAGAATTGGCCCAACTTAATCGTAAATTAGAGCACTTATACTTTTTTTTATAAATTTGTTATGTGTTCCTTATTCCTAATGTAGAATTAATTTTAAATATGTTTATCTATCTATATCTATCTATATCTTTATATCTATCTATATCAATATATATATATTTATATTTCTCCAAATTAAATTTTTTCAGCTCATTTTACTGGCTCATTTCTTTAAATTTACTTATTAAAGTTAAGCATTAATGATCTTAACACGCATATAAAGCCTAGGAGCAATGCTGTAATTTCTATTTTACATAAGCTAAACAAATTTAAAATTTAAACTTAGGCTATCGGATTTATTAAACTCAACAGAACTGAACCTAAAAGCAATAATTATTTAAGTTGTGCAGCGAATTGAATATATCAGGGCCAATCCTTTGTAGCCGGAATAACAAAAGCGATTTTAAAAATAAATGTCTAGTAATTGTTACCTATAAACAAACCGATGAATCTTTTTTTTTAAGTTTGGCAAATAATTGGTGTATTTTTCAGAAACTACATTTGGGGGATTGTTGTTTTGTGGTGGGGGGGGGGAGGGGTTGAAATATAATTCACAAAATATGCTGTCTCATCGGTAAACTTAATTGCATTCATTTTTGAATACCAATTGCATTAAAGCCTTAAATGTAAATCATATAATATAGAGACTAATATATAAAAAATTATTTATCATTCCCATATTAAAACTCATATAAAGACAATCAAAATGTATATTTATATTTGGTCCAGTACTTTGTTAACAGACTTTATTTTAGCGAACTGTCTTTTAATGAACTTTCTTTGACTAAAAAACGGTGCGCAAATTTTATTGTAAGCTTTTTAAATAAGACTGGGTTAGTTTCTTTAAATTTTTTTGGAACCTTCATTACATTTTCATCATTTACTAAGGGTTTTAGGGCGCCCACTTTTGCTGTAGGGCGCATATGGCGTCCACTTTTTTTTGTTTGTTGAAAAGTCCAATTAACTTCTGCTTGTTTGATAAATACGAAAAATTAAACTTCCTGAAATGTAAAAACAGTATTTTATAATTATAAATCCTCAAATCCTCTTTTTACATCATTCTCCTTTCCAAAATTAAAATATAAGCTAAAACTATGACGTCATATAATATGTTTTTCGAATCTTTTAGTATTTTTAGAATTTTACACACCTCGTATATATACTTAAGTATAAGCTCAAAAATTACGTCATAGCGCTACGGATCATTCCTTCCAACCTGTGACTTGGGCTATTACATTGTTTATAATTTAGTTTATTAGCGCGTTGATATAAGCAGCTATTGCTTTTTAGAGAGAAGGCGGGAGCTTTGTTCCTTATCTTATAGTTGATGTTAAAAATATTTCATTAATTTAAATAGTCTAACGATGTGGGGTCGAAAATATATTTTTATACAAGATGCCGTTTGATGTCAAATTTGTAAAATCAGTCAGTTAAATTTATTTAATACCCTTAAATAGTGAGTAAAGTTTATGAGGAGACCAATTCTGTAGGTGAAAACAACTCATGAGTAAAAATAAATTTGAAGACAAAAGCGCTGATATATTTCTCGTAAATAAATTAAGATGAATTTAATATAAGTGGCATAATGCCAGTGGCGTAGCGAGGGTGGCAGGGGGGGGGAGGAATGCCGCGGGCGGCACTTGGCTAGGGGTGGCAAATTCCTAGTCATTTATTAGTTTCTAACAAGGAAACTTTAACAAGAAATTTGAGCCTTTTATCGAAATGAAAGAAAAAGCCAAATATAAAATTGTTAAAAGCAATATAGGAACTATCCTAAAGTATGTGAACGTTTCTTCTGCCAAAACTTCAAATTCCTTATTGGATATAAATTCTTCTGATTCCAATGCTACTGTACTGAAAAACCAGAGACTTAAGTAGTATGAGAACATGACACTGATCTGGTTTTAACATAATGTGTTCTTCAAATTTGACAGACGCTACAGTTGTAAGGGCAAAAATGACTCTACTCTATCATTTTCAAACATGAGCCAATCGAATGCTTTGAGTGGCACATTGTTGGGGGGGGGGCAAATTTCTCGTAGTTAATTAGCTTCCAAAACTGAAAACCGTTAAATTAAAGTTTAATAAAAAGAAAAGAAAAGTCAAGATAAAAAGAAATTTAAGAAATGAAAATACTATATTAAAATACGTGAACGTTTCTAATGCCAAACTTCAAAGTCCATAAGGAATCTAAAGTGTTCTGACACAAATGCTACTGAGCTGAAAAACATAGGGGCTGAAGTAGTGTACGAACAAGATAGTTAAGTCAAAAGTGAGCTCGCCCACAAGCTGAAGAGCGTGGAGTCTAGCCCACGTTAAGCCACAATAAAAATGTTGATAAATGACTATTGCTAGTGCTAGAAAAGTCCTCCGCTGACTTGGAGAGGAGATGGGCCCCGCCAAGTATACCAAGCCCCGAGAAAAGTTAAATTGGAAACCTCAAACGAGGTTATGGGACACACAAAAATAATAATAATATTTATATAATGCATATTTTAAAAAATGAAATAACGGGCCCCTGGGCCCCATCATTGCAGGATGAAAAGCTCAAAACACCAGTTTATCTCAATTCGGATCGTAATTAATATATAATCAATATTTGTCAAGTTCCAGTAAAATGAAATGGAGAATGCAATCTTAAACGTTTGGGCCCCCAGCCCCCTAAAAGATGTATATTTAGAAATATGTTATGCCCGACACCTTTGCGAGACTGTAGTCAACCACTTTGCAAATTTTTATAGCAATCGGATGAAGAAAATAATATTTATATAGCTTATATTAGAAAAAAAACACAAATAGGGCACCCGGGCCCAATCGGTGCAATATGTAAAGTTGAAAACACTTGTTAATTTCAATATGGGAAAATAATGGATATATTTGTCAAAATGTATTGAGATCAAGTAAATTCAAACTGAGAATAAAGTCTTAAAAGTTTACGAAAAAAAAGATTTGGGGTCAGCAGCCCAAAAGGAATGGACAGTAGGACTTCAATGTCATATCATATTTTAATTGGGCTTTCAAGTTTTATATACCGAGTTTGATAAGATCCATCCATTTTCACAGTGGCTAAACTTAAACTGATTTTTATATACCTCATATCATAAAAAAAGACATTTTTGGCCCCGGCCCGCATGAGTGTTAATGTTGAAAGGTTTTTTGTCAGTTACCATCTTGAGAGCGTACTCAACAATCTTTCGAAGTTTCATAGCTATCAGATGAATGGTGTGGCAAGCCATACAGGACAAACATACATACATTATTTCATGTCCAAACTGCTTCACGTTTCTCTGTTTTATATTGGTGAGTTTCTTTTAACCTGTATCTAAGACTACAGCCATTTGCAACGACATAAAAGCATCAATGCCTTCAATTCTGTTCATGAAGTTGTTCAATGATGCAGTTTTGAATCATGCAATATAACTTGGATCATCATCAGTAACCATTAACAGTCTATGCAAAAAGGCTTCTAGAGGAAAAGCGGCAGAACATGTGGCATGTTGTACACTCCCAACATATTCTATATGCATCTGCAAGTGATCCTAAGATGGGCATATATTTAGCCATTTTTAACCAATCTGATCCTAAAAGTTTAGGTCCACTGTAGTTTTTGGATGATCGATGTGATACTGCATTATGGAACCTTTGACTTCCAACATTCTGGCTAACATTATAGGTAATGTTCCAACAAGTTGCCACATCCTGCTTCTATTTGTGGAAAATGACATCATATTTCTGCAACGAGACAGTGGAATGGCTTCTCTTCAGTTTCAATGTGTTGGTCAAGCTGTGCTTGAAATGTCCAACTAAGTGTCGACATTTTCCACAAGAGGTGATGAGTCAGCTGCTTTCAAACCTGTCAATATGCTAAGTTGAAGACAGTGTGCGATACATGGTTTGTGACTTTAAGCCGTTTGTCTGATAGCAGCAACAATGTTTCGTGCACTGCCCGTTACGATACAGCATATCTTATCAGTGATGCCCCATGTGTGTCGTTCGTCAACAAGTAAACAACCTAAAGCAACTGATGTTAGTTTCAATCCAGTGTCCCGTTATAGCACAGTATGATTCATTGTTTTTTGGAGGTCCAAAAGACGTTAGTGAGAGCAATAATGTGATAGTTTTCTATAGCGTTCTTATGCTCTGTTAATTTATCGATATAAATATGATCAATGACATTATAATCGATTGTACAGCGACTGGGCAAATTGTAAGTCTTGTTTCAAAGAGCTATGCGTATTACTGTCTGTAGTCAATCATCTTCCACAATTGTCCTATACTGCCAATCCACTGTGTGATAGTAACTTTTAAGTCCGCTGAAACGTTGTCGCTTACAGGCTTGTTTGACTGATACAATAAACAAATTAGTTATTGATTTTACTTGAGAACTCTTCTGCCTGTCACTGTTGACAACGTGTTGATACTTGAGCGGATGTTTGTGCTGAAGGTGGTAAGTCATCGATGTATTTCATCCTCGACAAGCAAATTGTTTATGGCAGTGAACACATTAAATTCTGTCGCCTTCGTCTACTTTGCCATCCGCAGTTAGCTTAAAAAAAATAAAATGCTCAACTTTCCGCTTAAATGCTTAACCTTAAGTGTGCTGTCATTAGTCGCCAGTTTTGTTTACTTTGCACGTAAAAATAAAAATAATAATACCCAGGAAACGTATGTAAGTAACAAAACTATAATAATAATAATAAATTGATAATTTATATAGCGCTATACCCAATTAAGAACTAGTCTCACAGTGCTTTACATAAAAATAATAACATACATATAGGTATTTAATAAACATTCATATCATAGCAACCACATAAATGACAGTATATTACGCATAAGCTACGTATTCATTAGTATAAATGTTGTTTCATTAATTTTGAAATTAAATTTTGAAAAGATGTGTCTTAAGTGCAGTCTTGAAGGACTTGGTAGATGGAATACCACAAATGTGTAATGGTAGAGAATTCAATTGTTTGGCTGATCAAAAAGAGAAAAACCTTTCACCAAATGTTTTAGTGCGTCTTAGGAACGTAGAGAATACGTGTGTCTGCAGAAGGGTGGGTGGGTGAGTAGACAGACAGAATTTCAGTAAGATAGGAAGGGCATGAGTCATAAAAGAAGTTATGACAGAGAACGCCCGTTTGTAATCGATTCGGGCTTGTATAGGTAGCAACTGAAGTGAGCAAAGTAGCGGATTAATATGGGTGTGTTCTTTTGCCTAAGAACTAGTCTGGAAGCTGAATTTTGAACTTTCTGTAGTTTTTCAAAGTATTGTTTTGGCGCACCTGACAGAAGAGAATCGCAATAATAAATATGAGCAAAAACAAGAGCACCGACTAGAGTTTTTTGTTGCACTAACTGTTAAGTATTTACAGACTGAGCTTATCTGACGGATCTGATTGATGAAGTTGTTGGTAGACGTGTTGTCAGAAATAATGTAGCCAAGATTCCTAGTTGATGTTGTGAACAGTATATAAGAAATAGCTACCTGAATAGAATTCGAAAGTGCTTAAGTCTCGTCATCATTCAGCTTGAGTTTGCTGAAAGTCATCCAAGGCTTTACCTCACCAATGCACTCAATCAATTGGACAGTGGAGTCATAATCTGCTGATCTGTAAATGATTTGCTTTTAACTGAATGCTTTTCGAGTAGTAGAAGTAGTTGCCTTGTATACATTACAAATAGTATTGGACCCAAAACGGAGCCCTGAGGCACATCATAAACCAAGTCATCTCTGTTTAGAGATACAGCCATCTAATGATAACACCAGTGATCTGTTAGATAAGTATGATTGAAACCAAGCCATAACTGAGCCAGAAATTCCAAAGTAATTTTGCAGGGTTTTTAGTGATGTTTGATGGTCGAATGTGTCAAAGGCAGCACTAAGATCTAAGAGACCCAATATAGAGATTTTTCCCATTGTCCAGTGCGAGTAGGAGGTCTTTTGTTACCTTCAATAGGCAGTTCTCTGTGATGTGAGAAGGTCTGTAGGTTGACTGATATGGACTTAGAGTAGTGTGGTCGTACAGATAGGCAAAAAGTAGTTTTAAGACGAGTAGTTTTTCTATGACCTTCGATAAAAATTAAATATTAGACACAGGTCGATAGTTGTTTAAATTGTTTTGGTATAACCCTTGTTTTTTCAGCAAATGTTTTGTTACAGCAGATTTACACAATTTAAATTATTAATTAATTTTTGTTAAAAACACTAGAAATATTTTCTTAAATTTAAATCGATCAAATTAATTTTAATTAGGGCTGCGGAAATTAACGATTAATTTCTCGATTAATCGTTAAAACTTTTTAATCGATTAATCGACCCATCACTTACAAATTATTGGATTTAAAAAAGTTTTTAAAAAATATATAAAAAAATAGCGGCCGATAAATAATAAGTTTCCTGACGATTCCACGAACATTTTGGTTTTAAACTATTGACTGACGGGAATGTTCAAAATGTTGATAAAGTTTATTGTATTCATTGTGAGAAATCGCTTGCGTACCATGGTTCTAACACTTCGCCTGCTTATCAAACCAAATGAAAAGCGTATTAAACTAATGACAGTAATGGCAGAAAATTACGACAGCTCTTCTGATGAATTACTGCGATAAAAAATGGATATGAAAGTTCCTGAATCCATTAACCTCTACAATGGTGGAAACTTAATAAACACCGTTACCCGATAATTTCATTCCTTGCCAAGACCGTTTTTCGCATACCAGTTACCTCAGTTCCATGTGAATGATTGTTCAGCTCGGCTGGTTATATTGTCAATTAGACCCGCTCATCACTTCCACCAAATTATGACAACACACTTGTTTTTTGTTTTGTTTTGGGTAGTTTGTTAAAAGATGACATATAAAGGAGACATTCCAGTGTTATTTGGATTTTTAACAAGAACGTTTAATAAGTGTTACTTATGACATAATAAATTTTAATTATTGGCTTTAATCGAAATTAACGATTAACTAATCGTTAATTTTACAAAAGTTAACAATTAAATTTAAATTAATCCTTAACAGCCCTAATTTTAATCGATTTAAATTTTTACAAGAATAAAACAATTAGTTAAATCATTAAACCTTGAAACACTAGAGCAGGGGTCGGCGAACTTTTTTTTTGCCCGTTACCCCAAAATTTAATGTTGCCGTTACCCCCGAAGGCACGAGGTCCTGCCCACACACCTTGGGCGTTTTGGGACCGTTGTAAGCCCCACCCCCCACCACGGGTCTAGGGCTAAGCCCCAGCTGAAGACGCATCTGTTGAGTTTTAGAAGCCTGGCCAGTGTCTAAAAATGACCCGAAAAGGATTTTGCTTATGATGCAATTATAAAAGTTAACAGTCGAAAATAATAATATTGTTTTAACGGTTAAAGGTCTTAAGGTCCTGTCCATTCTAGATATCATGAAAAATCTGACATATTGCAAAAAATTCGGATAACACAAATTTACTTTAAAAAATAACATAAATTGTTAACATAAATTAATGTCATCATTTTTTATTATAAAAAACAGAGGTTTTTTTCTTTAAATCTCATTACAATTCATTTTTTAAAAATGATGTTTTTTAATTTTTAACACAATTCTATCGAAATTTGGGCTTTTGATGTCAGGGCAAGTTGGATGCTCTCTTCAGGGTCCAATCAATTTCGCAGCTTTGTTTTTATGTTCACTATAGTTGAATATCCTTGTTCACAATTGTATGAATTTGCAAAAGGCAGCAACGTCTTGACGGCCTCCTCATGTGCAGTGTTGAAAGCCTTTGCAACATTTGACATACAAAATTGTGTCAGATTTGATTTGTTTCCAAATTCCATAACTGCCTCAGTATTAGAATGAAGTTCAAGAAGTGCCTCTGACAACCCTTGAAGCTCACCTGATACATCCGCAATTTCACATCGAAATAGATCTACAACCCAACTGATTTTATGCGAATCAAAAACTTGAAAGTAAATAGTGAACAGCCTTTTGAGCTTGGTAAGATGTCTGATAACTATATCCTTGGTGTCGTCAAAACATATTTTCAAAATCTTCCAAGTACAAGCCCAACTTTGAAAAGACTGCTAACTTGTTACCTTCCGCTTTTTGTTTAATCCAAATGCTGCAATCCTTTCTCTGGCTGTAATTATATTGATATTTCCCCATGCATTTATTTGTTCACATGCTCAGAAATATCAGCTAAGTATTCGAGATGAAAACCCAACAATAGTTCGTAAACTTCTCTGTCCGTGTATGCTTTTGACCAGCCAGAAAAGCTTGAAGTTCAGCTTTCAGAGCCGACATTCTGTTCAGAAAATTGTCAGTAAAAAAGCCACCGTACCTTGGTGTGATAAAGTAAGTCTGTGGATCATACAGTAGTTAACTTCAATTTTGAGATTCCTCTATCTTGCAAAAGCCGAAAAATCTTGTTAATGAACTGTGCCTATTTTGTAAATATACGTACTCGAGACGGATTTTCATTTAATTTTTTTAAAAAATAAATAAAGAAACTTAAAAGATTAAATCCTGGCAATGGTGTATGTCCCAAGTGAGACTGATTTACCCCAGGAATTCCTTTTTAACCCAAAATGGGGTAATTTACCCCTGTTCGCGGACCCTTGCACTAGAGGATAGAGGAACAAAGAGCAAAGAAGTAATAATACAAAGGCAAGTAATTATAACTAGGAGATACAACAAAAAGATTATCTAATACAAATTGCAGATAGACATAGGGATAAAAATATTTTTCTTATTCCCTATGCAAGAATAGGAACATACAAATTCTTGTACTACCCGTCCAGAATTCGGACGTATATTGAGGTGCCTGATGAAACCAGAAAAACCAACACTATCAACATTAATAATCTAATAAGAAGACAAGACTGGACATAAACCATGGATAAGCGTAGGACGCTATAATTGTCTGTATAAGGGAGCGTCTGTAAGATAAGATAAGATAATATGTATACGACAGCCCGAGGAAAAACTAAACAAGTATCACACAAATTAATTCGACTTTTTAATTTTAAAGCTTAATTCCAATACACATTATGATAGGACATGATTAGAAATAAAATCTATTCATTTACAACATCCATTTGTGAGGTGATTCTTAACACGTAATAAATAACTATAGAAAATAGTTAAAATATCATAGGGCAGAATAATCACTAATACATATGTGTCACGAATGTTTTTATGTACATTTAAAATATATTTAACCAGATCCGTCCCGCGGCGTAGCATACGTCGTCGAGCAGGAGGGGGGAGTTGCTCAACTGCAGTGCCCATGTTTCGAAACAAACGATGGGCAAGCGTATTCTATATATAGACTGAGTTGGCAAGGGAGGGTGGTTTGTCTTGTCTGCTCTGTCATATAGATTGCGCCATGCTTACTTGCTCGCGTAGTCTTGTTTGCCCTAATTTCTGGCGAATTATATATATATATATATATAATTTAGGGCTGTTATCGATTAATTTAAATTTAATCGTTAACTTTTGAAAAATTATCGATTAATTAATCGATAATTTCGATTAAAACCAAAAATAGAAATTTATGACGTCATTAAACTGAACATTTCTCACGGACATTGAAAATTAAGAATATTTTGAACTAAATTTCATGACAATGTGTTGATACTTGATTGGTGCTGAAGGTGGTAGGTCAGCGATGTATTTGATCCTTTAAAAGAGAATTGTTTATGGCAGTGGACACAGTAAATATTTCCACCATCTTCGACTTTGCCATCCGCAGTTAGCTTAAAAACAACATATTTGCTCAATTTTCTAGTTATATTTTTAAATTTAACTGCGCCCGTGGAGGTCTATAGTAGACGGCTACACATGCTATATAGAGATAAACTAAATCTTCATAAATTTAATTAAGGCGCATTCAATCGATCTGAAATTTTGATTCAATGCATTGTTAGGTGACATAAGACTATGTGCAAAATTTCAGCTCGATAGCATCACGGCAAGTGGGTATTTTTGAATTTTGTTTTTCCGCCCGCCCGACCGACCAAGAGATCACGACAGACAAGACGGTGAAGTTAATATAAAACAAACCCGTAAAAACAAAGTTTTTGACTATAAATCCCATATATATGAGACATAACTAACAGTATTGATTATTTTCAAACGCGACAAACATTTACAGACTGAATTTGTCTTAACTCCCCTTTGCTTTATAACCCGTATAAGAGGGGACTTTGTCACCGATCGCTGGACCGAGCACAGCGTGACACGTAAAATGTCAACAAAAGCACCCGGTACATCGCTTCAACGCGCGAACTGAACTAGCCACGTGCGACAAAAAACAATAACAAACCTTGAATTTGAATTACATATGTTTTATAGAGATAAACTAAAAATGCATTAAGTTAATTACGGTACGATCGATTGATCTGAAATTGTGATACGGTGCATTGTTAGGTGACATGAGTCTATGTGCTAAATTTCAGCCCGATCACATCACGAGAAGTGTGTCATTTTT
Source organism: Ampullaceana balthica (assembly GCA_944989445.1). Lineage (NCBI taxonomy): Eukaryota > Metazoa > Mollusca > Gastropoda > Lymnaeidae > Ampullaceana > Ampullaceana balthica. Next base: position 123,003 of record CALYLW010000494.1, on the reverse strand, counting down.
TACTTTTGTTTTTCCGCCCGCCCAAGAGATGACGACAGACAGAGAGAGACGGCGGTGAAGTTAATATAAGGGATTTAATAATAAAGGATTTTAAATTAAACGACCCGTAAAAACTAAGTTTTTGACAATAAATCCCTTATAGATTAGACATATCTGAAAATATTGATTATGTTCAATATAATACGCACCACAGGACACACTAGCATAAACTTTTACAGACAGAATGTGACTGAACTAACCTTGTCGTAAAACACGGGGATGTGGTCAATGACGGCTGGAGTGAACTCCAGTGACCCGTTGAGGTCAAGTATAGCAGACGGCTACACATGCTAAATAGAGATAAACTAAAAATTCATTAATTAAATTACGGTACATTCAATCGATCTGAAATTTTGTTACAATGCATTGTTAGGTGACAAAAGTCTAAGTGCAAAACAAAGTTTTTGACTATAAATCCCTTGTATATGAAGCATAACTAAAAGTATTAATTATGTTCCAAATAATATGCAACGTGTGACAAGCATTTACAGACTAACGTGACTGAACTCCCCTTGCTGCAAAAAACGGGGATGTGGGCATCGATGGCTGGAGTGGACTCCAGTGACCCGTGGAGGTCAATTATGACGGCTACATAGAGATGCATAGAGATAAACTTAAAAATGCATTAATTTAAGTACGGTAAATTCGATCGATCTGAACATTTGACACAATGCATTGTTAAGTGACACAAGTCGATGTCCAAAATTTCAGGTCGGTAGCATTCCGCAAGTGGGTAATTTTTTAATTTTGGTTTTCCGCCCGACAGACCAAGATATCACGACAGACAAGGCGGTGAAGTTAATATAAGGGATTTAAAAATACACATTTCAAGGAGCCCGGGGCCAAAATGTATTATTTTTCTTTATATGAGCTTTATAAAGGTATTTCAAACAATTGATATTAGGCTAATGGATGGATTTTGACCTAACTTTACACATTAAAATTTTATGGTCAATAATCAAATATTATAGGGATAGAACTTTTAATGTTTATTCTTTCGTGGCCAAGGGGGAAGGGGACAAATATTTTAGTAAACTGTCAAGACTTTATTCCCAATTCCATCTACACGATCTTGTCAAATATTGTGACATATCTCTATCATAATACATATTGAAATCTTCAGGGTTTTGAATTTACATCTTGCACCAACTTGATCGGGGGGGGGGCCTAATACAGTTTTTTTTTCTTATTAAGCTATATAAACATTTATTCATCCGATCGCCATGAAACTTTGGTAAGTTGTTGAGTACACAACTGCTAATGATTTTTAGCATTTAAAAAATAGAACTATTACTTATTGGGGGCCGGGGTCTCAAAATTTTCCTTGTTCCTTATATGAGCTATATAAGCATTATTTTAAACTTTGGCTACTTGCTAAATGGATTTATTTTGACCACACTTGATAAATAAATACGTGTCGTCCCATATTAAAGTACTTTATGATATTGAACTCTTAATTTCCATTCCTTCGGGACCGAAGGCCCTCAAATAATTTTTTTTTAAATTCTATACATTCGATTTTCCATAATCTTGACAAATATTAACACACATATCCATCAAGATCAAGTTTGCAGTTCACAGGCGTTTATAAAATTAAATCTGGCACCGCTTGGGTTGAGTGCGTCGGCCCTTAAAGTTCTTCTTTTCTGATAATAGCTTTATAAATATTTTATTGATCTGATCGCTATGAAACTATGTAAAGTTGTTTAAACTTGTGTGAAGGTTTCTGGCATGATTTTTTAAGTACCACCCAAACGTTTGCTAGAATTTTCTTTCTCCTGAAATCTTTGCAATGCGCAACGCTTGGTTAGTCTCTTTATATAGTTGGCCCTTCACAAACACGTCCAAGGAAAATAAACCCATTCAATCGCTGGTTCAAGACTGGACTTGGTTATGTGATCATCTTAAGTCGTGCCACCTGTATTCTTCCCCTGATCAGGTGAGAAAATAGTCCATGGTTTGCCTTAGAATGCACTACAGACAGTAATGTGACATTATGCCCCCCCCCCGGGTCCCTTTTTCCAGACAGTGTCACATGTCACCGCCCTTCTTCCAAGAACGACGGTTCTGTTGTTTCGTTTTGGGTTTTATTTTAAAAAAATATTTTTTAACCAGTGCATTGATTATTATTTACATGTTTATGGTTTCTATTTATATATTTGCATAGTGTCTGTTGGGTACGTAATGTGTACTGCCTAAGTAGTTGTGTACTGCCTAAGTCATTGTGTACTACCAAAGTCATTGTGTACTGCCTTAATCATTGTGTACTGCCTAAGTAATTGTGTACTGTCTAAGTCATTGTGAACACCAAAGTCATTGTGTACTGCCTAAATCATTGTGTACTGACTAAATCATTGTGTACTGCATAAGTCGATCAGTTGAGTGAGTTCAGTTTCAGACTATATAGTAGCGATTCCTCGAACGAAACAAAACAGTTTCAGTCCAAAAATAATATTAAATTATCATACTGCCCAATAACTGAATACTGGTGTCTTGAAGAGATCTAGATGATAAATTACCTATCAATTATAAGCTTTAAGATTTTTAAAAAAAAGTAAATCTTCAGTGGTATCTCCGTATACCTCTGCTTTGGTATAAGTCTAAATCGATATACGCCCTGTATGGACGCTAAACATTTTGCTTGGTAACCGACCTTTGTTTGGAATACGACCCGCAGCCTAGAACTTGTATGGGGTAGTCCATAAATGACGTTACGCGATTTTGGCCAATCCCCCCCTTCACGGCACACCACACATCGTCACAAAAATGTACCCCCCCCCCTCAAAAAAAGACGTCACAAAGTTTTCCCCTCCCCTCACCCCCAATAAGAGCCGTATTTCTTATTTGAAAATGAGCATGTTTCAAATCATTTTAATGTCATTTAAGTACGTATTTAGTTGAGTATAAGGCTGCACTCTAATATCGTAACACGCGTGAAACCATTTAAAAGGTCATTAATAAATCGTAAGCAATCAAATATGTAAGTAGAAGTCTTATTTAAAGTTGCGCGCTATTTGATGTGACGTCACATTAACACAAAAAAAAACAACAACAAAAAAACAAAAACATCATCACAAATGTGTGACTCCCTAGGTGCCTTACATCATTTATGTCAAAATGACACATCGCGCTATGCGTAGCGTGTAGTAATGACAGAATACCGTGCGCGATACTCAAGTTTGTGAGTACGGAAGTTGCTATCATTCAGTGAACGAATCGCCCAGTAACTCTAAACTGTCACATGATTTTGTGTTTTTCTTGTAATTTTTTAAGTAATAATTTCACTTATCATGAGTTCTAAGAAAGTTAATGAGAGGAGCCAAGCAAACAAAAACAAAATGGAATTGAAAAAAAGATATTATTATATAAGATGAAATTGGCGTGCGTGTCCGGGACTTAATTGAAGAATGCTCAGAAAGACGATTTCTATGAGTGTCAAAAACAAATACTCTATTAAATGGGCCAGTGGGTTGAAATTGATTACAAAACAAAGATCAGAGAGATTAGAGCATATTGAAATATTGTTTTTTATCTGGATAACAGGAAAACATAAAACACATTTGTTCTTTTTATTTATGTATTTTAGTATTATGCAGGGTTTTAATTATTTTATATAACCACGTCAATAAATGTATAAATATGTAAATAACAATACGATCTATTTCCCATAGGAACGGAGTAATCATTTTCCCTTTATTTCTTATAGTAAAAATATTTTTGGTATACGTCTTTTTAGTATACATCGATGGTTCTAGAACGTATTAAGGACGTATATCGAGGTTCCACTGTATTTAAGACATCCAAATAATTTAAAATAAATATATCTAATAGATCTAGTTAACTGTGTTCGGATGTTTTTAAACGATCTTGATTACCTAATAAATATAGATTATCTAAGAGATCAAAATGATTACATAACGATGAATACAACAAAGTTTTTTTGGTTGACTTGAAAAAAATTTTATTTGTATTTTTTCCCGAATAATTTATTTGGTTAATATCTTTCAATAGTGGAATAGTACTTGGATGGTAAAATAACATTTTTAGAAAGAGAACACATGAGTTTCTTTAATTTTCTCCAAACTTTTAATTCGAATTACTAATTTTAAAAAAAGAAATATTATAATAAATATATATTAATTAAAGTTTACTATTTTCTAAATTGTCAGAAAAGATTAACATGATGGATGTGGGCCCTAATTTAGTTTTTTTTCTTCTGTGTGCCCCCCCTCCCAACCCTTAAACGTGTACGTGCTTGAGCCAACTGCCCCCAAAGCCCCACCCAAACTCCGCCTCTGTCATAACGATCCTTGAAAACATCACCTCATCCCCGTAATAGTGATGTATTGAAGTAGTCTAGCTGTCACGGTTATTGAATATATCACCTCTTCCCCGTGGTAGTGATGTATTGAAGTGGGCTAACTGTCACGGTTATTGAATATATCACCTCACATATAGTCAGTCAGTTCTAGGCGCGGTATGTTAATTCTCTGTTAACGTGGTGAAAGCAATTTCTGATTTCTGAATGAACTGAGTAAATGAACTGAGTTTTGGGGTTGATTTTAAGTGGAAAGGGGGGGGCGTGGGGTGCGATTTTTGAACAGTGTGTCATGACAGGTGAGGGAGGGTGCGAATACATATCGTGTAAATTATAACATGAACTTTTTACAAGCAAATAACATTTTAAAATGTCTGTAATGTGTGCTTGTCATGACAAAGTTAACATAATAACATGTGACGTACATTAATTCTCGAATTATATGTAATTCTAAGCATGTTTGTATTAATGGAAAATGTTACTGTGTTAACAATTGTTTTATAGTTAAGGATTTATTATGTGTTCTTGTGGGCTAAAAGGCCTGGTTTTCAAAAACATCCAATTCTATAATATTTACGAAATAAACACGTAGCTGAAAATACGTTTTTAATTTTATAAAAATACATTTTAAAAAACATCCTTTTATTTGAATCATGCTGGAAAACAAATAATTAAATTGTTCTTATTACGCGGTATAATTGAAATTTTTAAACAACTGAAAGCGCGGGGCGCTCACAGAATCGTTTAAATTTATTCAAATACGCTTACGCCACTCTAATGCTGAATATAAAGTTTACACCACATCACCATAATTATCAAGAAGTGATAACGATATTTAGGTTAACGTTGAAAATTTAATTTTTAAAAGTGTTGCAGAAAAAAATAATGTTTAAGAGGATTAAGAATACAGTAATTTTGTTCATGGTAAACCCCAACCCATTCATTTAAGGTATTTAACATTTAAAATTATCTTGGGTTGGGGAGGGGGGGGGGAGAGATTTGATCTATGTCTTTTTCATTATATTGTGAACAATAGGGTGAGATTAAACAATTTCATTTTTAATTTACTGTTCTTAGACTTTGAAAATCTTAAATCATTTTCACCCTCCACGCTCCCTCGATCTAATACAAATGCTTTGTCACTCACATTACAAATGGTGTGGCAGAAACTTTTCAGAAATTTTAAATTTTTCGTCTATCTTAAACTTTATAGTTTTTCATTAAGTTATGTTGTTTATATGAAAATATCCACCAAAAATAGTTATTTCATTCGTATTCATTTAAATTAGCATCATTAAATTTATATAAAGAAGATGAGAAAATATTAAATTCTACATGTTTGTCCACTGGGATTCTAACTAGGTTACAGCTAGGGGTGTACCGAGTACGATTTTTTGCCGTTTAGGGGTCGTCCATAAAGTACGTCTTAAAGCTACAAGAGAAGTGTCGGGAGCAACAGAAAGCCCTCTTCGTTGCCTTCATAGATCTAACAAAGGCATTTGACCTGGTCAGCCGCAAGGGTCTGCTACGTATATTGGAAAAAATAGGATGTCCACCGCGGCTTCTCTCCATCATTGAGTCCTTCCACACCAACATGCAAAGCACAGTGTTCTTCGATTGCGCCACCTCAGAACCCTTCCCAGTTTGTAGCGGAGTCAAACAGTGCTGTGTACTGGCTCCAACACTCTTCGGTATCTTTTTCTCGATGCTACTGCGTCATGCTTTCAAGGACTGCTTCGAGGGTGTAAACATCCATACCAGGATGGATGGAAATCTATACAACATCAGCCGTCTCCGGGCGAAGAGAAAAGTGGAAACGGTTTTAATTAGAGAGTTGCTTTTCGCGGATGACGCAGCCCTTACCTCACATTCAGAGATAGGTCTCCAACTTTTGGTCGATAAGTTCTCAGAAGCATGCAAGGATTTTGGTATAACTATAAGCCTAAAAAAGACCAACATTATGAGACAAGGAACAGACTGCCTCCCAGAAATCTCCATTGATGGAAACACCTTGGATGTCGTCGAGGATTTTACCTACCTTGGCAGTAACATCACAACCACACTCTCCCTGGAAAATGAAATTGAAACCAGAATCGGCAAGGCTGCATCATTAATGGCTAGGCTGAATCAAAGAGTGTGGAACAATGCACAGCTCACTGATAGGACGAAAATCACTGTATACCAGGCCTGCGTGCTCAGCACACTCCTCTATGGCAGCGAGTGCTGGACGACCTATGCTAAACAAACAAAGCAACTCAACAGCTTCCACTTACGATGCTTGCGCAGGATTCTGCACATCAAGTGGCAGGACAAGATCAGGAATGTCGAGGTACTCAGAAGGAGTCATATGCTGAGCATGCACTCAATCCTGAGCGAGAGGCGCCTGCGGTGGTAGGGACATGTCCGCAGGATGAGCTCGGAGCGCATTCCAAGAGCCTTGCTTTACGGCGAGCTGGCAACTGGTATGCGGAAGAGAGGACGCCCCTGCTTGCGCTTCAAGGATGTCTGCAAGAAAGACATGACTGGCGCAGATTGACCATAAAACGTGGGAGACCATTGCTGAGGAGCACACCTCCTGGCGGGCAAAAGTACGCGAGGGCATCCTAGTCGCGGAAGCTTCCCTTGCAGCCAGGAGCGAGGAGAAAAGGGCCAGGAGAAAGAGGAGGGGGGGTGGAGGGGCAGGAGGAAACGCTATCATCCCTTGAGAATGGATGGATGCCATAGATAAAGTACGTCACGCTATTTTTGACCATTTTAACTCCCCCCATCCCCCTGTCACAAACTATCACAAATCTTGGACCCCCCCCCCAAAGTACGTCACACTTTCGAGCAATTTTTTTTATTAACAAAATAATTAAAATTTAATATAAAACACCGTGACGTCACACATGGCTGGACCCCCCCCCTCCACCCTTTCACAAACTGTCACACTTTCTTACACCCTTCTGGAACGTGATGCACTTCATGGACGGCCCCTTACCGAGTACCGAGTAGTAGCGGCCATGTTTTGCCGATACCGAGTACTTGATGAAATATGAATTTTTAAAAATTGTCTGACATCTTATGAATGGCATCTTCAATTCATATTCTAATTCCAAATCTTGTTGTGTTTGTAAGAAGACCTGTTCCACCACAAAGTGACAAAAGCATTTTTTTAATGATATTGATTATTGATTTATTGTATGACTTCTACCATTTATATTAATATTCTAAAATTTATGAAATCTTGTTCACTGATTTCGTATTTCAGAAATAAAATTGTATACAACTGTTATAAAATCTTAAACTGCTACATATCAATTAGCACACAACAAATAAAAAAAACAAAGACATGAGAATCATTCAATACGAAATCAGTGAACAAGATTTAATAAATTTTTGAATATTAATATAAATGCAGTCGTCAATGGTGATAGTCGGGAGGGAGGCAGTATCATTTGCCATAATGTTGGTTTTCTTTATGCTAATGGTCAGGCCAAACTCTTTGCAGGCAGCGGAGAAGCTGGATACAAGGTTCTGCAGTCCGTCTGCAGTGTGAGATATAAAGGCTGCATCGTCCGCAAATAAGTGCTCGCACAGCAAAATCTTCCTTATTTTGGTCTTGGCTCTAAGTCGGGCAATATTGAATTGAATAATCTCCCACCAGCTCTGGTGTGTATGTATACCCCTTCGCTCTTGTTCTTGAAGGCATACTAGAGTAAGATGGAGGACAAAAATGCAAATAGAGTAGGTGCCAGTACGCAGCCTTGTTTTACTCCACCACTTACTGGGAAAGTCTCAGAGGTGGCACCGTTATATCACACTCTTCTTTACATGTTATCGTGGAATTGGTTCATGATGTTGAGCAGACGTGTATGGCAGCCTATTTTTACTAAGATCTGGAAAAGGCCGCTTCTGCTGACAAGATAAAAAGCTTCTGCTGACAAGATAAAAAGCTTTAGTTAGGTCGACGGACGCGATGTATAGAGGCATATGTTGCTCCCTGCATTTCTCTTGCAAGAGTTGGAAACGATCACATGGCCTGGCCAACTTGCCTCGGTTGTTTTGGAAGAGGCAAGTTAAATGAAAATGGGAAGAGATTACTAGAGATGTGTTGCTTACATGGACTATGTGTCACAAATACCTTCTTCAACTGCAAAGCAATCCACCAAGTGTCATGGAGGCATCCCCGCTTTAAACACTGGCACCAATTAGATCTCATCATCACAAGACGCACACAACTGGCCAGTGTCCTCCTCACACGCAGCTACCACAGTGCAGACTGCGACACAGATCATTTCTTAGTGGCTAGCAAGGTAAGATTACTGCCAAAGAAATTGTACTGCAACAAAAAACAAGGGCAAACCACGCATAGGCATTTGCTCCACCAAGAATCCAGAGAGAACTGCACAATACACCCAGAGACTACAAGAAGCTCTTGTACAAAAGCCACCAGTAAACTCTACGTAGCCTTAAGAGTGCCAGGAAAAATGCCCAGCAGGCAGCTTGCCACTACGCTAACACATACTGGCTCAATCTAAGTTCTAGTATACGGTCAGCTGCTGATAGAGGCGATACAAAGGTTATGTACGAGAATATAAAACAAGCAACAGGCCCTCTCACCTCCAAGATAGCACCCTTAATGTCAAAATCGGGGGAACTTATTACTGATCGAGACAAACAACTCAAACGGTGGATTAAGCACTACGTGGAATTGTACGCAACAATAAACCATGTCTCAACTGCTGCACTAGACGATATCCCAGACCTGCCGGTCATGGAAGAGCTTGATACCCTGCCCACCTTAGATGAGCTAAGTAGAGCCATCGATTGTCTAGCTTGCGGGAAAGCCCCTGGCAATGATAGAATTCCACCAGAAGTTCTCAAATGGGGAAAATAAGTACTTTTATAGCATTTGCACGACCTCCTCACTCTGTGCTGAGAACAGGGATAGACACATCAGGAGTTAAAAGATCTCAACATCGTTACATTGTATAAGAATAAAGGAGACAAGAGTGACTGCAATAATTATCGTGGAATCTCTCTCCTCAGTATAGTTGGAAAGGCGTTCGCCCGAGTTGCATTAACACGCCTGCAGACCATAGCATTGCATGTACTCCCAGAATTGAGGAGTTGAAATGTATTAATACAATTACAAAAGTTTACGGTCATAGGAATAATGGCCTTGGCCATTCTAGATATAATGATCAATCGGGTATTGCAGCATTTGAAATCCAACAATGTGTGGGATATGCTTTGTTTGCAATTGAATACGTGCCTAATTGGATTGAATTTCAAGAATTGCCTCTACCGACCCTTGAGGCTCATCTGGTACATCCGCATGTCACATTGAAAGGGATTCACAATTGAAATGACATAATGCGAATCAATAACTGGAAAGTAAATAGTGAACCGCTCTTTGAGCTTGGAAAGATGTCTGATAACTATAGATTTGATGTCGTCAAAAGTTACTTTTCCCATTATCTTCCAAGTTCATGGTCAGCTTTGAAAAGGCCGCTAACGTGTTACCTTCTGCTTTTTGTTTCCAATATTAAAGCTTTAATCCAAAAGCTGCTATCCCTTTTCTTGCTGAAATAGTACCACTTATTGTGTACACTTAATGAAATTGTATATAGCCTTGATATTAACAGACAAAAGCACTTTAGCTCAGTTTTTAAGCATTAATTTTTAATGTCACAGAGAGGATATTGGATACAGTTAATTCATAAGGATTAAGATTATTCATGTCAATATAAATGAATGTGTAGAGGATTTTGGTGTTTTTATATAGTACGTAGATCAGAAATGTAAATAATGTATATTTAAAATTTAAAAATGCGTTTTCTGGAAGAAACCGGTTGGTTCAATAGAGGTCTTTTGTTCCAAAATTACCGGGACACATGACGTATTTTAAATATATATAGCGATTTTACATGTCCCCAATGAGTCTGCATTACCCCTGTTCACCGACCCCTGGAATAGATGGAATCAAGGCACCACGTACTTACAAAACATGGTCTAAATAACTTGTTTTTTTTTGGTGTCCCATAACCTCGTGGTCCGGGGTTCTAATGTTACCATTAGAACTTTTTCGGGGCTTGGTAGACTTGGCGGCACCCATCTCCTCTCCAAGTCAGCGGAGGACTTTTTAGCAATAGTCATTAAACAACATTTGTATTGTGGCTTAACGTGGGCTAGATCCCACGCACCTCAGCTTGTGAACGAGCGCACTATTTACTTCGCTATCCAGCCAACTTGGTAAGTATACAATATAAATATAATGTATTGATTTAACTTCAAAAACAATAATGAAACTGAAGATAAACCTGATAATTTAAACTAAAATAGAATTAGTATATTGGTAAATGTGAAGTTATTACTAGTTATTTTTGCAAATATATGGTTTAATTTTTGTGAAGTACATAAAGTGTGTGTTTTTTCTAATACTACTGGATTCTAGCATAAAAACCGTTTGTTTTATTTGATATTTGCCATATTAATTAAATGATTATTAGTTGGATTTTTAAAACAAATTTGGACAGTTCTTTTGTAAATGGATATAATATATTCTGAAATATAATTGGTAGTAATACTGGTTGTATCAGTTTAGTACATATTCATGCAATAGTTATATTTTTGCGTATTTAATAATGACACCAAGGAATATTGTGTAAAGTCTAAGTACATGTATATGTAACATAAAATTTATAAATACAGTCAATCACTTATTTGAGTGAATACCCTAATTGCAATAATTAATGATGCAGAGTACTTGGGAGTAAATATCAATTGAAATATTATCATGGAATCCTCACGTTAATGAATTAATTAAAAAAATCCAACGAAACTTTACACTTTATAAAAATAAACTTTAACAATTGTAATTTTAAAAAAGAATAACTAAAATGCCCCGTTAAATTGGTCAGACATATACTAGAATATTTTATATGTCTTTTCTTAATTGATCCCATCCACCAAAGCAAACTTAGACCCATTGAAAGATAGAGGAATGAAGAGCAAGGTAGTATAATACATAAACCACGTAATTTTAACTTGGAAATAATATAAAACAATAATCAATTAGAACCCTCATTTACACACGGGTTTAAAACAATTTATTTGTTCCTTTGGAAGAAAAAAATATGTTTAAAAAAATGAACGTATACATAAGAATTATATTTATCGAAGAATAACATATTTAGCTAAATGAAATGTACATTTCCTATATCCTGTGTCATTGTTTGTTGTTGTTTTTCCTTTCTTTTTATTTTACATAAATATTTTATGATATTGTTTGTTTAAAGAATTTAACTATTACTGATGTAAGAACGTATTTTAGGTTTATTGTACTGATGAAGGCATTAGCCAAAACGTTTAATGTCGTGTTAGATTAAAAATAAGGCTCAAATTTATTGTTTTCATTACACATTTTCTTCGTGTATTTTGTATTTTAGCTAAATGACTAAACTTAGAAAAAAAACATGAAGGATAGAATAACGAAGAGCAAAGTAATAATAAGGCATTAAATTCTAACCTTCAGATACAATAAAACAATAATCTAATAAAAATTTTGTGTAAACATGGGGATAAAACAATTATATATATATATTAGGGCTGCGGAAATTAACGATTAATTTCTCGATTAATCGTTACAAATTTTTATCGATTAAAATTAAAGAAAATATGTTTAATATTTTTTTAAAATTTTAATAATAAATAATTAATTGTTAATAATTGATAATAATTTATATATTTTTTTACGTACTAACTTCTCGCACGTAATATTATAATTTATTTTATTAATTTATGTGGACTGGCAGACGTCAATTAAAAAATGGCTGACAGCATCAGCGCAGTTAAATTTAAACATATAACTGGAAAGTTTAACAAAAATTTTGTTTTTAAGCTAACTGCGGATGGCAAAGTCGAAGATGGTGAAAAAGTTTACTGTGTTCACTGCCATGAACAATTCTCTTTTAAAGGATCAAAAACATCGCTGACGTACCACCTTCAGCACAAACATCCGATTAAGTATCAACACATTGTCATAAAATTTAGTTCAAAATATTCTTAATTTTCAATATCTGTGAGACAGGGGACATAACTCAATAAAAAAGTCAATTACCTGTTATGTTACTTCCATTGAAATGTTCAGTTTAATGACGTCACCAATTTCTATTTTTTACTTTAATCGAAATTAACTATTAATTAATCGTTAATTTTTCAAAAGTTAACGATTAAATTTAAATTAATCGATAACAGCCCTAATATATATAATATATATAATATTATTCTTCTTTCTAGAAATAATGTGTGAAATTGAATGTCTGAACAAAAAAGGAAAACTGATACTGTATCAAAATTTAAAACTCAAATACAAATGCCAGACTGTACATATACCTATATAGCAATCACAAATATACAAATACTTGTCTAAAAATTCATATCACAATAAATGAGGGATCTCCTTTGTATCCACCTCGTCTAGTATCTCAGTACTCAAAACATGTCTAACTCTGCTAGTTTGCTCTGTCCGCTCTTCTCTATCTTCTGTATCCCTCCTGTATCTCTCCCGACACTAACTCCCATACTCAAACATATTATATATAGCCAGTCTCTCAACTCATGAAATCTCCTCAAGTGAACACATTTCAACAACAGTTAACAAAAGTGATTCTCATACCCTTGATAGAGTGAACCAACCATAAGGTCAGTGATGGATTACAGTATGCCCGTCTACACCCTAAGCCAGTAAATCGTCATTGGAAAGGTTGGGCCGTATCTAGACTTAGGCTCTGACTTTTATCTATGGCGTTTTTAGAAGTACGTTGAAGTCACGTAAAGCCACTATCGATAAGAAAAGACAAAAGAAAATAACAATCGCAGGATGAACACAAGAGAACCCTGTTACCAGATGCAGAATGATTGGGGCGGACGTGGAGATTTGAAAAGATCCTCTTTTATGAATCAACTTTATTTGACCGTAAACTCCCCCCCCCACCAACAACATAGGAGAAAGTGAATTAACATATCAATAAAAGCGCATTATGTGAGAGCAAATCGTCCCAAAATCGCCCCCCGTATAATTTTGTAATTGATCGACACGGCAATGAAGAGATCCATGAATATGTACAGAAAAATGGCTGCCCTTTAAGCAAGCGAAGGGTTTGCGGAAACTTAAGTGCAATTGTTTACAGATGGATCTGCCAACATGAGAGAATGAACTGCATGATATTGTGCACACATTCTATAAAGGACAATATGGTCTATAACTACGTTGCGGAGCTTGAATCTATAGACAAGGCCCATTGAAATTGTGCACAAGATACTGCAAGTGTGGGAACTTGTTGGATTTCAAACTGTCGTTTTCTGAGACTCGCGAAAAGAAACGTAACACCCACTTGATTGACGCCATCTGTGATAAAGTGAACTGTCGGTATTACAGACTAGCACTTGAAACAGAACTGCACCTGTTGACTTCAAGCCCCACACTGGACATAGCCGGGGAGGATAGAGTGGCCAGTGAGTTCTACGTTCAGACAATGTTGATTGGCACTACATAGTAGATGGAATCAGTTTCAATGGTTTAGGCCAAACCTTTAAGAGGTCAATCTTAAGCTTACAGAATATGATTAGTTGGAGAAAGGAGAAAACAAAAATATATTTGTTAAAATTATAAAGCTCACACAGAGCAGAAAGGAAAGTATTTTTTCTCTATTTCTCGGGAAAATTGATGTTTCATTTACATAAAATAAAAGCGTGAGGCGTTACATTTTAAATCTATTTAAGGATTTGTACGAAACCTATGCTTTATGTACTAAGCAAACTTAAACTTCAACTATTTTTCTTTCATTTTTTAATTATTTTTTACTCATGGTCTTGCGATGATCATTGCTTGTTGTCTTTCTTCAATTTTTTATATTTTTGGGCCCTTTCTTCGACGTATTCTTGGGCTCATGCTCTAGTTCACTCCCTTGTGATTGGCCTTGCTCTGAATCTTTCTAAGACTTTTTATCTTTTTTGGTCACTTTCTTGGGCGTACTCTTGGGCTCATGCTCTAGTTCACTCACTTGTGATTGGCCTTGCTCTGAATCTTTCTCAGACTTTATCTCTTTTTTGATCACTTTCTTGGTCGTACTCTTGGGCTCATGCTCTAGTTCACTCTCTTGTGATTGGCTTTGCTCTGAATCTTTCTCAGACTTTTTATCTTTTTTGGTCACTTTCTTGGGCGTATTCTTGGGCTCATGCTCTAGTTGAATCTCTTGTGATTGGCCTTGCTCTGAATCTTTCTCAGACTTTATCTCTTTTTTGATCACTTTCTTGGTCGTACTCTTGGGCTCATGCTCTAGTTCACTCTCTTGTGATTGGCCTTGCTCTGAATCTTTCTCAGACTTTTTATCTTTTTTGGTCACTTTATTGGGCGTACTCTTGGGCTCATGCTTTAGTTCACTCTCTTGTGATTGGCCTTGCTCTGAATCTTTCTCAGAATTGTTATCTTTTTTGGTCACTTTCTTGGGCGTACTCTCGGGCTCATGCTCTAGTTTGAGCTCTTCCTCTGTCTTTAACTTTGTTTTTTGATCCTGCTGAAGGTTTTGTTCTTTTATTGGAATTTCTTTTACCTTTTTCTGCCCCTTGCTTGGCCCTTGGTTTTTTTTCAGCATACAGTCCCCTTTATTATTGTTGCCCTTGTTGTCTGTGCTTTCTGGGTCAGATTTACTGCAAAAAATATACATAAGATATGCATTTTAACAGTATTTTACTATTGCATTGCATTGATACTCTAACATTCGCAAATATAACAAAACTAAGTTGAATACACGATTGGAATTATTAGAAATGTTTAGTTCAGTTACCGACAATCTAGGATATTATTTTGTATAAAGAATATATTTTTCTTTTGATAAGCAATTGTAAATGATTTTTTTATTTTTAAAATCTATTTTCATAAAATAGCTAATAGTTATGTTTTAAGTCTTAAATTCTGACTAAGTCCTATACGTCGAGGTTGTTTGCGTCGACTTGTAAAATAGGAGTCATGTCAAATGCTTTAAGATATCCCTATATATATTGCGCCTAAGCGCGTCCGAAGCCGTGTGTGTGGATGCTCGCTATGCGGTGTAACTCCCGAAAATAAAATAAATTATTGAAAATTAAATAATAAACATTTTGGTGTCGAGATTAACAAGACAGCGTTTCTCGCTATAAAATATTGTTATTTGACGTAATAGTTCGAGCTTATATTAATTTGTAAAATGGAAACAAAGTAAAAGAGCCGCGGTTATTTCAATGAAATGTGATTTTTTTAATGGTACTATCTGTTTGTGTGTTTATGTTTGTGTGTATAAGTGTGTTTATGTTGTGAACTAAATGTGATGAAACGGTTTATTTTTATGTCTGATAATGTTGCGCCTCTAACAAGAATACGTATAATTTTTTTGTAAAAAATTACAGAATTAATATTTGTTTGCAAATTACATCTTTACACTGTTTCCTTTATGTATTTTCGAGATGTATTTTATTCAGCCGTTCAAAAAATTTAATTGCTTTGGTCTTTCTCCAGATGTCTACATTTATGTTCAACGTTAATCTACTTAACATTTTTGTTTACAAACCATAGTCATTGTTTTTTAGCGTAATATTTTAACAATATTTATATACTATTATTTTCTATTATTTTCTTTATTATCAAATACACAGTATCATTTTATCACTTTTCTTTATATCTTTTATATGTTTAATTTAAATACTTAATCTATTTGTCATTTTACAAGTTAGTTCTAAATAATCAAATACTAATCAAATACTAACAATGTATACAATGCATTAGAGAAAGAAAGCACATGAGTGAAACCAGATACCAAATACTATAGCTTAGCCACTGTTAATATTCTTTTTGCATAAATTAAGTCAAACATGCTAGGTAAGTTATATTTATCAATGATTCTTAGGTGGGATATTTATTTTCCTTCGGTGCTTAAATAGTTTACACGATTTTTTTTTCTCGAACGATTGCTCCATAAACTGCCCCAAGGAAATAAAAGGAATGAAAAAAAAATCGGTACTGTTATAGACGAAAATGGATTATATATAGGAGTTATATGCACGGACCAATGAGTGTGGTTTATAAGTGGAACAGCTGTTTTTATATTGAGTACAACTTTTTGACCTTTTGAAATGTACCATTTATTGGTGGGGTAAGAGTCAATAATATCGCCCAACCTTGGATGACATAAACACTTTTGCTTAGCAACTGTTTTTATACTTTTTGCATAGATTAAACTAAATCAGCAGGGTAAATTTTAAGCCCAGACCTTGCGATTCAAAATGTTTCTTTAAAACAAATAAAACCCATGCACACCTTACTTAAGCATCAAAATTCACATAAATAATATGCTTTTCCCATAAAAAATCATTGCTAAGAAAGGTATTTAAGAGCTTACAAAACTAAAACATTAATTAAAAAAATAGTTACATTTCTAGAACAATGAGTTGCGTGGCACACACTTCGGGTATAAACTGTACGTATCTTTAAGGTATACATATATTTAGTATAAAGACATATCGCGGGTATTACGACTCATATATAGGTTCTAGCTTCAGAAAGTGCGTGCTCAAGCGAAAAAATACACTAACAGCAACTGATACTTAGACATAACAGCTTGATTTTATTTGAGCAATATTATGCAACGAGGATAAATTTTTGTATGAAAGACTGATTTCAAAGGCAGATCATGTTGTTTACTAAATGGCAGTTTTCTATTAAGCTGTATACACTTTCTTGAAAAAATTCTTTTTAAATTATTCTGATTTAATATCAAATGCCAACAAATATATGTTATATATTAAGACCATTACCAAATATGTCATTTTATAAGCTAAAAAATGCTACAACGAAAAAAGGCTTAAATACAAATACAACGAAAAGTAATCCTTTATTTTAGTGGAACAAGTATCTGCCAACTTATTGCTTTGTTAATACTAGAAGAAAAGAGTGGAAAGTCCTTTCAAAATGACGCAATTTATTAGAAAATCAATCTCTAGGAATTTTAAAAAAACAACAACATTGTTTTTATGTTAATATTCGTGTGAAAAGAAAATAAGAAACATACACCCGTAAACCATATTTCCACCCTCCACTAAGCATACATATTCAAATAAATATTATCTGGCTAAAATAATACTAATTCGTCTTAAACTAATTTCATGCTTAAACTATACAATGGAATTGGTGTTTTTCAGAGCATTTTCCTAGAACCAAAGGAATCATATGGAAATATATTTTTAATTTTTTTTTATTCATGTGAAAATAAATTGAGCCTTGCCGATTAGATTTTTATAACTCTTAAGTACCTTTCATATTCTGTAGGAGTATATTATATAGAGAAAAGCATGCGTTATTAAAGCAGACATACCAAAATTGATGGTTAATATTTAAATTCATCATACTTTCTATTTTCTCGACACACATATCGTGAATTTTATAAGACGTTGTTTGATTTATCACTACCCTAATTTCATAATGCATTTACATTCAATTTTAAGGGAAATTTGAGACCCAAAACAAAATAAAGTTATTTTTTAATTGTGCCTACCCCTGTTCTGGCAAAAAATACACTAACAGCAACTGATATTGTGACATAACAACTTGATTTTATTTGAGCAATATTATACAACGATGATAAAATTTTGTATACAGACTGATTTTTAAAAAACTATTCTGTTTTAAAATCAAATGCCTACATAATATATGTTATATATTAAGCCCTAACTTATATGTCATTTTATAAGCTAAAAAAGCTACAATGAAAAAAGGCTTGAATATAAATACAAAGAAAAATAATCCGTTATTTAAGTGAAACAAGTATCTGCCAATTTATTGCTTTGTTACTATGCTAAAAAAATATCCTATTCGTCTTGAACTAATTTCATACTTAGCTTATAAAATGGAGTGGGTGATTTTAAGAGCTTTTCCCTAGAACCAAAGGAATCAAAGATATTGTTTTAATTTTTTGATTTATGGAAAAAGAAATTGAGCCTTGCCCATTAGATTTTTGTAACTGTTAAGGACCTTTGTTATTCTGGTAAAGTATATCGAGAAAAGCGCGTGTTTTTAAAGCAGAAATACCAAAATTGATGGGAAATATTTAAACTCATCATACTTTCTACTTTCTAGACACACATATCGTGATTTTTATAAAGAAGGGGTTTGATTTATCACTACCCTAATTTCCTGATACGTTTACACTCATTATTAAGGGGAATGTGAAACTCAAATCCAAATAAAGTTATTTTCATTGTGCCTACCCGTAGCATCGCACGGGCATTGCTCTCGTAGAGGTATAATTGCGTTTAAAAATTTTAACAAAAGTGTAGTTGATTTAAATATATTTAGAAAATTGGATGCCAGATGGGACAATAGTTTGTTATTTGTTTTGATTTTTGGCGGTGAAAGGATTATTGTTTACGAAATAATGTGATAACCAACATTTAAAATTTAGTCTAAATGAAATTACTTAATTAATTATAGATTTATTTAGACTTTTTAAAATTTTATGTAACGCAGATAAAAGTTATGAAAGTGTACTTGATCATTGTAAATATTATGTTTCATACAAATAAGTCTGGCTTTGCTAATATCTTCTGAGTGAGCTACAAGCTAGTTGACTTAAGTGCAAAACCCGGCTAATACATAATTAAATAAATACATCACCAGCACCGAAAGTTAGACCCACTTGTGGATCTCAGCTTTTCTAAAGAAAGGAACTACAGCATTTGAAACCGGAGATGTGAGCAGTATTACATTAACAAAATAATATGTTCAGAGCAAATTTTTGTTCATCATCAACTGCATCATAGAATCATAACCTTTACTTCGCTTATGCATACATGGAAAGAGAGATAGGTTTATAGCTAACCTTCTAATTCACTTACATAAAGTACAAATCCTCCTAGCATTGTGGCCGATAGATGAAAAAAAAAGTATTTTAAATATTAAAAAAACAATTAAAGTAAGTCGATTAAGTATGTTTAAATAATGCGATTAAATCATAGCATTTTTTGTTTTTAACTTTTTGCGTTAAATGTATATATAAATATATATATATATGAGAGCAATGCCCAAGCGATGCTACGGGTCGTCACAATAAAAATAACTTTATTTGGATTTGAGTCACAAATTCCCCTTAAAAATGAGTGTAAAAGCATCAGGAAATTAGGGTTATGATAAATCAATTTTACAATAAAAATAACTTTATTTGGATTTGAGTCACAAATTCCCATTAAAAATGATTGTAAAAGCATCAGGAAATTAGGGTAATGATAAATCAAACCCCTTCTTTATAAAAAATCACGATATATGTGTCTAGAAAATAGAAAGTATGATGAATTTAAATATTACCCATCAATTTTTGTATTTCTGCTTTAATAACGCTTGCTTTTCTCTTTACACTCTACCAGAATAACAAAGGTCCTGAACAATTACAAAACTTTAATGTGCAAGGCTCATTTTCTTTTCACATTAATCAAAAAATGAAAACAATATCTTTCCATTTGATTCTTTTGGTTCTATGAAAAAGCTCCCCAAAACACCTATTTCTTTTTATAGTCTAAGCATGAAATTAGTTTAAGACGAATAGGCTATTTTTTTAGCCAGATAATATTTATTTGAATATTTATGCATAGGGGAGGGTGTAAAATAGGGTTTATTGGTTTAAAAGACGCATTTTCTTTTCACATAAATAATAACATAATTTTTTTTATAGTTGTAAGAGATTGATTTTCTAATAAATTATGTTATTATTTTTCTTTGTATTTATATTTAAGTGTTTTTTTTCATTGTAGCTTATTTTAGCTTATAAAATAATATTTATTTTTTCGCCTGAGAACGCAGTTTTTGAAGCTAGAACCTATATATAAGTCGTAATACTTGCGATATGTCTTTACACTAAATATATGTACAATGCAGGGTTGTTAATATTGCAATATTGTATTGGTATTGGTAGTATTGCCAATACTTTTTTAAGTATTGGGACGATATTGCAATACTTCTTGAAATTTGATATTGGTATTGGTATTGCCAATAATTATTTTTGATATTGGTATTGATTTTTAACCAATACTAAAAGCAATATTCAATAAATTCTCTGCAAAATCGGTTGTGAATAAAGCTGAATATAATAAATTTTTCTTTGGTGTCGCCATCTTGCGAGTGACATTGCCAAACAATTTTTGAATGAGACTGATCAATGAAATGAATGATAATAGAAATCAAATCATATATGATATCTTTGGCAATGAGCATTGACCAGTGACTTACCAAGGCTCGATTAAGGCTTAGGCACTTTAGAAAAACTAAAAAAAAGACATTGGACTTGGTTTCCTTCTACCAACACTTGTCGTGATGAAGGCTCAGTTAAAAGTGTTTCTTGATCAAGGAAAGAATGATCGGCTCGTAATTTGTTCTCCATTAGCTTCATGTCTTTTGAATGCCATCGATAGAAGATTTTCAAACATGTTTGACATCTTTGATGCTCATCTGGCATCCGTTGTACATCCCAAATTCAAGTTGGACTTAGATGATGATTTACAGCGTTCACATCTTATTGAAGCACTGAAGAGACGCGTTTCACAATCACTGTTGGTTGCTCCTACTGATGATCAGAAAGCAACATCGGCTGCTGCTGATGGTACATATAATCAGCCAGACTTCTTCGCTGGATTGTCAGCCAGACGACATCATGTGAATGATTCACCTGATGTGAATCAAGAAATTAATAATCACTTCGGACAGTATTGCATCATTGGATGCCTATCCACATATCCGTAAAATATACATAGAGCTGAATACAGGACTTCCTTCAAGCGTTGTTGTTGAAAGGTTGTTTTCATTAGGAGGACGAGTATTTTCCCCTCTTCGTTCATGACTGAGCAGTGCGCATTTTGAAATGGTTACTTTTCTTCGCCTGGCTAAGTGGTAACGGCCCAATAATGGCGTTACCCTATGAACTCTACTAAAATTCATCGTTCATCGTTAGTTTTCCAGATGTGATGCAATCCACTGACTCGGTCTGACTGTTTTTACTATAGTATGATGTTTAACCGTTTATGTATCATTTTCTTTTCTATGACAGTCATTTGCTTCATTCATCCATTCATTCATCCATCCATCCATTCATTCATTCACAATATGTGTACAGTATACATATTACAAATCTTGTTGCTTAAGGACGTTAAGGTATGCCGACTTATTTAATATGTTGTCAAAGACTTTTGAATGCTTTGAGGAAAACTGATGAAGCAAGTATTAACTATTAAACAAAATTTGGTTAAAAATACATTGTCTAAATTAGCCAAAAATGTTGTTATCGTTTATCGATGTAAGTGATATAGAGCGATGAATTACGTATTTGCGTTTTATTCGTCGAATGACCCAAATATTGGTATTGGTAAGGCAATAATAAATAAATATTGGTATTGGTATTGCAATACTGGTTTTAAAATTGTATTGGTATTGGTATTGCCAATAGATTTTACAGGCAGTATTGGTATTGGTATTGCCAATAAATTTTTTTAGTATTGTTAACAACCCTGGTACAATGTACACCTTAAAGAACAGTACAGTTTACATCCGAAGTGTGTGCCACGCAACTGCATTGTTCTAGAAATCTAACAATTTTTTTAATGAATGTTTTAGCTTTCGTTAGCACTTAAATACCTTTCTTAGTATTACGTTTTTCATGGCAAAAGCTCTCCAAAACATTATTTCTATTTCCAGACTCAGAATGACCGTAGGATATTTAGGATATTTTTTTATGAGCCAGATATTATTTATGTGAATAGTGATGCTTAAGTAATGTGTGTATGGGGTTTATTTGTTTTAAAGAAACATTTTAATCGCAAGGTTTGGGCTTAAACTTTACCCTGCTGGTTTAGTTTAATTTATGCAAAAGTATAAAAAAACAGTTGCTAAGCTATAGTGTTTATGCCACCCAGGGTTGGACGATATTATTGACTCCTACCCCAACCAATAAAAGGTACCTTTCAAAAGGGTCAGAAAGTTGCCAGTCAATATAAAAATAACTGCTCCACTTATTACCCACATTCTTAGGTCCGTGCATATAACTCCTATATAAAATCAATTTTCGTCTTTAACGGTATCGATTTTTTTCCCAATCTATTTCTTTGGAGCAGTTTATGAAGCAATCGTTCCAGAAAAAAAATCATGTGAAACTATTTAAGCACCGAAAGAAAATAAATCTCCAAGCTAAGAAACATTGGCATTGCTTTTAATCAATAAAATGCCGATCCCTGTACATAAATTTAGTTTACCTATCATGTTTAGCTTAACTTATGCAAAAAGAATATTAACAGTGGCTAAGCTATAGTGTTGGGTTTGGTATCTGGTTTCACTCATGTGCCCTCTATCTCTAATGTATATAATAAATTATTAGTATTTGATAATTTATATCTAACTTTTAAGATGTCAAATACATGAAGTATTTAAATTTAAGCATATATAAGGATATAACGAAAAGTGGTAAAATGATACCGTGTTTTTTATAATAAAGAAAAATATCATATATAAATATTGTTAAAATATTACGCTAAAGAAAACAGTGACTATGGTTTGCAAACAAAACGTTAGGTAGATTAACGTTGAACATAAATGTAGACATCTGGAGAAAGATTATAGCAAACAATATTTCCAACGGCTGGATAAAATACATCTCGGAAATTCATAAAGGAAAAAGTGTAAAGATGTAATTTGCAAACACATATTAATTCCTTAAAATTTTAAAAACAGATTAACGTAGTCTTGTTAGAGGCGCAACATTACCAGACATAAAAAAACCCGTTTCATAGACATAAAAATAAACCGTTTCATCACATTTAGTTCACAACAAAAACACACACACTCGCTGATTCACACACGTGTACACACATACCTAAACACACACACAGAGGGATATTAACATTAGAAAAAATCACATTAAAATAACCACGGCTCTTTTTACTTTGTTTCCCTTTTACAAAAATATACGAGCTCAAACTATCACGTGACGTCACAATATTTTATGGCGAGAAACGCCTTCTTGTTAATCTCGACACCAAAATGTTTATTATTTTTAAATCCCTTTTAGTAACTTCACAGCCGTCTCCTCATCTCCCTCTGTCTGTCTTGGGCGGGCGGAAAAACAAAAGTCAAAAATGACCCACTTACCGATATCCGATCGATCTGATATTTGGCACATAGACCCGTCTCACCTAACAATGCATTGTATCAAAATTTCAGATCGATCGAACGTACCGTAATTAAATTAATGCATGTTTAGTTTATCCTTATATAATGTATGTAATTCAAATTCACGGTTTGTTATTGTTTTTTCTTCCACGTGAGAATTTGAGTTGACGCGTTGACGTTGACATTCGTGCCGACACCCCTTCACGTCCCATCCCCCGTTATTAAAGACGGGAAAATCACTGGGTGTCAGTCTGTAAATGTTTGTCGCGTTGGAAGATAATCAAAACTTTTTGTTCTGTCTCATAAATAAGGGATTTATAGTCAAAAACTTTGTTTTTACGGGTATTTTAAATCCCTTATATTAACTTCACCGCCGTCTCGTCATCTCTCTCTGTCTGTCTTGGGTGAGCGCAAAAACAAAAGTAAAAAAATGACCCACTTTCCGTGATGCGATCGAGCTGAAATTTGGCACATCGACCCGTCTCACCTAACAATACATCGTATCAAAATTTCAAATCGATCGAATGTACCGTAATTAAGTTAATGCATTTTTTAGTTTACCTATATAAACTATATGTAGTGGTCGCTTTGTTTACATTTTACGGGTCACTTGACTTTACGCCAGCCATTGGTGAACGCATCTCGTGTTTTAACCAGGTGTACAGGCGCGCTTTTGTTTACATTTTGCGTGTCACGCTAAGCTCGGTCCAGTGATTGGTGACCAGACTTTTCCCCCCTCCCCCCCCTCCCCAGGTTTATGAAGAAAAGTTGAGTTAAGACAGATTCAGTCTGTAAATGTTTGTCGCGTTTGAAAATAATCAACACTGTTAGTTATGTCTCATATATAAGGGATTTATAGTCAAAAACTTTGTTTTTACGGGTTTGTTTTATTAAATCCCTTATATTAACTTCACCGGCGTCTCTCTCTCTCTCTCTCTCTCTCTCTCTCTCTCTGTCTGTCGTCATCTCTGTCTCTCAGTCTCTCTGTCTTGGGCGGGTGGAAAAAAAAAGTAAAAAATGAACCACTTGCCGTGAAGCCACCGAGCTGAAATTTGGCACACGGACCCTTGTCTCCTAACAATGAACAATGCATCGTATCAAAATTTTAGATCGATCGAACGTACAGTTATTAAATTAATGCATTTTTAGTTTATCTCTATACGAGGTATGTAATTCAATTTCAAAGTTTGTTATTGTTTTTTTTCCCACGTGGCAGCTCAGTTCGCGCGTTGACGCGATGTACCGGGGTGCTTTTGTTTACATTTTACGTGTCACACTGAGCTCGGTCCAATGATTGGTGACCAGACCTTTCCCCTCTCCCACCCCCATCCCCCCGTGTTAAAAGAAAAGGGGAGTTAAGACAGATTCAGTCTGTAAATATTTGTCGCGTTTGTACATAATCAATACTTTTAGTTATGTCTCATATATAAGGGATTTATAGTCAAAAACTTTGTTTTTACCGGGTTGTTTTATTACGTCTTAATTTTCAATAATTTATTTTATCATCGGGAGTTACCCCGCATAGGGGCTTCACACTGACTGACTGACGGACGCGCTTAGGCGCAATATATATAGGGATATATATATATATGTATATATATATATATTAGGGCTATTGACGGTTAATTTAAATTTAATCGTTAACTTTTGAATAATTAACGATTAATTAATAGTAAATTTCGATTAAAGTAAAAAATTAAAATTTATGATGTCATAAGTAACACTTATTAAGCGTTCTTGTTGAAAATCTAAAAATAAAATACAAAATACACAAACAAATTGAAAATCTAAATAACACTGGCATGTCTCCTTTAAATGTCATCTTTTAACCAACTACGCAAAAAGACAAGTGTGTTGACATTTTTTGGTTCAAGTGATGACCGGATCTTATTGACAATATAACCAGCCGAGCTGAGCAATCATTCACATGGAACTGAGGTAACTGGTATGCACAAAAGGTCTTGGCAAGGAATGACATTATCGGATATCGTTGTTCATTAAGTTTCCACCATTGTAGAAGGTTAATGGATTCAGGAACTTTCCATTTGGTTTGATAAGTAGGCAAAGTGTTAGAACCATGTTAGGCAAACTTTATCAACATTTGAACAATCCCGTCAGTCAATAGTTTAAAACCAAAATGTTCGTGTTATCGTCAGGAAATTTGTTATTAATTTCACCTAGGGTGCAACCCCCACTGGAAGGTTTCCTCAGAGCTGGCGTCCGCTGCGTTCTTCGCGGTTCCTCAGCTGTTACGTCCCTTAGGGGGCCAGATAGCTGAAGGGGTCTTCCGGGAAGACCCATGTAGAGCACTGGGCTCGGGGCTTCTGATTTTCTTCCACATGTAGGATCACTTGAACCAAATAATGTCAACACACGTATCTATATGCGTAGTTGGTTAAAAGATGACATATAAAGGAGAATTCCAGTGTTATTAGATTTTCCACAAAATCGTTTAATAAGTGTTATTTTTGACGTGATACATTTTATTTATGTTTGCTTTAATCGAAATTTACCGATTAATTAATCGTTAATTTTTCTAAAGTTAACGATTAAATTTAAATTAATCGTTAACAGCCCTAATAAATATATATAACGTTTATCCGGTATCAACTTAATAGTGAAATAAACAACAGGCCTGGTCTAGTAAAGGAAACATAAAAACAAAAAACAATGATTTCTAACCTGTTGGTAGAACAGCTTTTGGTGAAAAAATGAAAAATCTCATCACTATTGTCATAAATTTCAACAATGCGAACTGCAGTCGAACCTTCTACATCATAAATCGTTTCTTTAAGTTTTTGCAGTGAAAAATTTTTTTGAACTTTCCATAGTTCATAAACTTGTTGCCTTTTGTCCTCACCAGTTTGTCCACTTTTAGTTTCTTTTTCCTTGTCATCCTCTTCTAGTTTATGTGTTTGGAAATCTTGATACCTTGGATCATAAGAGCCTTGTGTTTTCATATTCTTATTAATTGCCTTTTTAGCTTCATATGTGGCTCCAGAAATGATATCAATGTGAACGTGATAATCATATTTCTTCGACGGGCTTGATTGACTGTAAGAAAAACAATAATTTTAGATTTAATGAAATAAAACACATTTACAGAATACTGTTCCATATTAGGAAAATAAACGTGTGCGATCAAGATAAACTAATTTATTAGGAGCTAAAACTTAACACCGTTAGATGAAACCTTGTGAACATTTGGTTCATTTAAAATTTTAACAATAAAATATTAAACATAATCTAAAAAACAACACCTAAAACTTACGTGTTGGATGCCATGTCAATGAATTGACAAACTTAAAAATATCTTGATCTTTGTCTGAAATGTTCACATAACATGCATCATTTTTAAGGGTCAGTTATGAGCTTAAAAATGAACCAACTATTTCTTCATTTATCCTTTTTTTCTAACTCATATTGCCCACATCATATTTAATTAAAAATATAATTGCACCAAGTTTTCAGGAGATAATGACACTCTTATAAAATAATTATATGTGTTCTTTTACACCATTTTACAATATTTCTTAGTTGACTTAAAATTATTCAGTTGTTGAAATTGAAAAAAATGAAAATATATGACACATCATTGAGATTTTCCCCTCAGCAGAGAGAAAAAAGCGAATATATTGCGGTATAAATAAGAAAGAGATTCACTAGTTGCTTCTGCTTGTTGGATGTGTTTTTGCAAACAGCGCGAGAAAGATTATGACATGCTTATCATCATCCACATTCAATTTTTCCTCTTAGCCGAATTTTATGAAACGAGAAACTTTATTCAAAATATCACGCCTACGTTATTATTTTGTCTTCAAATAAATCTGAGCTGGAACCACTGCATCAATGCCAGAACCATCAAACATCCTTCATTGGACTGAGCGATATTTTTATACGGATTTAGTGCTGGATTACCTACAAGCTAAACAAGTCATAGCTTAGACCCCACCTTCTTGGCCCCCAAAAAAATGTTTGAGTTAGCTATTGTCATTTAGGCTGTGGTTACACTGCACGCGAATTCGCCAATCTAGTATACGCGCGAACACGCATCTGAAATGTAATTTTTAGGGTGGTTACACTGCAAGCGTTTGCTTCAGCTGATATCGCGCGATTTTCATTGTTTGTCTTGATAACAACCTTTAACCTTCATCTTTTTCGCTATTTAAACACACATTTTGTGTGTTTATATAGACGTAACCGACTTCCGTTTTTATTCGCCAATATTTATTCATTGTTTAGCTTAACAACCACTGTTAGCGTTTAATTATTGCATTGTAATAGAATGGATAAAAAAATGTATTTACCTTATTGTTTAATGATGGATAGCCCATCATTAAAAGTACTTTTATCATTAAATGATCATCGAAATGTGTGGGTAAACCCTATTTATGAAGAAAGAGAGAAGAGTGGTGAATTCCATACATTGTTTCCAAAACTGCTGGAGTCACCAAAGAAGTTTTATGAGTATTTCAGGATGAGTCTAGAAACATATTATTATGTATTAAATCGGATAAAACCTCATATAGAAAAAAATAATAATTTTAGGAAATGTATTTCTGCAGAAGAAAGGCTGGCCTTAACGCTGAGGTGAGTTAATTTTTTTTATTATTTGAAAAGAATATTTATTTTGAAAGTTAAAAAAATTTGTTGAAGTTATTGGAATAAATTTACAAATTGTTGTGTTTATAATTATAAGTTTTTTATTACATTTTATTCACGTTAACGTTAACAGTTTTTTTTTACACATTACAATTACAACGTGCAATAGATTAAATTAGTAGGTTAATAATTATTGTAAATATTTAAATAATAATAATGGTAATATAATAATATATCCAATAGGCCTATGAATAGGTCAATCCTGTCAACGGCGGTCACAAAATCACATTCACAGCCATTTGTATTGCGGATTAATCGGTGTTCAGCCAGCCAATTATGTATTTACTTAAGGTTTTAGTTTTAGGGTCTGGGTTAGGTTTAGTTGTCTATTTTTTAAATTAAAATAGAAAAAAAAACAAATATAGCAGTTATAGTATAGCATCCAAAAATACCATAAATAATATTATTCTGGGCATGTAAATGTTTGATTTTGGGACAGCCATTGTCGCCATTAATAGTTATTAATAGTATGAGGCCTCTATTAAACTATTATATAACGTATATTTTAAAAATTAAAGCATATGTTGAGGTATATAGAATACTATTATTTCATAATTATGATTCTTAAAATGTATTTTGTTGTTGAGTTTGCCTACGCATATACAATATTAGATGATAATCAAATTAACATTTTTAATTTTTCAATTAATCTGACACAATGTAATATATTAAAATAAAATTAGTAAGGTGATATCCATACATATGAAAAATTATATGATAGTTTGCTTAGTATGTAAGTGTAATTTAATGAAAATAATAATTTACATTTACTTATCTATTTTCAGATTCCTATCTACCGGATTGGCATTTCGATCCCTTTCATTTTCATACAGAATAGCACACATGACAATTGCAAAAATTATTTATGAGACATGTGATGCTGTTTGGCAATGTTTTGTTGATGATCATATGCCATACCCTAGTAAAGAAATACTCTTACAGACTGCCAAGGACTATGAGCAGCTTTGGAATTATCCTAATTGTGTTGGGAGCATAGATGGCAAGCATGTCCGGATCAAGTGTCCCAAACTATCTGGATCAAGACATTTTAATTATAAACAATACCATTCCCTTGTTCTCCAAGCCTTGGTTGATGCCAAATATAAATTTATAAGTGTTGATTTTGGTGCATATGGCAGGGAAAGTGACAGTGGGATTTTTGCTAGATCAAATATGTATGATCAAATAGAAAGAGGTTCTTTCTCTTTCCCTCAACCAAGGGAGTTGCCTGGAAGCAATATAATTCTACCATATGTATTTATTGGAGATCAAGGATATCCTTTAAAGGAATATTTAATGCGTCCTTACACTTCTAATGGTGATACAGTAACTAGAGAAGTTGAAATTTATAATTACAGGCATAGTCGGGCCCAAAGAACTGTAGAATGTGCATTTGGAATACTTGTTGCAAAATGGAGGTGTTTGAAAACTGAACTTCAAGTCAGTCCTGAAAATGTTGACAAAATAGTATTGTGTGCTTGCATACTGCACAATATTGTTATAGATAAGGATGGCATTTTGGCAGTTCAATTGCAACAAACAAGTTCAAATGCTCTATCTGCTTCAAATGAAGGGTCATCTCTAGGAAGATCTAAACAGTTTAATAGATCAGAAAATGGGGCATACAATGTTCGTGACAGTTTTAAAAATTATTTTAACAATGAAGGAGCAATTGATTTCCAATACGCCAAAATTGACACATATATATCATGAAATATTTATGTATAAATTTATAGAATTTACAAAAAATTACTTGTTATAGGTTACTTGTAATTGTGCTTTTAAAAAAAAAGTAATAAACTGTCTTTTGGTAATTGATGGATATACTTCCATGTATTGACATTTGTACATATTGTAATGTATGCTTATGAATATTAAGAGAGCAATGCATTTTGTATAATTGTTTGAAATATGTGTAAAGCACAGTGAGCTCATTCATAAGCTGTTGTACTTATCTATTAAGGTATAAATAATAAAAAAAATTATGATAATTATTAAAGAATACAAATTTTAAATAACATATTAGGAACAACAATTAAAATTTGTATATTTTTAATCTGTTAAATACATTTAAAAAGAAATATTAAAAATTATAAATTTTTTACTAACACAAAAATGCTTAATTAAAAAAAATTTTGAAGGTTAAATTTAAAATTAGTAACAAGTTAGTTAAATTTTTAAAATATTAATTTATAAAAAGAAATTGAAATCGAACAAATGATAATTATTGTGTACATTATAGCATTTATATAAAGTTATCATTTCAATATTGTAACATTATAATTATATATAAGAATATTATGGGGATATTATTTATAATTTGTTGTTTGCATTTTACGTTTGTCATCCACTTTCATTAAAAAAAAATTGATATTAGTATTATTAGTAAAATATATAATATGGCATTAATACTTAAATGTAAAGTTTTTTTTTAAATAATGAAAATACATTTAGTAAATAATGAAATGTTAAGTTTTTGGATTTAAACATGGAAGTTTGGCATTTCAAATTTTAAAAATTACATTTAACTAATTCTAGGAATATTGAATATTGATTTGATAAAATGTAATTTAAATATCTTAACTTTTGACAATTACAAGTGATGAATGAAAAAATGATTTATCATTGAGTTTTTGCTGTGAACTTTTATTTTTATTAACACAAATCTAAAAATAACAATGCTTATTCATGGCTTTAATTCTAGAATGTTATTCAAGTTGATAATGTTGTAGCTTGTCGTTATTAAAGTTACATGTATTCAATTTTTTTTTAAGACAGCCCATTCTTGACTAAATGCCAGATATAATATTGAGTATTTGTATATATTAGTTTTTGAATATGGATAAAGAAAAGGTTTTTTTTCTTGTGTCTACCAAAAAAATATTTATGATTCTTGTGTTGTATATCCAATTTAAAATTTAATGCTTAATGTATTATTATTATTAGTATTTCTTTCTTTCTTTTTTCTTTAATCTCTTGTGTTTATAGGTTTATTGATTTAATTAATTCCATTATTCTTGTGAATGTTCACCATAAATGAAATGTATCTTAAAAAATATGAAATAAATTTTTTTTGTAGTGTTATCTATGTTTTAAATTGTGGAATATAATATGAACATAATATTAATATTCTAGTATATATTTTACCAATAAAATTTCATTTTAAAAAAGAAATTTTAAAAAATATTTTATTACATATTGTTACGTAGTTCATTTTTATTAAGCAAAATAAAGTTTTGTTGCATTTTATTTTATAATTATTTCATTAACCTGTGCATTCCTAGATAATTTTTTGTTGATTGTTGTTCCTGAGTTTTTTGCATCTTTATTTTGGGTTAGATGTTTACCATGAAAGTAATAGTTTGCATTTAATTTTTTTTTACTCTTAACATTTGACACATTCATTTAGTGTTAATAACTGTTAATGTAGCCGTCTGCTAGAGTTGAACACACTGCCCCTGATCTGTGTGGGATTGAGAGTTTTGAGGTAGCGCTTGGAGACAGGACTGACTTGTTCACTTGTTCATGGCCCATTCTTGTAGTGTATTTAGAATAAAACTGTTTGATATCCTAACCCAGTCAATCGATTTTTATTGCTTTATTAACTTAGCCACCAGTCAGCTACATTAAGACATACACAATGTATCAAATTAGTTTCCTATTTTTGTAATTCATATAAGGGGCTAGGACAGTTCCTTGTGGAAATAAAGATTTTACCAGTATCATTGCTGACTGAGAGCCATTATGTTTTGAGACTGTTCTGTGCTTATTAGAATCTATAATATGCTTATATATTGGAATAGACATCAGTAAGTGTCTATGCATAATTAATCTATTCTCAAATAATAATTAAAATTAAAGTTATGTTTTAAAATTTAGTATTTAGAGAAAGTATTTATTTACTACACAGAGTACTAGCAAGACCTATTTCTCAATACAATATATTAAAATTAAAATAATACATGTACATGTGTATATAGCTAAATTTTATATATTATATATATAGTTTGAAAATGACAATCTGATTATAACTTTAGAGTGGGTATTCTAGCTTAAAAGTTGAAACTAATACTACATTCTATTAAATTATTTTCCTATGTACAAATTATATTCATGTGAACAGAGCCACAAAATTTATTGTTAGAGCTCAGGTATTAATTTATTTCTTAAATTTGATAATTGAGCAACACTTACAATGCATAAAAATTTAAAGTGCAAAAGTTTGTTCTTAACATTATGTAACTTAAAACAAAACCTTTCAAACTTCTTCCCCTTACAGACAATTATACAGATAACAAACTCAATATTTTTTATGTTTGTGACATTAAAATTTTTTTAAAATGTTATTAAATTCTAAATTTGCAGAAACACCAATTTTAAGAAAATGAAAATAGAGTGAATAAGTCTCAATTTGTTATTTAATATGGAATCAATAATAATCAAATTATTATTATATATTAATAATACATAATTGAAAACAAAAGTAACAGTAACATTTTTTTAAACTTATCATGCCGAAATGGAAAAAATTAAATTATTTACTATGTTTATTTGTGCTATGCATATAAGTAAACAACAAAATTTTTACATTTACTTACAAAATCATAAAAAAACTAATGGAGCAAAGTATCAAATCAACAAATTCACATTAATTTAAAACCAGTGAGTCAATGAATTTAATAACAAAAGCTCATTTGATTTACATTTTCACTCAATAATGGCATACAAATTTACTACAATTAATATAAGTCAGATTTAAATTTACACTCAGTTATTTTAAATTAGGTGCAGTCAGAACTACATAATTTTAAAGAATTACAATATAAATAAAAGATAAAATCTGCAGCAGCTTGAAAAAAAAATATGACTTAAATTTTTTTTTACTGATAAACCATGAATTTGTTTTATTTTATAATTTATGCAATAATGACTAGAGTGATGTTTCACATGAGAGGGACATTCCCAAAACAAAATGGGCATTACATATTAAAACATGACAGATAGTTCTCTCACCAAGTTCTGTTATTATAAAATATATAAACTTTTTTAAAAATACATCTTAGTTGATTTCCTGTCAAATTCCTATTTATCAGGTGTAAAACCTAGATAATAATATTTGTCTGATTCAACACTAAGTTGATGACCAACACTCTTTTTGTGTTTTTACATGTCCAATTACATGAATTTGATAGTAAGTTAGCATTAGCTACTTGAAATTTACTAATACCATTACCTTCATCTAGCATAAATATACATATTTAAGTAGATGAAAAATATGAAAATGCATGATGAAAAATATTTTTTATACAAATACAATATCATTATATGCATGTACGTAAGACACTTTTCAATCACATATAGGGCAAAAATGTTTTTACTAATGTTATCAGAATAAACAGTTTGTGATGTCTTTAAACTGAAATCTTTATAAAAAAATATCATCATTATTCAAGCTGGCTACCAGCATATTTATTTGTTATAATGTTTTATTGAAATTAACTATAAACTTAAAATTAAATACTTTTTAAAATAATTAATTATATTTGATCTCAGCTGTCTTTAAATGTAATGACTATGTCTAATTTAAAAAATCTTCCTTCGCTTTACTCAGTTTATTTTATAAAGTCATTTCAACCCTCTTAAAATTAAAAAATTTAAAATTATGACATCATCCTTTTTAACTCTCACTGATGACTCATACCAACTACAGCAAGGTTTTTCTACAATAGACAATTGATAATAAAAATGTTTCAGATAAATTATACACTTTAACCTGCAGTTAAACACATTTCTTACTTTTGTAATCAAAATATTTATTTTGAGTTGCATTGATTGACACTCAAATGGAATTACTTACACCCTTAAAACATTAGGATTCCCGTACACTTGCTGTTATATGTTTATGAGTATTTGTATAATCAAATTTATTTAGTTAATTGTTTTAATAATTATAATACATATTCATAAATTTATTATTGAAAAAATAATTATGCAACATTGCATATGGCGTAGGCACAAATATAATCCATTAAAAGTTCCATACATGTACTACAATGTAAAAAGTCACCAACAATTTTGTTTATAGATATTATCTTCCATGTGAACATAAAACAAGCAAAGGAAATTTTGTTTTTTTATTTATAAAGGAATGTATTTTAAAACAACTTTTGACATATATTGTAAGAGTTATTTTATTTTAGAATCTCGATCAGTAAATATAATTTTCATTAATGCTATGAATATGAAATGTTTGGTTTTTTTTTCTTTTTACATCTTTTTATTTTATTTTTCAATTTGCTCATGTAAACATTATATTCATTATTGCATTAAAATAATAAATGCTTCTTTTAACAACATCTTGATATATTCGATATTTGAACAATAAATTTCACACATATATACAAGTTTTTATTGTCATATATCGATATGAATATGTACTTGCATTTTCAAAACTACTTTTTATCTCACCTAATTTATTTTCTTTTTAAAGAATGTAAGTGACAAATATATATAGTAAAGAAAACATAGTTTTGTTTCATTTACCATTTCTATTATTAACTATAATATAACAAAATTCAACACTTATAATAAAATGATTACAACTTAATTTCAAACCATTAACACTCTAGGTAATATTATTAACAATTAACAGATTATCTGTATATTTCATTCTGACAAAATGACATTAGTTCAATAGTCAATAGGTATTTTGCCATCCCATGTCAGATACAATTTATTTCCTGCTTGTGGTAACTTGTTTGATGTTAGGTGATGAATTTGATGAACAATCATCATGATCTGCAGATGAATTTGTCCCATCATTTTCTGGAGATCCATCAATATTGGACAAAAGTTGTAGCATTTTAACTCTTACTCCCAGCTTCATCCTCTTTGGGATTTCACGCATGTGTGGTAATAGACTCATTAAAAAATGATAGTCATCATCATGGTTTTCTTGGTCATCTTTTTCTAATCTATTGTTAAGTTTTTGAAGTTCCTCTATTTTACTTTGCTCCATAACTACAAGTTGATTTATTACTTCTTCTTTATCCCTTACATGTTTCCTTTTCCTTATCATATTTGGTTTTTGATAAGATATTTTATGTTTAATAGTAAAAGGTACTTTTTGAGCTACATCTTCATTTATGTCATCACTAGTATTTAAAGTGTCATCCAATTCATTATTAGTTATCCCTTCATCTGTACAACTGTTTTCTTTATCTCCTGAATGAGTGTAAGAACACTGACTTACAGGCTGTATGTTGCCTTTGCTTGGCCTTGTGCAGCACACATCTGAGAGGAATCGTAGCTGGTGGAAAAATTTCCAAGAGCTTTGTCCACTGCATGTGGTTTCACTACCTGTGGCTGCATTACTTATTTTTAAGAATTCCTTCCGAAAACTGTCTCTTAAACATTTCCATTTGTTTTTGACAACTTGACCTGAAATAATACAATTGTTGCTGTTATACACATTGTGGAATTATTATTTTTACATAAGCTTGGACAACATACATAAAATCTGAAAATAAACATTAAACCAAAACTTTTTTCAATTGCAAGTTGAAAAAAACATTGAATAAATTATTGTTTGATTTTACTGTTACAAGTAGTAATGTTAAGAAATATTGAAAAAAAAATTTTAAATAAACTTTAATTTTAATTAAGTATTTTTATTGTTGTTGTCTCTTTGAAGTTTTATTTAGTATTTTAAAAATATTTTTAATATTATGGGATATTTACATGATGTTATATAAAAAAGAAAATTTATAACTTAATTAAAAAAATTTATTATGCGAAATACTTTAATAGCTTTTAATTATTTGTTGGGAACAAAAGTTGTTTAAATAGTGTAACAAGTATTTCGTTGCCGTAATTTACATTATTTAACCACTTGAACTGGATGTAGCTATACAATTTAATATTTTAATAATTATTTTCAGACACAATTATCTTCTATTATAGATTTCATTAAATAAACAACATCTACACTTAAATTAATAGCTTACTTACTTGACAAATTAAGTTCCTCGGCAATCTCTATCCATAGTTTCCTCCCAACATCCCGATTGTGGTAACATTTTGTCGTTATATCCCAGAGAGGAGTGCGTTCTTGGACTAAAGAAATTAATTTTTCACTATCCACAACATCCATCATCAAATACCTTATTTATAATTAAAATTTAAAGAAAAACAATATAGTATGATGACTTTTTTCAATGCAATCGAAGCTACAAATCCGCCATTTTATTGCCTTTTGAAAGCAGATTCGCGCGATGCGCTGAAACGAATCAAATTATTCGCGCGTACACGGGCGTGTACTGGCGTTTTTGACTCTGCCAATGTAACCACTCACACTATGTTATTGTATTTGTTTTTCAAGATGTTTCAGATGCGCGTTCGCGCGTATACTAGATTGGCGAATTCGCGTGCAGTGTAACCACAGTAAATTAAGATGAATTTGTAACTCTTAAACGCTCTATGCATATTAAATCAACCGCGTATGATTCACACTGAAATGACACGATGATGCTTGGAGCTGATTTTTGTGTTTGCGGGAATTTACATTCTGTTTTAATGTGTTAAATAAGGTGGTGCAAAAAGTAGAATATTACTATCATTATCGTGATAAAAATTTGTGATTGTGTCCCCGCGGGGGAGGGGGGTCGAAGTGCTAATTAGAATACTTAAAATTATTTCATTTCATATGCATACTTTGTCAGGTAACTTAATTAGAGCATAAGTCGTCACATTGTCATCAGCTCAGTTTGTTTGTGGATGTCGAGGCGCCATTTTTACCGCCTGCCCCCAAACAATTGTGACAATATTTCTTTTAATTTAGTGCCAGAAATGTAACTGATACTGAAAACTTTTCGTAGAAGAGAACGTCAAATAGCTTAGACTGTAGCGGCTAGTTAGATCATGATAAACAAGAGCATCCTTTAGATTAGAGCCTTTCGTGTTCTTTAACTGGTATTTAATGAACTTTAACCTATGAAACCTTGTTTATTTCGTTTTCGACAAATATTTTCAATCTGTATTCTTAAACCAGGTTTAGCAAGTAGTATTCCACTGGAATAAGAATATTTGGGAGTTTTTTTCCCCTCATATTTATTTTTACAAGGGGAAATAACTCAGGAAAAAGAAAAAAATCAAGACACGTCAATGTGTTATTTTATCACCACGATGAAGTTACTTCCCTTTGTGCGTTAACAAATTTTATCTGGACGAACGGTCTACAAGAAAATATTCCAGGGATAGGTAAAGGACAACTAGAGTGAGACGGATTACAAATTATATAAAAGAAATAACAAGAGAATTCGGAACCTAAATTATCATTTGGCGACGGGTCGACAAAGATTTTTAACTCTTCAACAGATTATTCGTGTTTCTTTACATGCTATTTTGTAATTGTTAAAGTCGTCAAAATTTGGTTGCTGACTAACGGACAGCTCCTTTGTAGAATAATGGTGGACAGCAAAAATTTAGCTCAGTAATGGACATTTAAGCTGTAATATAGTGGTTGAACAGTTTAGTTAAACACTGGTGAACGCAAAAGCAAAAGGACAATTGCTTTGTTTCAAAGAGTTATTTGCACAGAAAAGGTTAACAGCTACCATCATACACTGATTAACCCATAGATAGTTGTCACTAATGTTAATAAAATAATGTAAAAAAATATTTTTTTAAAAAGGACACGCTTTTATTTACACATAGAAAGTGCACTAAAAAGAAGAAAATATTTTTTTCTATGAAAACAGGTGAAATCGGTGAACCTATCTACTGCACATAAAAGCGTGGGGTGCCCATCACAAATCATTTCTCATTGCAACTATTCTCTTACATATAGATAAATATTTCTAATATATTTCAAATTAATTAGTCAAACTTCATTGTCAATAACTTAAATGTGATAGTGGTAAAAAGATAGATTACTAAAAATATAAATTACAAATTTATGCATTAAAGGGTAAACAGTTTCCCCAACTGAAATTTGAACCACGTACCTCCAGGTCTGCAATCGATCAGGCTAATGATTATACCAGCACGCCTGACGAATCCTCGCTCTATTGTAACATATAATAAAAACTCTTTACAAACCACTTCTGACATCAACACATTGAAATTACTTGTATCCCTCTGCCCTCTAGTGCGAATTGTTTACATAACTTAATGTGATAGTGTTAATTAAAAAACCCGTAAAGACAAAGTTTTTGACTATAAATCCCTTATATATGAGACAGAACTAAAAGTATTGTTAATGTTCATCGCGCGACAGACATTTACAGACTGAAACGCGCTGATCTCCCCTGCCCTTGATGTAAAACACGGGAATTTGGAATACGAGGGCTGGAGTGAAACCAGTGAGCCGTGGAGGTCAACTCTAGCAGACGACTATACATTCGAAATAGTGATAAATAGAGATAAACTAAAAATTGATTAATTTAATTACGGTACATTCAATTGATCTGAAATTTTTATACAATGCATTGTCATCCAAGATCTATCTGTGGTAAAATTTTGAGATCTCTAGGACCATCAGAAGTGGTTTAATTTTACGTTACAAGATTTGACGGAAGGATGGAAAATACAACATACAAACAGTGTGAGTTAAATAAAAGCGTGTAAAATCGGTTTCCCTAAAAGTCTCTCTAGAGGAGCACTCAGTTGTCAGATAGATGACAACTGACTTTAAACTGGCGTGGTATGTTCAACTCCAGTTGAATCCATCAAAGTAAACAAAGGGGAGTAACTACAGATAAATAAACTCAGCTTGACCTGTGATCAAAGAAGGCCATAAAACAAACAATACCCAATGGCCTGCTCTTGGATGACAGCTAAAATATTGCATCCACGGGCAAAGGTCCAGTCTTCCAGTGCGTTAATACGGGACTCGGACCTAGTGATTCCCCTCAAACTGACAATACTGCCACCCAGCTCTCTATGACGTGGTAGTTTCTACAGACTGACCAGGACCAGGAATATTGACCAAGAACTCACACTAGTAGACTACATTAAGTTGCGTGTTGATAATATAACAATGTATTACGCAAAACAATAATCTTATTCTTGTTTTATTCACCACTGACTTTGTGCTTGGTACACAGCTGACTCAAGATGAAATAAAAGCGTGTAAAATGTTTACAAAGAGATCAAATGATAAAATGATTGCAATTATTTAAACATCATCACTAAATAAACACATTCTCAATCAAAATACAATTTAAAACATTTTCAAGTTAACCACAAAGTATTTAGTTATTGACATTATAACAATTAAAGGCTATTTTTTTTTACATAAAATATTTGTTTCAGGAATCTCTAATATATTATCTGAACTGAACTCACCCCAATGATCGACTTAGACAGTGCATAGTAATTTAGGCAGTACATAGTAATTTAGGCAGTGCACCGTAATTTAGGCAGTACATAGTAATTTAGGCAGTGCACAGTAATTTAGGCAGTGCATAGTAATTTAGGCAGTGCAACGTAATTTAGGCAGTACATAGTAATTAAGGCAGTACACAGTAATTTAGGCAGTGCACAGTAATTTAGGCAGTGCATAGTAATTTAGGCAGTGCATAGTAATTTAGGCAGTGCACAGTAATTTAGGCAGTGCATAGTAATTTAGGCAGTGCATAGTAATTTAGGCAGTACATAGCAATTTAGGCAAAACACAGTTATTTAGGCAGTGCATAGTAATTTAGGCAGTGCACAGTAATTTAGGCAGTACATAGTAATTTAGGCAGTACACAGTAATTTAGGCAGTGCACAGTAATTTAGGCAGTGCATAGTAATTTAGGCAGTGCATAGTAATTTAGGCAGTGCACAGTAATTTAGGCAGTGCAAAGTAATTTAGGCAGTGCATAGTAATTTAGGCAGTACATAGTAATTTAGGCAAAACACAGTAATTTAGGCAGTGCATAGTAATTTAGGCAGTGCACAGTAATTTAGGCAGTGCATAGTAATTTAGGCAGTGCATAGTAATTTAGGCAGTACACAGTAATTTAGGCAGTACACAGTAATTTAGGCAGTGCAAAGTAATTTGGGCAGTGCACGGTAATTTAGGCAGTACATAGTAATTTAGGCAGTACACAGTAATTTAGGCAGTGCACAGTAATTTAGGCAGTGCACAGTAATTTAGGCAGTGCATATTAATTTAGGCAGTACACAGTAATTTAGGCAGTACACAGTAATTTAGGCAGTGCATAGTAATTTGGGAAGTACACAGTACTTTAGGCAGTACACAGTAATTTAGGCAGTACATAGTAATTTAGGCAGTGTGTTGCGTTCTGAGTTCTGGAATAATTAAGACGAAGTCTCGACTCTTGTTCACTGTATACTTCAAGCCTTTATTCATTCAGCAATATATATTACATCAACAGATTCAGGTACACGACGTAATCTAGTAACAATGTCCTCTCACTCCTAAGTGCATAAACGGACTCTCTGTCCCCAATACGCTGAACCCTGCTGAACACTCGAGCCACCTCGATGTGTCACCAGCTATCAGAGCCAACGCTCTAGCCTAATGTCTAGTCCTAACAAGGACTATGGACCTCTGCACTCGGTCATGTACTCTCATGTCTCCCTCTCTCTGTCTCACACACACTATTCTAGTCCTAACAAGGACTATGGACCTCTGCACTCGGTCATGTACTCTCATGTCTCCCTCTCTCTGTCTCACACACACTATTCTAGTCCTAACAAGGACTATGGACCTCTGCACTCGGTCATGTACTCTCATGTCTCACTCTCTCTGTCTCACACACACTATTCTAGTCCTAACAAGGACTATGGACCTCTGCACTCGGTCATGTACTCTCATGTCTCACTCTCTCTGTCTCACACACACTATTCTAGTCCTAACAAGGACTATGGACCTCTGCACTCGGTCATGTACTCTCATGTCTTCTCTCTCTCTGTCTCACACACACTATTCTAGTCCTAAAAAGGACTATGGACCTCTGCACTCGGTCATGTACTCTCATGTCTCCCTCTCTCTGTCTCACACACACTATTCTAGTCCTAACAAGGACTATGGACCTCTGCACTCGGTCATGTACTCTCATGTCTTCTCTCTCTCTGTCTCACACACACTATTCTAGTCCTAACAAGGACTATGGACCTCTGCACTCGGTCATGTACTCTCATGTCTCCCTCTCTCTGTCTCACACACACTATTCTAGTCCTAACAAGGAATATGGACCTCTGCACTCGGTCATGTACTCTCATGTCTCCCTCTCTCTGTCTCACACACACTATTCTACTCCTAACAAGGACTTTGGACCTCTGCACTCGGTCATGTACTCTCATGTCTCCTCTCTCTCTGTCTCACACACACTATTTATACACAACACGGCTGTCTAACTTTCATACCGAGTGAATACAATTAACACCATTATTGACAAGTGAACTCTTGTCAACTCACGCCTTGACCCGAATAACAACAATGACTCACAACAATCTCACAACAATCATTCGCAGTGATTCTCATACCCTGACACAGTGCACAGTAATTTAGGCAGTGCATAGTAATTTAGGCAGTGCACAGTAATTTAGGCAGTGCACGGTAATTTAGGCAGTGCACAGTAATTTAGGCAGTGCACAGTAATTTAGGCAGTACATAGTAATTTAGGCAGTACATAGTAATTTAGGCAGTGCACAGTAATTTAGGCAGTGCACAGTAATTTAGGCAGAAACCAATGAATTAGGCAGTGAACAATGATTTTATTTTGAATAGTCATATTTTTAAACGTTAAAATCAATTACTATTATTTGAAAACTATTTAACAATTATTGGTGGTGATTTCATTTCTGTACAGTCTGTAATGGTTTTATCTTGTGCTCCGTGCCACCTTAGCGAGTCAATTTAATGGTAATAACCGTTTAGCTTCAAGTCAATTAAAAGAACACCTGCAGAAGGTAACTAGCTTTACTGAATCCTTCTGACATCTCGAGAAAAGCCTTTTATGCTGTCCAGTTTTTTTATAATAAGAATATGTGGCTGCATCTGTGTATTTATTAATGGATCACCCAGTGGCGTAGCTAGACATTTTGCCGCCCGGGGCGGTCTCCAATTTGCCGCCCTTTTTAAACCGTTGGTTCTATGGTTTTTATAAATTAATAAACATAAATAAATAATTTTAATTGAAACAAAGTAAAGGTGGCGAACATTTTTACCATTGGATGCCAAATTTAAGTAAGCAGCAATAAAGGAGGCCAAATAAGATTATTAATTAATTTAACAATATAATTTGCAATTGTCACGCAAGTCAGTAGTGTCTGTCAGTCAGTCCTGACGCTACTAGAAAGCAGGGAAAACCAAAGTACTGCACCAAAGCATCAAAAGGTGTGCAAATTAAATATGCACTGTAAAAAAATATTATATGATGTCATTGTTTTCGCTCATATTTTAATTTTGGAAAAGGGAACATTATAAAGAGAGAATTAGATGATGGTTAATTATAAAATCAAATAAAAAGTGGGCGGCGTAGGCGCCCTGCAACCCCTATTATAAAATACTTTGTGTACATTTCAGAAAGTTTAATATTTCGTATTTATCAAACAAGGACAAGTTAGTTGGGCTTTTGAAAAAGGTCGGCGCCGTAGGCGCCCTAAAAAAAGTGCATTTTTTATTAAAATAATTAGATTTCAGCTGAAAACTTCCGTCATTTTTGACGGGTATACGCTAGTATTATACATATTTTATAAAAATACAAGATACTTTTTTTAAAGGTTACTGAGGTTGCAGGTGTCCCCCCCCCCTGAGACAAACGTATTCCAAACTTACACCAAAAAAAAATGAATTAATTATTTTTTTATAAACAAATAGTGTACATTAGTATGTAAATATATTATTTATACATTTATTTACCTAACTTTCATAGTAGAAAAATCGTGTATTATGCTATCAAAATTTGAATAATTTATTATAAATTGTTCTATGGACAATATTGCAAGATTTTTTAGTCTTAATTTATACACTCATTGGTGAACGAAGATAATTTTTTTATCAACTTCAGTTTGGAGAAGCTCCTTTCACAACTAGCGACACTGATAACAATAATTTTTATAAAATTCTTAGCAAGATTACAATGTTGGTTACAGAAGTTTCCAATCTATACTATTGAATAAATTTTAATAAATCAAGGGGGCCTTTTCCTCCATTTTTCCAATTCAATGCCTCTTTTTGTATTGTAGGTACAGCCAAAAACCTGGATCATTTTTCTTTCAATATGGAACTGTTCTTTATCAATGTCAATAAAATCATTTATTTGACATTCAATTTCTTCATTTAGTAGTTTATATGGGATTATACACACATATTTTCTGACAAGGTCATGCGACTGATCAAAGCGTTCTTTCAATTCCTTTATAATTCGATCCATGGATTAAAATATTTCTCGTTGTACTTCATGTTCTAAAGATAGGACAACTGATTGTAAATTTTCTTCACTCATATATTTTTCCCTTCTAACTCGGCGTTCAGTCGATATCTCCATCTCTTCACAAATTCTTTTGGCTGCTATAACAGCTTTTTGTATTATCACATCTCTTTGTTTCATGAAATGGGTTTGCAAAGAATTTAGTTTTATATGGCATTGGTGAACATTTAAGCTTTTTGATTTGAAGGTATTTTTGAGCATCCCATTGACACGTGGAAGAATTTAAAAAATGAAAACAACTTTTCGATAGTTCCAAAACATGATAAGGAATCAATAGCAGTACAAGCTGCATGTAAACATGCCAGGTTTAAAGAATGATTTGTGCATGCTACAAACACTGACGGAAGCATTATCTTAAGCCTTTCCTCTGCAATTTTTGTATCTAAACATTTTCTAATTTCTTTAAAATCATATTTGTGATTTCCTCAGCAGTTTTCCTTTATTTTCTACAAAGTAGATAAACGATTCTACAACTTTAACTTCGCTGAAATCAATAACTACGTATCTTTTAATTTGACTAGTTTAATCTGTGGAAAATATCTGGAGTTCTGTCAAATATCATACAAAAGTTTTTAGCTTGCTTTATTTAGTCCATTATTGTTTTTCTCACTGCGCCTCTCAATAGGTCTATGAATTCATTTTGAATCATTAATTTTTACTAAATGTTCACATAATACTGGGTCGTACTTGGGCAACAAGTCAAAAAGATTTAGAAAATTTCCTCTATTTTCAATTGAATTGATGTCTTCCTCATGAATACTTTCACGATGACCTCTCAACGCCAAATTTTGTTTAGCTAAGAATCTAATTATATCAAGTATTGTGAGCATTTTCTATCATTTTTTTCTTATTTCTTTATCAATATTCTGTTGTTGTCGCTTATCAAAATTTGCGCCTTGTCTAATTATTATGTCTAATTCCTTCCATTGGGAAAATGATCGCATGTTCAGTAGACTCAACTCGTGTTGACTTATTTTGAGATTAAATTTCCTCTATTTGTTAAAACCATTATCCGTGTTAAAATTTGATAAGAAAAGATAATCAAACAGTTGACAGCAAAAACAATATATAATTTACTTCAATGGTGAATACACTATCCACGATCTTAACAAACTTTCACCATTATGCAAAATTTGGAGAGAAAAAAAACAACAATCGCGATTAATATTTATTGTCAAAAATCGTAATAATTTTCAGTAAAAATAGACTAATTCAAACTATCTAATCATTACTTTAATAGGATAGGTGTAACATTTTTAGTGAATAAACGTATTTTAATGAAACACACAAATTTTGTTCGTGCTACTTAA
Organism: Ampullaceana balthica; assembly: GCA_944989445.1. Lineage (NCBI taxonomy): Eukaryota > Metazoa > Mollusca > Gastropoda > Lymnaeidae > Ampullaceana > Ampullaceana balthica. The sequence goes on along the minus strand of CALYLW010000494.1, from coordinate 78,009 downwards.
ATGAAAATAAAATAATACAAAACAAAATAACTAAATAATTAAATTACCTTAGAATAATTTTCTGAAAACTGAAATAGTAATATAAATTACTACTTGCAAGTTAAACACAATATTTGAACCACCATGCCATGTAGGTACTAGTTCGCGTATCATTCTGTGCATATCAAAAATCCACGCAATAACTGTCGCGGCGATATTAATAGGATATTCGGTCCAGCGGTGATGTGTTCTTTTTGTTGTTTTCTTATAAAAGTGTCAACTGTGATGTATACTGCTTAATTTTCAAAAAAAAAGGATACAATTTGTATGCGATTTTAAATTTCTTAACGGTTATGCGTTAGTTATAGCAAACAATATGTAATTTTAAAAAATGTTGTGAGAATCCGTTAATTATGACTTGAAAGTACGAATATTTTATTGTCACCCAGGTGTTCCTCTTTCAAAAGAAAAAAGGCGTTTGTCAGAAAGGGCTATACTTTTCTAATGCTCCCAAATGCCGCCCCCAAAATGTGTGCCGCCCGGGTCGGACCGCCCCCAACGCCCCCCCTAGCTACGCCACTGGGATCACCTACCCAACGTTCACTATGCCAGTATATTTATTTTCACCTCCGCAGAAAAGAAGAGGCAAGCCCGAAAGGCCCGTGCTGTCAACCCTCCTGGAAATGTCCCACTCGTCCCTTGTCCCTTCTGTTCCCGAACGTTCCGTGCTAGGATCGGCCTCATCAGCCATCTGCGCACGCACAAACAAAGCCATTCCCAGCAACCCTCGGATGACTAGAGTGGTCTTCGTCGAATCGACGGACGAACAACAACAATATTTATAGAAATTATACACATGTACATATTGATCCACACACTGGTTCACACAAAAATAAACCCAAACGAAACAACAGATTTGTCGTTCTTGGAAATAAGGTTGTGACGTGTTAGAGTTAGAGGGAGGCATAATATCACATTAGCTAGTGTACTGCATTCTAAAGCGAAACGATGAACTATTTCTTCAACTAGATCAGAGGAAGAATACTGGGGGTACGACGTTTGCTAACCACGCACAGTCGCGTGGCAGCGATAGAGTTAGTTCTTGAATGAGATAGAGAGAGATAAAGAGAGGGGGATATGTCGGTGGGTGAGTGGATGATGGATGGATGGATGAATGAATGAATGGATGGATGGATAGAGAGAGAGTGAGAGAGGGAACGTGAGAGTGAAGAAGAGAAAGAGAGTGAACGAATGAGAAAGAGAATTTGAGAGAGAGTGTGAGAGAGAGCGTGAGAGACAGAGAGTGAGAGAGTCAGTGAAAGAGTAGTGAGAGAGAGAGAGAGTGTGTGTGTGAGTGAGAGAGTGTGTGAGAGGGCTTTAAGTTGTTTGTGACCCTTAAATTTTACTTAACGCTATATTGCTGTAAGTATTGTAAGATATTTTTAATTTTTTAAAAACTTTATCAGATGAGATAAGGGACCTAACTAGGGCTCAAATCATCAACATTTCCTTTGTTTACATTATACCTCAAGTTGAAGATTTCGTTTTTAGTTTTCTCAAGTCATTAGGTAAAGTAAGACTTACAGCGTTATTTGAATCATGGTGTTGGTAAATTATTCATAACATAATCGAAATTAAGTATTAATTACATAATTAACTGTGATGTGTATATATGAAAGAAAGTTTTTGTTTTAATATTTGTGTGTTTTGTTTGTTTGTTTGTTTGTTTTTTCTTGGACGATCTGGTCTTCGACTTAAAGCACGATCTTGGATAGTTTAATTTTTTTGGTGACTACCGTATATACTCGTTCTATAGAGTTGTTTGTTCATAAGCTAACCTGCAACTTTGGAAGAGAATAGTATTAAAGTGTGTAATCCACTCGAAAGCCGACCCCCAAATATAATAGGACAGCGTAAACAAAATGGTACACATTTTTTTAAACTACAAGCTAAATAGTTTATTATAATTGTTTACTTTTGTTTGGGTTGAAAAACAAAGAGATTTGTATAACAGAGGAGACGTTTGTTGTCGCTATAGCATTCACTGGAGTGTTTTTTATTGCATTAAAACAAAAAGCAAATGTTTTTTTTTATATTTCATTTTAATAACGTTACTAAATAACAACAGAAATGTTTCATCAATATAGTTCGTAAATTTAAAAATGCCAGGGTAATTTATTTATATACCTACACTTTATATAATACTTTCTTTGCATTTCCTTCTACTTAGTACTACCTATCTTTGTCTTTGTCCTCTCTGTTAGGCAAGAGTTACCGGTAATTTTATTTTCCATTTTGGTAAACAGTGGCGAAATCGCGTACATTAAAATTCGTTGTTGAAAACAAAATTTATAATACAATTTATTAAAACATTAACAAAAATAAATAAAATGAATAAATAAGTTAAGTGCAGTATAATCTTGTAGAATGTAGACAAGGACCTTGATGATCTACAATCTACAATAACAACAGCGATATTAATTGTACATGCAGAAATCACTTATGACCCAGTCGTAAGCCGACCCCCAAAACTTTTGCCCTAGATGTTGTCAAAAAAAAAGTTGGCTTTAAAGCGAGTATATACGGTAGTCGTCTAAAGATTAGTTTCGGTATCCTACAAGTGAACTAGATTTTCCTAGAAGACTAAACCATGACGCGGAGCCAGATGTAACACCCCATTATACGGTGTATGAGAGCTTATTTAGGGAAGGGATCATAAGGGAGAAAGAAATTTTCATAAAAATAACTGATTCTCTCATGTTTGGAATTTTTTAAAATCCAATTTAAATTTAAAAATTAAATGACGTCACATTTATTAAAGCAGTGTCATTTTAAAAAATCTTTTCTTAAAAGCTCCTTCTATACAGAAGATCATTGCGTCCTTTGTTTTTCTAAGGTATATTTCTGGTTTTGCATTTTTATAGGAGTTTTTATGGGGCAGATCCCGAGTCGCGGGTTCGAGCCCAGGTACTGGCAAGGTCCCTGAGGGCATTGTGCTGGCCACACATTTCCCTGCCCTTTAGTGGTGGCTAAAAACTTGTGAACGCTACTTCACTTGCCCAATAGTCAGTCATTTTTAAAATGTTGATAAAGTGTTGGCTCTCCTGATTCAATCAGGCGACCAATCCCACGTCCGAATCCGGGGGGAGGGGAGGGGGTAGAACAAGAATTTGTATGTATTTGTTCTTGCATACAGAGTAAGAAAAGTGTTTTGTTTTAGATTATATTTGTGTGGTATTTCCAAAGTTATAAATAATCTAATTTTATTATAATAGCCATATTTAGAGATTGTTGTTTTTTCCCCTACTGACATCCCGACAAACGCCGAGTTTACAGGCCAGTCTTTTATTGAAAGGAAATTTAGAAATGAGGAATTGTAGGCATGACGAACTGATGTCTAACGCTCAAATCCCGAGATAACCGATTGTTAGCTACTGCAAAATTAAAAAGATGTACACTTCAATAGCTCAGTGTGCTGATTCACCCACTCCCTTTCGCTGCTGTGCCATTCAGCGACAAATGTTGCCGATTTAGCAAATGTCCTCTGAATTAGTTTTTGGTTTAGTATTATTTTGGTCCCTGTATGAGTGTAATCACTAAAAGGAATATCAGCTGAAGCTATAGAAGTATGCCTGGGAGGTAAAACTTGGTACATAATGATTTAAAAGCAGTAAAAAAAAAGTAAAGAAAATTATTGAGCAATCATTGGTAGTCATATCATAACTGTACAGTCAGTTAATGGTTCGTCCATAAATGACGTCACGCAATTTTGCCGATTTTAAACCCCCTCCCCTCCTCGTCACACTTCGTCACAAAGCTTCGACCACCCCCCCAGTGGCGTCACTAGGGGGGGTGGGGGGGGCGGGCCGCCCCGGGTGACACCCATCAGGGGGTGACACCCGAGCCTAAAATTTTACTGTGTACGATTTTATGTCAGAAAACAAAAGATGACCATTTTTTTAATCTAGAAAGAAATTAAGAAATACAATGAAATACGTTAAACGCGAAAATTCTTATTAAAAATATCAGTTAACTTGCAATAATAAAACAGTCCCAACACACGAACAACATTAAAACAAATTAGGAAAAAAAGAAAAGAAATAGTCGCAGCGGAGAGATCTTTAAAAAAGGCTGGAATGAAAGAGGCAGTGTCTTCTGTTTTAAAAGATATAAAGCCATTTGGGCTTGGACACACCGACAGCATGAACGAATCCCACCTCACGACTCCCTCCACCACAGTGGGGTGGGAGGAATACGATTTTTATCACCACCACAAAGAAAAAAATATCAAAAGATGGGTTTTCTTTGTTTATGTTTTTCTTGAGGAAAATTATGATTTCAATGTCTTTGAGTTAATATTTTATATATATATATTTATTAAAGCCGTGAAAGCATAGATATGCATGTTTATATACAGGTAGTCCTCTGGTTACGACGGTCCTATCCCGACTTACCCTGTTTAGTGCTTACGAACGCGCCCCCGTAAAGAATAGTATTACGTGTTATTCCGTATTTTAAAAAAAAATAATGAGGTAACGAATTCTTTTCTCTATTTGAAATAACAAAAATTATTGAAAAATATGTATGATTATCATTTCAACCTACAACTTTCGTTTGCGAATTTTTCAAATGGCGAAGTTTTCAATCAAGTCAATAAAGCTGAGTAAGCTTACAAGTTCCTTTTCAATGCTCATTAGAGGAGAGAGAGAATATTCAGTTTTTTTGTCCCATTCAAATTCTAACTAATTATATATTCTTTTCAACTTTGAAAATGATCGCTCTCAGCTGCAGTTTGATGTCATCATTGAAAGATAGATGTGAAGTGCGATGTGTACATTTGTAAAGGAATGTGTGCAATATAGCTCATTCAAAAGCAGCAAAATTTTGAGCTCTGTGCACGTTTTTTGAGTTTCGCTTTGTGCTACTTCCTTTTCCTTACCCTGAGCCTGGGGCTGGACAATAACTTTTTTAAGAGTTCTGAAAATTGGACTAATTCTGAAGGTAAGCAGTCTTCGAAATCACTCATGAACCTACATGTGGAAGACAATCAGAAGCCCCGAGCCTAGTGCTCTTTATTGGACTTCCCGTAAGACCCCCTTAGCCATCTGGCCACAAAAGGGACGTAACAGCTGAGGAAACCCCACAAAAGCAGTCGCTTCTGAAGCGGCCACCTGGGCCTCCAGGACTTACAGTCGAAGATGCCTCCCACTAAGTTGCCCTCACAAGGAGTTGGTGCAATTTCCTACTACGACCCGCTACCACTTTGGCGCCATCCATGCAAAGCACACGGGTCTCCATGGTTAGGACCGCCGCAGACCGGGGGATCATCAAAGACATACCTAGGGTGCAACCCCCACTGGAAGGTTTCCTCAGAGCTGGCATCCAATGCGTTCTTCGCGGCACTTTTTGCTAATCTGTACTGGTGGCTCCCGGCCCTAAAACGACACCGCTTGATGGCGTTGATAGTAAATTGAGGGGGACGAAACGGTTGCTTCAGATTTACCCGACCCCTTCTTCGAAATCACTTGAATGTTCTTCCATTAACTTGGCTGCTGCCCATCGGATGGTGAAAGTGCTGAGTTCAGTTAGGTTTGTAAGAAAGCCGAATTTCTCATGGATGTATTTATATGCACCTAACCAATGTTGTAGGGCTTAAGAAAGTTTGTCAATGATTACCAGAAATACCACAATCTTGAATTTTTTTCTCCAGGAGAATACTATTTTGTTGATGTGCCTTTATCAAACTGACGCTTTCTTTTTTGTTTGATAGTATTGAAGATTGTTTACACTGTTTTTACCACGGACTTTTCCTTTCATTTGTCTTCATAGGAATAAAATGCTATTTTTTAACAAACTCAATGAGAGACTTCCTTTCTAAAATCGTTTCCCAAATTTCAAGTAAATAGCGATTTCCAGTCGTTCAATTTCCTTTAGAAATCCTTCTTCTTCAAGTCGGCAGTCATGTGGCTGATTTTCATTCGTTGCTAATTCTTCCAGTGCTGCGATATTTTCATGGTATGAGCTATTAACACACCTTACAGCATAATTTCAGGCTGACCATCTTGTGTCAGACAAGGCTTTGTTAGCAATAGCATGCATCAAATTCATATGTTTTTGAAGTACCTGTCAGCGATGAGTAGATGCAACAAGCCGGGTATAAAGATTTTGCAAAAGACAAAAAATCTGACCGCAGTAGGACAACCTGCTGCTCTTTTCCCAACCAAATTAAAGGAATGAGCTGTGCACGGCACATAATGAGCTACAATGCACTTCTCACGAAATAATTTTCACAACTATTGAGACTTAAAAGACTCTGCAGTGATGAGGCAGACTTTTTGGAGAAAAGTAATGAATTGCTTGATTATTTTCGAATGAGGTCATACCCGGAAACAGTTTTAATATCTGCTGTCAATCGAATTAAAGGCATGATTAGACAGGACATATTTACATCATCTGTTTCTGATCAATGTGATCGATCCAAATTTCTTTTAACTTTTCATCCCCATAATTTTATAGCCCGCCAGGTGATTCTCAAAAACCGACCAATCCTCATGGCTGACCCTCTAACTCAGCAGGTCTTCAAAAAACCTCCTCTTTTTGCTTTCCGGAGAGATAGAAGCCTGAGAGATATACTTGTAAGAAGTCACCTTCCCACAATGAAAGAACATATTGGAACAAAAGGTTGCAACCGTAACCGTTGCAATACTTGTCCATATGTGATTGAAATTAACCAAATTTCTTTCCCTCTTGAAAACTTCATAATAAAATATGGATTCACTTGCACAAGTCGCAACGTGATTTATGCAATTCTTTGCAAGAGGTGTAATAAAATTTACGTGGGTGAGACAGGTCGTCGTCGTGGAGATCGGTTTCGAGAACACCTGTATAATATAAACAAACAGGCTCAATGTCCTGTATCTAAACATTTTAACAGTTTTGACCATGACGGTATTTCAGATGTTGCAGTTACTGGTATTTGATATGCAAACAATACCCTTGATAGGATCCACATGGAAAATAGAATTATAAAACGATTTGGCACTTTGGCTCCATGCAGAATCTTTTTCCCGTTGTGGTTTTAACTGTAACTTTAGATACTTCTTCCTTTTTTCTATATCCTGTGTCCTTGTTTGTTTTTGTTTTTCCTTTCATTTTATTTTACGTGAATATTTTAAATTATTTTATGATATAATATGTTTTAAGAATTTAAATATATGTAAGCACCTATTTTATGTTATTGTACTGATGAAGGCATTAGCCGAAACGTCTATTGTCGTTTTAGTTTAAAATAAAGCTCAAATTTATTGTTTTAATTGCACAATTTCTTTGTGTATATTGTATTTTATTTAAAAGCTTTATCGCAGTCCCATTCTGTATGATATATCAATGACTTCCCGCGTGTTACGATATTACAGTGCAGACTTACCCTAAATACATATTTAAATGACAAAAAATAATTTGCAACATGCTAATTTGTATTGAGAAAATACGGCTTGGAGGAGGGGTGTCAAAGCTTTGTGACGTCATATCGTAAAAAGGGGTGGGGTATAAGTTTTTGGGACAAAGTATGACACTGGGGGAGGGTGGGGTAAAAATCGGCAACCTCGCATGACGTCATCTATGGACGGCCCCTTCAGTCGTGAAGGGGTGACACCATGAGCTACCACCCCGAGTGACACCAACCCTAGTGACGCCTCTGCACCCCCCCTTCTCATTTAATGACGGCCCAAAAGGTTTTATCTTGTTTTGCTTACCTTTTTAGCGAGTTAACTGAATGGCAATAAGCTAATAGCTTCAAGTCCATTGAAAGTTAACCACAGCAGGCGTTACTGTATCCTATCGTCATACTGAGTGGGGTAACAACGGCTTGGCATTGGGGCATTTGCCAAGGGCGCCGGCCTGCCCCAGTTCAAAAGTGCGCAGCTAAATCTACAATTTTCAAATTTTTATTTAAATGAAGGGTGCCAGAAATGAATCAGCCAAGGGCGCCAAAAACACAGTTACGCCTCTGGTCATACTGAGAAACGCCTTGTATGCTGGGCAGTTTTCTTTTTTTTAAATTTTTTATTATTATTATTATTATTTTGTTGTTGTTGTTGTTGTTGTTTTTGTAAATAAAAAGAATATGTAACAGTGTGTGTGTATTTATAGATCACGTACCCAACAGACGCTATGCAAATATATAAATAGAAATCATATACATGGTTATAATGATAAATAAACTGGTTTTTCAAATAAAACACACAACCAAAAAAAACACTAATAAAACGCTAAATTAAAAATAGACCGCCGTTCTTGGAAGAAAGGCTGTGATATGTGACAGGGAGACTGCAATGCCTTTTAAGGCAAACGGTGGACTTTTTTTTCACCCGGTGAGAGGAAGTTAACAAGTGACGCAATGTTCAATTATCACATAAGCAAGTACAGTCATAAACATACGGTCGAGTGTGAGGTTGATCGGCGTCTTGTGCTTGTGAGGAGCAAATTGTAGAAAGAAATTATTTTCAACAAGGGCTCAAAGCTATTCAATTGTGATTCCTGAGTTTCCCCTTAATCCACATAGCTGTAAGTATTTAAAATCTTAAAATACTTTTATGTTATCAGATGAGGGCTGAATGTATGAGTATGAGCATTTCTTTTGATTACACTGGAAATACGTTAGATTTTTCCAAGTAATTATTTTATCATTTATTTTTAAAATGGAAAATTTCGTTTTTACTTGTTTCGAGTCATTAATAAGTGAACTTACAGAGTTTTTGAATCTTATCTTATCTGTTTACAGAGGCCCCTTTTATACAGAAGATTATTGCGTCCTACGCTTATCTATGGTTTGTGTTTAGTCCTGCATTTTTATTAGAGATTTAAATGTTGATAAAGTGTTGGTTTTCCTGGATTCTTCAGGCAACCCATTCCACGCCCGAATTCCGGACGGGAAGAAGGAAAACTTGTATCTGTTTGTTCTTGCATACGGAATAAGAAAGGTGTTTTTATCCTTATGTCTATCTGAGGGTTGTATTAAGTTATCTTTGTGTTGTATTTCTAAATTAGAATTAATTGCTTTATGTATGATTACTACTTTGCTCTTGGTTCTTCTATCCTCTAGTGTTTCAAGGTTTAATGATTTAACTAATGGTGTTATTCTTGTCAGTTTCGAATATTCTCTTGTTATGAATCTGGCAGCTCTTTTTTGAATTTGTTCTAGTTTATCCATGTTTTCTTTGGTGGATGGGTCCCATACAGAAGATGCATATTCTAGTACAGGTCTCACCAAAGTGAGGTAGCATTTTAGTTTTATATCTCTATTACATTTGTTGAAGTTCCTTTTTATAAAGCCTAAGGTTTTGTTTGAGTTTTTAATAACTTCATTGACATGGGGATTCCATGATAGTTTCTCATTTATTAAGACTCCTAAGTATTTTGCATCTTTAGTTTGGGTCAGTTCTTTTCCATTAATGTAATATTTTGAATTTATTTGTTTCTTTTTCTTTGTTACTCTTAACAGTTGACACTTTCCTTGGTGGAAAGACATACTCCAGTTAGTTTCCCATTTTATCAATTCATCTAAGTCTTTTTATAAAATTTTGCTATCTTGTTCTGATTTAATTGTTCTATAGATTATACAATCATCAGCAAATAACCTAACTTTTGTACCTGTTGAGATGTTGTTGGGTAAATCATTTATATAAATTAAAAAGAGTAAGGGACCTAGCACAGTTCCTTGTGGAACTCCTGAGTTAACCTTTATTGGTGCAGATTTAGATCCATTAATTATTACAGTTTGCTCCCTGCCCAAAAGGAAGTCTTGGATCCAGTGATGTAAGGAACCTGAGATTCCAAAGTAGTTAAGTTTTTTAAGTAAACTAAGGTGGTGAACTTTGTCAAATGCTTTTGAGAAGTCTAGTAATATTGTATCTATTTGATCATTTTTGTCCAAGCCTTTTGATAGCTCATCTATTAAACCTATTAATTGTGTTTCACATGATCTGTTTTTTCTAAAGCCGTGTTGATGTGGGCATAAGGCATTATATTTGTCAAGGTGGTTAACTATTCTACTATATATTATGTGTTCTAGTAATTTACAGGTGATACTAGTAAGTGATACAGGCCTGTAATTACCAGGGTCTGATTTATCCCCTTTCTTAAAGAGTGGAGTTATCGTGGCGTTGGTAAATTGTTTAATTGCAAAATTGAAATATATAATTTACATGATTAACTGAGATATATATGAAAAAGAGATTTGATTTTGATATATTTTTAAAATATTTTTTATTATTATTTTTTTTTAATTTGTAGGACAATGTTCTCTGTTAGCACGATCTTGAATAGTTTAATTCTTTTGGTTATTAGTCATCTAACGATTAGTTTCAGCATCCCACCATTGAACTAGGTATTTCTAGAAACCGGGACCATGACGTGGAACCGGATATGACAACCAATTATACGGTGTATGGGATCGTGTTAGGGAATAGGCATACTTGCCCAGAAGAAAATTTTAATAAAAATAATCGAAAGCCATATGTCTCGATTTTAAAAACAAAAATTAAATAATAGGTTTACTTGAGAAAATCTTAACTTAGAAGCTCCTTCTATAAAGAAGATTATTGCGTACTTTGCTTATCCACGGTTTATGTCTAGTCTTACATTTTATTACAGTTTTAAATATTTATAGTGTGTTTTCACTATTTAATACAGCAACCCAATTCTAGACGGGAAGAATGATAATTTTTATGTGTTTGTTCTTGCATACGGAATAAGAAAAAGTTGTTAAATTATCCTCTGAATTCGTTATTTTAGTAGTATTATTTTGGTCCTTGTATGAGTGTAACCACTGAAAGGAATATTAGCTGAAGATGTAGTTAGGGACCCTTTGAGGTAAAACTTTATTTTGAAACGTAGTAGTTGGGACTGTCTCCTTAATTTCATTCTTGTTGTCTTTTTTTAGCCAGCAATCCTCTAAAGGTTGTTTCAAAAGTAAAAGATTGGCTCGCCATTTTCCTTTAACCCGTTTAATACGTTTCGCCGCGTCACCGTGATTTTGTCCGAGTACGTTTAGCGACCGGGCGTCCAAACTATTTGCATGTTGGGCATATTTGATAAGTTAAGATATATTCTTTTGAATAGAAGGAGCGTATGGCGTATGTAATTTATCAGAAGAAAAATAACTCATTTCATAAGACAAAGCCTGTTGTTAAAATAAGCAATGTGTTAGTATCTGTTACAGTTGTCATGGTTATTTTGTTATTTAACATCCGGGTGTTCGGTTTAACTGTGAAAGCCAGCCCACTTCAATACATCACTACATCAGGGAATATTTAATCTACTAAAGGATCTTTATGACGGAGGCGGAGCGTGGATGGGATGGTGTAATTGGCTCAAGTATGAAGATGTTTGAGGGTGGTGGGGGCACAAAGGGGAAAACTACGACGACCGTCATGTTAATCTTTTCTGTGACCTTCGACAATAATAGGTTTAATTAATAGAAAGTTATTAGTAATTTAAAAAAAAATTAAAATTAAAAGTTTGATGAATGTTAAAGAAATTCATTGTGTGATCTTTCTACAAATGTTATCTGACTCTCCAAGTACCACCATTGAAAGGCACTGAACTAAAAAAATAAATAGGAAAAACAAAACAAATCAAAACACGAGTTGTAATACACAATACCTGTTATCCACAGGTATATAATCATCTTTATCTCTTAGATATGCCAGATTTTTTTGGACAATCAAGATCTTTTAAATACACCAGAACAAAGTTAACTAGATCTATCAAATACTTTTATTTTAAATTATTTAAGTGTCTTAAATATAAAAAAAATGAAAATCATTATGTCTGTAATTGATAGGTAATTTTTAAAAAAATCTATATCTTTTCAATACACTAGTATTGTTACTAGCCAGTTTAATAATTAAGGACTCTTTTTGGACTTCAACTGTTTTGCTCCAGGATTCTCTGATACAGTGTTTGAAACAGAACTCATCGCACTGATTAGATCGACTTAGGCATCATAATGATTATATTTTCAAAAATCATATTTAAAAGCATTAAAAAAAAATAATATATTTTAAAAATAAAATTATTGAACAATTCTTAGTAGTCATATCATAACTGTACAGTCAGTGACGGTTTTATCTTGTTTTCCTTGCCGACTTAGTAAGTTAACAATATGGAAATAATCTTAGAGCTTCAAGTCCATTGAAAATTAAGTACACCAGCAGGCGTTACTGTATCCTATTGACATACCGGGAAACACCTTGTATGCTGGCCAGTTTTTTTTAAATTTATAATAAGAATATGTGGCAGAATCTGTGTAATAATGGATCGCATACCCAACAGACATTATGCAAATATATAAATAGAAATCATTTACAGGCATGGTTACATGCAATACACTGGTTTAAAAAAAAACCCAAATAAAACGCTAAATGAAAAAATAGAGCCGTCCTGCTTGGAAGGAATGCGGTGACATGTGACACTGTGTGGGAAAGGGCGCTATGGGGGGAGGTGGCATGATATCACATTACTTAATCTAAAGCCTTTAAGGCCAACGATGGAATATTTTGTTCATCTGGTCAGAGGAAGAATACACGTGGCATGACGTTCGATAATCCCATAACCAAGTCCATTCTTGAATCTTGAGTGGGTTGGTTTTGTTATGACGTGTTTGTGAGGAGCAAATTGTAGAAAGAAATTATTTTCAACAAGGGCTCAAAGCTTTTCAATTATGATCCTTGAGTTTCACTTTAAGCTACATAGCTGTAAGTATTTAAACTCTTTAAACACTTTTTATCTTATCAGATGAGATAAGGGACCTGACTAAATTATGTTTTCCAAGTAGTTATTGTATCATTTATACCTAAAGTAAGCAATTTATTTTTCCTTTTTGCAAGCCATTAAGTTAAGTATGACTAAAGTCATGTCATTCATTGTTTGGGTAAAATGTTGAAAGCATTAATTGAACCATAGTGTGACATGATTAACTGCGACGTGTAAATATGATAACGAGTTTTGATTTTGATATCTGTGTGTGTGTTTTTCCGTAGGATGTTGTCTTCTTTTAGCACGATCCATTAGTTTTGGTATCCCACCAGTGAAATCGATTTTTCTAGGAAACGGGATCATGTTGTGGAGCGGGATCTGACAACCAATAATACATGATGGATGACGGAGAGGTCACGTGAGTGAAAGCGCGGGAAGAAAGAGTTGTTCTCATTGGCAAAGAAGGTTGGGGGATCAGTGTTAGAGCTTGCTGGTGTCATGGCAGATGTGTGCCTGTGCATTCCACGTTGTATAACCTCAAATTATTTGTTATGTACATAGTATACATATTAAAGTTGTTTTATTAAACAAGTTCTTCAGAGGATTATTGCGTACCAGGTTTTGTATTGAGAGAACGCCTACAAGTTACATTAATAAGAAAAACCAGTAACAGTATGGCATCGTGTTCGGGGATAGGGGAAAGAAATTTATATAAAATCTTCGAATCTCTTATGTCTGGAACTTAAAAAAAAATTAAATGACGTGATGTTTGTTAATAATTGTATCATTTGTTTAAATCTTAGAAGCTCCTTCTTTACATACGTTTATTGTGTTCTTTGTTTATCCATGGCTTATGTGTAGTATTGCATTTTCCTGGTTTAATCAGGTGACCCATCCCACGCCCGAATTCCGGAGAGGAAGAATGAGAATTTGTATGCGTTTGTTCTTGCATGCGGAATAAGAAAAGTGTTTTATCAATATAATATATGTCTATCTGAGTCGTATTAGATTATCTTTGTGCTGTATTTCCAAATTATAAATAATCTAATTTTAATATAATACAAAAACGGTTGTATTTTTCCCAACTGACATCCCGACAAACGCCTATTTTACAGGCCAGCCTTTTATTGAAAGGATATGTGGGCAAATTTAGAAATGTGGAATTATCTTCTTCTTATCTTATCTATACAGACGCTCCTTCTATGCAGAAGATAGTTGCGTCCACAGACCATGACAGATGATCTGTTGGCAAGTGATGCAGCAATCACAGGCCACGGCTTTGTGGGTTCCACGCATTACCCAGCCGCCTAACTACATGTAGTGTTAGGTACCCATTCGGAGCGGGGTGACTCAGGGACGCCCTAGGCCCCGGGAACAAACCCTTGCCTTCACACGGATTCGAACCCGTGACCATCAGTACGACAGTCCAGTGCGCTGCCACTCGACCACCGCGAATTGCAGGCATGACGACTTGATGTCTATCGCTCATACCCAGATATAATCGATTGTTAGCTACTGAAAATATAAATAGTACACAGTGCTTTTTTTTATAGCTGAATGCACCGGAACGGCGTTCCAGCACCTTTTTCTACAGACTCTTTTATATTATTTCTCTGGAATGTTTGGTCTTACTGCATTTTCAGCGTGTGTTCCGGTAACTTTTTTACATAGAAATAATGCAATGGAAGTACACATAATTAACTACCACGTCGCTTCACCCATCCCTTTCGCTGCTGTGCTATTCAGCGACAAATGATGCAGATTTAGCAAAAGTTATTGAATTATGCTCTGAATTCGTTATTGCAGTAGTATTACTTTGGTCCTTGTATGATTATAACCACTGAAAGGAATATTTGCTGAAACTATAGAAGTATTTTGTTTGGGAGCATTTGAAGTAAATCTTTGTTCGGAAAAGTAGGAGTTGGAACGTCCTACATTAATGTGATCCTTTTGTCTTTTTTTTTAGCCAGCAATTCTCTAAAGGTGGTTTCAAAATTAAAATACTGGCTAGCCATTTCCTTGTAACCCATTTAATACGTTTCGCCGAAATGTGCGTCACCTCGATTTCGGCCGAGTGCGTTTAGCGATGGGGCGTCCCAAATTTTTGCATGGAGGGACATATTTGATAAACTTACGATATGCATATTCAGATATAAAAAAAATGACATACGTTGAGAAGTTTTTATTGGAAAATTTTATTGTGAAGGTGAAACGGATCTTGAAAGCAGTAAATAGGCGAGGTCAGGCTCAAAATCACAGTTTTGATATATATGAATATGTATGAATTAACGCAGGTGTGAGTCACTTAGTCTCGTCCTCAAACGGTTCTTGTTAAAAATTCATCACTGCCAATGTCTGCTCACACAGGTATGTCGAGTCAAACAAGCTGAGCAATTTCTTAGTCAATGTTTGAATCTGTCTTTATCCAGCTGAAGGATACACAAAAAGTACTTAAAGATTAAACACTTGACACAAAAACTTATTCGAAAACTCCAAAATGAATATATAAACAATTTAATTTCTAAAGATAACAATAAAAACTTATGGTCCTTTATCAAATCTAAAAAATGGAACCTACATAAATAGCCAAACTAAAAGGTTCAAATAATAAAATCTATAATGATAATGAGACTAAAGCTAATATCCTTAACACATATTTTGCATCATCATTCTCTGCCTCAGGCGACAAGGAAGTTTTAATAAATTTAAATAAAATGGAAGAAATAGGTAACATAACTGTAGACGAGATAGGTATACATTCACTCCTAAAAAACTTAAAAATAAACAAAGCTACCGGCCCAGACGAATTGACTGTAAGGTTATTAAAAGAACTAAGCAATGAATTGTCCCCAATCCTTGTAGTTCTTTTTCAAGCCTCTCTAAACCAGGGTAAAGTGCCCCAGGATTGGAAATTAGCTAACGTAACTCCACTCACTAAGAAAGGTGAAAATCAGACCCTGGTAATTACAGACATGTATCACTTACTAGTATCACCTGTAAATTACTAGAACACATATTATACAGTAAAATAGTTGACCACCTAGACAAATATAATGCCCTATGCCCACATCAACACGGCTTTAGAAAAAACAGATCATGTGAAAGACAATAAATAGGTTTAATAGATGAACTATCAAAAGGCTTAGACAATAATGATCAATTAGACACACTATTACTAGACTTCTCAAAAGTATTTGACAAAGTTCACCACCTTAGTTTACTTAAAAAACTTAACTACTTTGGCATCTCAGGTCCCTTACATCACTGGATCCAAGACTTCTTTTTGGGCAGGGAGCAAACTGTAATATTTAATGGATCTAAATCTGCACCAATAAAGGTTAACTCAGGAGTTCCACAAGGAACTGTGCTAGGTCCCTTACTCTTTTTAATTTATATGAATGATTTACCCAACAATATCTCAACAGGAACAAAAGTTAGGTTATTTGCTGATAATTGTATAATCTATAGAACAATTAAATCAGAACAAGATAGCAAAATTTTTACAAAAAAACTTAATTGAATTGATAAAATGGGAAACTAACTGGAGTATGTCTTTCCACCAAGGAAAGTGTCAACTGTTAAGAGTAACAAAGAAAAAGAAACAAATAAATTCAAAATATTACATTCATGGAAAAGAACTGACCCAAACTAAAGATGCAAAATACTTAGGAGTCTTAATAAATGAGAAACTATCATGGAATCCCCATGTCAATGAAGTTATTAAAAACTCAAACAAAACCTTAGGCTTTATAAAAAGGAACTTCAACAAATGTAATAGAGATATAAAACTAAAATGCTACCTCACTTTGGTGAGACCTGTACTAGAATATGCATCTTCTGTATGGGACCCATCCACCAAAGAAAACATAGATAAACAAATTCAAAAAAGAGCTGCCAGATTCATAACAAGAGAATATTCGAAACTGACAAGAATAACACCATTAGTTAAATCATTAAACCTTGAAACACTAGAGGATAGAAGAACCAAGAGCAAAGTAGTAATCATACATAAAGCAATTAATTCTAATTTAGAAATACAACACAAAGATAACTTAATACAACCCTCAGATAGACATAAGGATAAAAACACCTTTCTTATTCCGTATGCAAGAACAAACAGATACAAGTTTTCCTTCTTCCCGTCCGGAATTCGGGCGTGGAATGGGTTGCCTGAAGAAACCAGGAAAACCAACACTTTATCAAAATTTAAATCTCTAATAAAAATGCAGGACTAAACACAAACCATAGATAAGTGTAGGACGCAATAATCTTCTGTATAGAAGGAGCGTCTATAAACAGATAAGATAAGATAAGATAAGGTAAAAGTCAATGAGACAAAACTGTAGTTGTCTGCTGCAACATTCAGCATCACTTTGCAGTTCAATGAATTCCAATTAAAGATGCCCGGAATATCATCAGGGTCCACAGAGAAATGTGAGGAAAAAACGTGATTCTCTTTCAATAGTTGCAAAGTCCTTGAAGCGTCTTTGAAATTCATCAGCCAAGGATATGATAACTGCAAGTAACGTCAGCTTTTGCTCACTGAAGTTTCTCTTTAAATCCCTTATATTAACTTCATATTAACTAATATATGGATGGCCTCTAAGATATAATCTCTAACAAAAAGTGTTACATGTAATCTGAGATTGGATAAAGCGTTTGAAAAAAAAGTTAATAAAATTAATGTAAATTGAAAAGTCTAAGAGCAATGTTTTATATTATTGTTTTGTTTTGTTTTCTTTTCTTTTTTGTCTTCTTCAAATTTCGACTGACTCTTACAGTGTAGATAAAACTGTGTGTAAGGCGGGGAGCTGGATACGACGCTGAAAATGATAATGGAAGTCAGAATTTATATTCATGCATGGATTCAAAAGAAGTTAACTGTGCTAAAATTTGAATGCAGTATAGTTACAAGTAAATGACATCATTTAAGAAAGAAACCAAATCGTAGAAAATTAGAAAACAAGAAAATTACTCTGATTCATGGGAGTGATAAAAGTGTGTGGTTATGTCAAATGTACGCTCTAAGGTGCTTTGGTCCATGTGCAAAGAATTTTTTAAAAATTGCACATCATCCATTTTGTTTAGTTCGATATTTTACCAAATTTGCAGCTTAAAGAGAACATTGGTTGTGTCTCCACGTATTAAAAATTGGAATTCCTAGAAATAATTTAATTTCAATGCATATTTATTTAGGTCCTTTTTTTTTGGTATAGATCAGACGTTGTCGTATTGCCACCATCACAGTTTGATGGGTTATTATGTCGAGGTGCAATTTTAAACCATCTCCCCAATCTTTATTTTAAGTGAGTGTAAAAATAGTAACTGATTAGAAATTTTTCGTGGAAGAGCACGGCAAAAACCTTGACTGTAACGGCTCAGGCAGATCATGATGAACGAGAGCTTAAGCCGTAGCCTTTCATGTTCTTTAGCTGGTATTTAAAGAACTTTAACATATGAAAACTTGTTTACTTCGTTTTCTACATACATTTTCAAGTTGCATTTTTTAATAATCTTAATCCAGGTTTAGCAAGTTGGATTCAACTGAAATAAAAATAATTGAAAGTTTTTCTCATATTTTTATTGCAAGGGGGACAAACTCCGAAAAAATATTAAAATAAAAGAATAGTTGGTTATTTAATCACCTCAAGGAAGTTACTTCCCTTGGTGCCTTCACAATTTTTTTTCATCTAGACCAGTGATGGCGAACCTATGGCACGTGTGCCACAGCTGGCACGCGACTAAAATAATACTTCCTTAATCAAACCAGCCCAGCCATACCCCCATGTTCGGGTTTAATTGGAGTGTTCTTACTTTGATATATCACTTGCAGCTTTTTGGTTGAATTTTGGGCACGCGACCTAACAAAGGTTCGCCATCACTGATCTAGACTCTAGACGGGCGGTTCACAAGAAAATAATAAATGGATATGTAAACGACCAGTTAACTGAGACGGCTGAGAAATTACAATTTAAAAAAAACAACAAAAAAAAACAAACAAGAGAATTCGGAACCTAAATTATCATTTACTGACGTGTCGATAAAGATGTTTAAAGCTGAAATAGATTATTCATGACCTTTCACACGCTATTTAGTCCTTTTAAAAGACGCCAAATAATAGGTAGTAATAGTGGACAGCTCAAATGTAGTTTCGTGGTTAAACAGTTTAGTTAAACAGTGGTGAACGCTAATGCAATGATGACTATAGATTAATTGTTTTTAAAGATTTAATGCAGAAAAAATTTTAACATTATAACTTTGAGATCTTTGTTCCTTAATGTGACTATCAGTGCCGGTATAAAAGCAAGGTCCGTCAGGTGACAACTGGTGTACCTGACTTTACAACCATCTTCTTGGAGCGGTAAATTCAATTCTGTTTGAATCGATCTATCAAACACTTCATTTATCCATTTATCAAACACCCAATTATGCATCTATCATCAAACACCATTTATAGATTTATCAAACACTTCAATCATCCATCTATAAAACACCTATTTATGCATCTACATAACACACCATTCGTCCATCTTTAAAATAAATATTTAACTTTAGAAACTATAAACAAGTAGAACAGGGAGCATCTTTGCAAAAATGGAAACTCAGCTTGACTGACCTGTGATAAAAGAAGGCCATAAAACAATGTCCAGTGACCAGGTCTTAGGTGACAGCTAAAATATTGCATCCACGGGAAAAAGTCCAGCCTTCGTGTCCGTTGATACTGGACTCGGACCTAGTGCTTCCCTACAAACTGACCATACTGCCTCCCAGCTCTCTGTGACGTGGTAGTTTGTACAGACTGACCAGGAAAATTGACTAAGGACTTATTTGAGTTGACTAAATTAAGTTTTGCATAGATTTAAAAAAGTAAATAAAAATGTTTTTCTTGTTTTATTCATCGCTGACTTTGTGCTTGGTACATAGCTGACTCTAGATGAAAGCTGTTTACAAAGAGATCAAACGATAAAATGATCGCATTTATTTAAACATCAGCACTAAATAAACACAATCTCATTCAATCACATTCACACTTAATATGTTTCAACGTAATTATGTGCACAGAGTCATGATTTGCACCCGTCTTTCAATAACGTAATCTGTTCTTCCGACCCCCAGTCTGCCCGTCCATCAGTCTATGTCTAGCATCAGTATCTCACCCATGTCCCGTTGTTTGATTGAGGTGAAAGGTCGCACCGATAGTATACATATCTTGTCATAATGAATTAATCAATCATAAACAATTAATGATAATCCATGAGTTATTTTAAACAGTTCATTTTAAGAAGTTAATTGATGTGTGACTGACATTGCATTCATAATAATTTGTCATATTTAAGAAAACTGTGGTCGATCGTTTTAAATTGAACCTATACAGAGGCGTCACTACAGTTTGTGTCACCGAGTGCGGTAGCTCATGGTGTCACCCCCTCACGACTTACCCCATAGACCTCCTCTAAGTCTGCCAGTTGCAAATAACGGGAACATACATACATAATTTTACATTTTGGTGTCGACCCTTGTGATGGTGTCACCCGGTGCGGTCCGCAACTCTCGCACACCCCTAGTGACGCCTCTGAACCTATGAATGCTTGATCTGTAACCTAGTTAGAATCGCAGTGGTCAAACACAGATAGAATTTAATCTTTTCTCATCTTCTTACAATAATTTTAATTATACTAATTTAAATGAATACAAATGAAATAACTATTTATTGGTAGTTATTTTCATATAAACAACATAACGTAGTGCGAAACAATATTTTTTAAGATATACGAAAAAATTAACAATTTCTGAAAAGTTTGCGCCATAACATTGAAGTGACAAAGCCTTTGTCACTGCGCGATGAGCCATGGAGGTTGAAAATGATTACAAGATTTTCAAAACCCTAAGGACAGTAAATTAAAAATGTGAATTTTTAAACACACGACATTTTTCACAACATAATGAACGAGAAAGAAATCAAACACACCCCCCCAACCCAAGATAATTTAAAATATTAAATACTTAAATGAAAGTGGTTGCCTTTACGATGAATAAAAATCACTGTATTTTTAATCCTCTTCAACAATTTTTTTCTTTCTACGACACTTTTAAAAATTAAATTTTCAACTTTAACCACAATAACTTAATCACTTCTTGATAACAATGGTCATGAGGAATAGACTTAACCTTAAACCGTAAGGTGTCGTAAATGTTCTTAAATTGATTAAAACGATTCAATGGCCGTCTCAATCTTTAGGTGTACAAATATTTCAATTATTCCTCGTAATAAGAACAATTTAATTACTTGTTTTCCAACCTGATACAGACAAATGGGTGTTTTTTTAAAGTACTTTTATACCATAATAAACTTATTTTCAGTGACGTGTTTATTTAGTACATGTAATAGAAATGGATGTTATGAAAACCAGCCTTTTAGCCCACAAGAACACCTATAAATCCTTAAATATAAAATAATAGTTTACACAGCAGCATTTTCCACCAATAAAAACATGCTTATAATTACATGCATACCGAGAATTGACGTTAGTCACATGTTATAATGCAGGGGTCGGCGAACAGGATTAAATTACCCCATTTGGGGTCACGAGGGAATTTTGGGGGGTAACAGAGACCAATCAGGGACATATAAAATCCGTTAAAATCCGAACGTTTTTTTTTCTTATATATTTTTTTTACATTTTTATTTTGATCAAAATCCTTCATGTCTACATATATTTACAAAAGGCACGATTTATCAATAATAAATACGATGTTAGCACGTCAAGTATTAATGATTAACCGCAAAAATCTCGGTGTAATCTGAGTTTTACAATTATTTCCGTTTTTGATTGATATATAAATCTAGTTTCGATATAACATATATAATATAAAGCATACAACCTAAATTTAGTTTAAAAAACCCTATATAAGACATCTTTGATCAACCTGTGACATCACAAAGGTCACTCCCGGTCTGCTTATTAATAATAAAAAAAATACACCGAAAGATTGAAAAATTGCAATAAAATGTAATAGTTTAGTATTCTAATTATAATTAAAAACAACTTGACAGATGGCATCAAGTAGTAGAAAAAGAAGATATCCGGAGGATTTCCTCACGTTTGGATTTACCCAAGTAGAAGATATAGGAATAATGAAACCACAGTGTCTTGTCTGTTTGAAAGTACTTACTCAAGAATATCTCAAATAGAGTCAATTGCCGAAACACCTAAACCAATTACACCCGCATCTGTCTTCTAAACCGCGGGAATACTTCGTCAACTTGGAAATGTCTGCAAAAAGACAAAGACTGGAAAGCAACTTAAGCGGTACCATCGATGAACGCTCAGCAGCAAAAGCTTCTTTTGAAGTGGCCTGGCTAAATGCTCGAAACAAGTAACCACATACTATCGGTGAGGTATTGGTTAAACCACAGACTATCGGTGAGGCATTGGTTAAACCACACACTATCGGTGAGGTATTGGTTAAATCACACACTATCGGTGAGGTATTGGTTAAACCACATACTATCGGTGAGGTATTGGTTGAACCACACACTATCGGTTAGGTATTGGTTAAATCACACACTACCGGTGAGGTATTGGTTAAACCACACACTATCGGTGAGGTATTGGTAAAATCACGGACTATCGGTGAGGTATTGGTTAAACCACGTACTATAGGTGAGGTATTGGTTTAACCAGCAGTTTTGAAAATGGCAGAGATTATGCTTGGTCAGAAGGAAGCTATGAAACTAAATTCAGTACCTTTGTCAGCAAAATTTGTCAAAGACGGAATTTCTACGTTGGCCGAAAATAATAATAATAAATTGATATTTTATATAGCGCTGTATCCCAGCCAGGAACCGGGCTCACAGCGCTTTACATGGAGATCATAACATACGACATATAATAATTAAATAACCATTCATATCATAATAACAACATAAAGGACAGTACGTTACAAATAAACTACGTTAATCATTAAATGAAATGTTGTTTCATTTATTTTGGCGCACCTGACAGAAGAGAATAGCAATAATCAATACGAGCTAGGACAAGAGCACGGACTAGATTTTTTGTTGCACTAACTGTTAAGTAATGACGGATTGAGCTGATCTGACGAATTGCGGTGTAAGCAGAGCGACAGATGTGATTGATGAAGTTGTTGGTAGACATGTTGTCAGAAATAATGTAGCCAAGATTCCTAGTCGATGTTTTGAACAGTATATCAGAACTAGCTACCTGAATAGCATTAGGAAGTGACAAAGTACTGCGTGATTTATTGTTGCAAAATGGGAGTGCTTCCGTCTTATCGTCATTCAGCTTGAGCTTGCTAAAAGTCATCCAAGACTTTACCTCACCAATGCACTCCTGCATCAATTGGACGGTGAAGTCAATATCAGAGGGATCAGTGTGAGTGTATAGCTGAGTATCATCTGCAAACTATTGGCTTTTAATTGAATGCTTTTCGTTGTCCGGGAACAAGTACTTTCTTCTAAAAATGCTAGTAAACTCTTTGCTATTCAGCTTGATGAGACCACTGATGTCAGTAGTAATGCGCAGCTTGGTGAGACCACTGAAGTCAGTAGTAATGCGCAGCTTGGTGAGACCACTGATGTCAGTAGTAATGCGCAGCTTATGGTATATATTCGATACAAATGTTTACAAACAATTGAAGAGCAAATGTTGTTTTGTGTTCCGCTCGAACTGCGTTGTCAAGGAATTCTTGTATTCCATTAATTTAATGAATACTTTGAATAACTTAATTTAAAATAAGAAAACTGTATTGCTGTGTCTGTTGATGGAGCTCCAGCCATGGTGGGTCGTGTAAGTGGTCTTTCGGTTTTGCAAGAGAGAGGAATACCAAAATTAAGTTAACCACTGTATGATCCATCGTCAAGCTCTGCTTGTTAAACATTTGGAATCTGAACTGGAGGCAGTCATGCATGACATTATCCAGATTGTAAATTTCATTAAAGGACATGCACTGCCAACACGACTGTTTCGTGATTTATGTAAAGATACTGAGGCTGAATATACAGACCAACTTTAGGTACCAAGGTACGGTGGCTTTCACGCTAAAAATGTTCTGAACAGAGTGTGGGTTCTGAAAGCGGAACTTCAAATATTTCTTGCTGGTCAAGAGCATGCACTGATGGATAAGTTTATGAACTATTTTTGGGTTGCACATCTCACATATTTAGCTGATGTTATGGGCATGTGAATGCGTTGAACAAAGAATTGCTGGCGAAAAATATCAATATAATTACAGCCAGAGAAAGGATTGCAGCATTTGAATTTAAGCTTTCATATTGGAAACAAAAAGCAGATGGAAACAATTTAGTGGCCTTTTCAAAGTTGGCCATATACTTGGAAGATTGTGGAAACATAAATTTTGACGACATCAAGGATATAGTTATCAGGCATCTTATCAAACTCAAAGAGCGTTTCGCTATATACTTTCCAGTTAATGACTCGCATAAATTCAGTTTGGTTGTAGATCTATTTCGATGTGACATTGATGATGTACCAGATGAACCTCAAGGGTTGGCAGAAGCATTTCTTGAACTTTAGTCTAATAATGAGGCACGTATTGAATTTGCAAACAAAGCAAATATGACAGTTTTTGGATATCTAATCCTGCAAAGGCTTTCACCACTGCACATGAGGAGGTCGTCAAAACGTTTCTGCCTTTTGCATGAACGTACCTTTGTGAACAACGAACCACTCTAGTGAACATAAAAACAAAGCCACGAAATCGATTGGACCCTGAAGACAGCATCCAACTTGCTCTGACATACAAAAGCTCATATTTTGATGGAATTGTGTCAAAAATGAAACAACATAATTTTTCAAAAAAACCGAACTGCATTGAGATTTAAAGAAAAAAACCTCTGTGTTTTAGAATAAAAATGTATGACATTAATTTATATTGAATTTATAATTTATTTTATTTTTTAAATTAAAATTGTGTTCATCCGACTTTATTGCATTACTTCAGATTTATCAATATGTCTAGAATGGCCCGTTAAAACAATAATATATATATTTGATTGTTAACTTTTATAATTGCATCATACGCAAAATCCTTTTCGAGTCATATTTAAACATTTGTCAAGCTTCTAAAACTCAAAAGATGCGATTTCGGCTTGGGCGTATCCCTAGACACTCTCCCGAAAAGTCAAGTGGTGTGGGCAGGACCTCGTGCCTTCGGGGGTAACGGCAACATAAAATTTTATATTTTGGGGTAACGGGCAAAAAAGTTCGCCGACCCCTGTTATAATGTTAACTTTGTCATGACAAGCACACATTACGCATATTTTAAAAATAGTATTCGCTTGTACAAAGTTCATGTTATAATTAACACATATATTCGCCCCCTCTAGCCTGTCATGACACACTGTTCAAGAATCTTTCCCCATACAGCACACACTTAAAATCGCCCCCAAAAACTCAGTTCATTTACTCAGTTCATTCAGAAATTGCTTTCACCACGTTGACATACAAGTAACATACCACCCTTAGAAAACTATATGTGGATCTTATGCAATTTATTCAGTGCGTCCGCCCTACATGGGTGAATGTGTCCACTACCCATACGGCAGTATAAACACTCGTCCGTGCCTCGGAGATACGCGGGGAGGCAGCTGAAGCCACGTTCGGTAACCACCAGACGTGACGCAGTTGACCATGACGTGCTGGTTGAAGGTATCGGACTCGAGCTTGTCGCACGTCTCGGCCGCCGCCTCGCGCCTTTTCTGCCGCATGCTCGGGCTGCTCACGAGTCGGTCCTTGAAGCTCTCGACACGGGCTCGCGAGACGATCTCCTGCGAGTCCATGTGGATGTACACCTTTTGAATATGCGTGATGGACTGGGCCCGGATGAAGCTCCAGATCGTGGGCAGCTGCTGCAGAAACGATTCCGTGGAATCGATATCCGTCTGTCCCGTCTGGTTTCTCTTGAGCGTGAGATCAATACACATGAGTCTGTGCTCCAGGGAGGGAAGAATCGAATACAAATAGAGATCTAAGCGTTTTTGAAGCCGCGGTACGAGAATGAAGAGACGCTTGAAAAGAACCGCGTGGATTTCATCCCTCCCGAGGCCGTTAATCCACTAGAGCTGAGGGCGGTAAAGTGTGCTGTTCTGAAGTCCAGGTTGGATTTAAAGTAGACGTGGTCGAAGTTCCGCTGGGTGAATTACGAGAAATTCGTCTTGAGGAAGCTGCTGTGGAAGGAGAACTTGTTGTCCATGAGTCGCAGGCCCACGCCTTCCATGCCCTTGTTCAGCACCTCGTGAAAGCTCGTCTGCAGCGTCCAGTTGACGAGGTTCGGGGAGACAAAGTCTTGGAGTCTGCAGGGGATCCCGTGCGCCTCCGCCTTGTACACCCTCCCAGTGAGATTCGCGATGAAGTACGCCGTCTCCATTCGCTTGAAGATATCCGACTAGTCCGTGAAGCCGGACTTCATCCCCGAATGTAGCCGGTGAGGGTCAGCATTCCACAGAAGCCAGCCAGGAGGCGAATGATCTTGGCAGGCCTCATGATGGCAGGGTTGGGATGGGTGGATGGTTGGGATGGTTGGATGGTTAGGATGGGTGGATGGTTAGGATGAGTGGATGTTTGGGATGGGTGGATGGTTGGGATGGGTGGATGGTTGGGATGGATGGATAGTTGGGATGGATGGATTGTTGGGATGGATGGATTGTTGGGATGGGTGCATGGTTTGGATGGGTGCATGGTTGGGATGGGTGGATGGTTGGGATGGGTGGATGGTTGGGATGGGTGGATGGTTGGGATGGTTTGGATGGGTGGATGGTTGGGATGGGTGGATGTTTGGGATGGGTGGATAGTTGGGATGGATGGATTGTTGGGATGGGTGGATTGTTGGGATGGGTGCATGGTTGGGATGGGTTCATGGTTGGGATGGGTTCATGGTTGGGATGGGTGGTAAGTTGGGATGGTTGGATTGTTGGGACGGGTGCATGGTTGGGATGGTAGGATGGTTGGGATGGGTGGATGGCTGGATGGTTAGGATGGGTGGATAGTTGGGATGGGTGCATGGTTGGGATGGTTTGATGGTTGGGATGGGTGGATGGTTAGGATGGGTGGATAGTTGGGATGGGTGGATTGTTGGGATGGGTAGATGGTTGGGATTGGTGGATGGTTGGGATGGGTGGATGGTTGGGATGGGTGGATGGTTAGGATGGGTGGATAGTTGGGATGGGTAGATGGTTGGGATTGGTGGATGGTTGGGATGGGGGAGTGGGATTTAGGTAGAGTGGCCAGCTGCAAGGAATTTGCCGGGACAGTCCCGGATTTTCACCTCTGTCCCGGAATCCCGGTTTGGAGGCAATTTGTTCCGGATTGTGAATTTTTATCTTTAATTACATTTTTTTCGTTAAAAAATTTTCAACTCTGATTTTAACGGGAAAAGTTTTTAAAAATTTCTCTTATCGCTTATCGTCACATTGCAAAATTTACGAGAATAAGTTAATTTATCAATATGTACACTAAAAATCACTCATTAGCTCCTGATGCGACTAAATGCGTCCTTATAGATTATAAGGGTCCGTACGGATGCGACCAAATGCGTCTGTTCGCCTAGCGACTCACTCTCTTATTTTTAGTTAAAAAGAATATCGAAATCTCGCTTTCAAACAATAAATATAATAATTAAAATGTAATAGTATAAAAACTCTCTAGTCAGAATAAAAAACTTTCATGATTCAATAATTATACTCTAAAATTTCATTAACTTTTGATTTGAACTTTTCAAAACTCTCATGCAAACTCAAAAACAAATTAAGAAAAAGCCAAAAATTGCTTAAGTGATTGCAGGTTTAAATTTTACAAGCAATTTTTGTTTTTCCAAAATATCTAAAAATAAACAGGAACCAAAGCATTTCCCTTGCAATATGCAGAATCATGAAAATTTCATGCATTTTATTCATGTCCCGGTTTCCACTTAAAAAAGTCCCGGATTTTTTCCAAAATTGTCTGGCCACTCTAGATTTAGGTAATGGGGCTGAATGGCGGGTTTGGGGGAATAAAGAGTTTTTAACACACAATAGTTTAGATTTATAATCTACATGTTGATGGCAAAATTAGGATTGTTCATCCCACTACATAAATAGGTTGGTCTGACAGATTGTACTGTGACAGTATGGATGTCTAGTAGGTTGGTCTGCCACATTGTACTGTGACAGTATGGCTGTCTAGTAGGTTGGTCTGACAGGTTGTACTGTGACAGTATGGCTGTCTAGTAGGTTTTTCTGACAGGTTTTACTGTGACATTATGGCTGTCTAGTAGGTTGGTCTGGCAGGTTGTACTGTGACAGAGACAGGCAGTTGCAAGGTTTTACTCAAGGGCTATTCTGTCAGCTGTCCACAGATTGTTCTCTGAGATATTTGTTGTGTTGAAAGAGCCTCAAACTAACTGAACCACCAGCTTATTCGACGCTCAGTCCTCGTCATTTCCTTGTCTCTTTCAGTGACTTCCCTTTACATATTCTTTTCTCCATTATTGTTCTAACGATAAAGAGATTTATTTTTAATAATCTATAAGGTTTTGTACACTTAGTTCTTTATCTATCAAAGGTTAAACTATTAAATATTGATTTCTGTCAATTAGTATTATGGACTCACTGCGGGTATTTAATGAACAAGAGAATACGACATTTATTGGCTTGAAACAGTCAACACACATATCATAAACGTTTAACCATATATTGTGGGGATCCTAAAGGCGGTTAGTTAGCATTCAAAAAGACAAAGGTCCTTTGAAGGTGCGCGTGGGTCATCGGAGAACTGACCAGGGTGACCAGAGGCGTGAAAAGTGTATTTCTGGTGTGAATAAATGTCCGCGCAGAAGCTTAGTCCAGGTGGTCTAACAATGTAACAATGTTAAAAAATTGCATACTGGCCTCAAGCCCCTAATAAGTGATGTTTTTAAAACTTTTACTTTTAATGCCAGAAACCAATCGCTGTAGCACACCCAAAAACTTCCTAAAGTTTAATGACCATGGGATGAATTAAATACATTGACTATTAATACGTATTTAAAAAAAAACTAAAATAAGGGCCGGGGGCCCTATCGGTGTAATATGTATACTTCAAAACAACAGCTTATTTCAATTTGGATTATCTTCTATACTAATAAAAGGGAAAGCCCTCACTCACTGACTCACTGACTCACTGATTCATCACTAATTCTCAAACTTCCCGTGTAGGTAGAAGAATGAAACTTTGAGAAGTTGTCAAGTACCCTCTCACGACCAAAATTGGCAAAAAAGGATTTTAAAATCCCCGCTCATTTTGGGCCGGGGGCCCAAAAACGTTTTTTTCTCCTGATTTGGCCTTATATAAAATTTGAATATCACTAATTCAACTATTTACCGAGTAGGCAGAAGCATGAAACTTTGGGAAGTTGTTGAGTACAATCCCGCGATGGTAACGGGAGAAAAATTATTTAAATCATCACTTTCTGGGGGCAGGGGCCCCAAATAAAGTTTTTTCCTAATATGAGCTATATAAAAACTGAAAATCACAAATTCTCCTATTTCCCGTGTAGGTAGAAGCATGAAACTCTGAGTAGTTGATAAGTACACTTCCGTGATGGTAACATGCGAAAAAAATATTTAAATTAACACTTACTGGGGGCCGGGGGGCCCAAATGTAGTTTTTTTCTAATATTTAAAACGGAATCATAACTAATTCTTCAACTTCACGTGTAGGTAGAAGCATAAAACTTTGGGAAGTTGTTGAATATCCTCTCACGGCAATAATTAGAATAAAAGAATTTTAAATTCAATTTCATGGGGGCCGGGGGCCCAAAAACGTTATTTTTCCTTATGTGGGCTATATCAAATTTGAATATCACTAATTCTCCTATTTTCCGAGTAGACAGAAGCATGAAACTTTGGGAAGTTGTTGATTACAATCCCGCGATGGTAACGGGCGAAAAGTATTTAAATTATCACTTCCAGGGGGCCGGGGGCCCAAATGAAGTTTTTTCCTTATATGAGCTATATAAAAACTAAAAATCACTAATTCTCCTATTTCCCGTTTAGGTAGCAGCATGAAACTCTGAGTAATTGATAAGTACACTTACGCGATGGTAACAAACGAAAAAAATATTTAAATTATCAATTACTGGGGGCCGGGGGCCCAAATGTAGTTTTTTTCTTATATAAAAAACTGACTCATCACTAACTCTACAACTTCCCGCGTAGGTAGAAGCATGAAACCTGGGAAAAGTTGTTAAGTAGCCTCTTGCGACGATACTTGGCGTACAAGAATTTTAAAATTCACACTAATGGGGGCCGGGGGCCCAAAACCATTTTTTCCTTATATGGGCTTTATTACATAGAAAAATAACTAATTCTCCTATTTTGCGAGTAGGCAGAAGCATGAAACTTTGTGCAGTTGTTGATTACACTTCCGCGATGTTAACAGGCAAAATAATATTTAAATTATCAAATACTGGGGGCCGGGGCCCCAAATGAAGTTTTTTCTAATATGAGCTTTATAAAAACAGAAAATCACAAATTCTCATATTTCCCGTGTAGGTAGAAGCATGAAACTATGAGTAGTTGAGTACACTTCCGTGATTGTAACAGGTCAAAGGAATATTTAAATTAACACTTACTGGGGGCCGGGGGCCCAAAAAAGTTTTTTTCTAATATTAAAAACTGAATCATCATGAATTCTCCAACTTCCCGTGTATGTAGAAGCATGAAACTTTTGGAAGTTGTTGAGTATCCTCTCGCGACGAAAATTTGAGTAAAATAATTTTAAAATTAACACTCATGGGGGGCCGGGGGCCCAAAACGTTTGTTTCCTAATATGGCCTATATAAAATTTGAATATTACTAATTCTCCTATTTCCCGAGTAGGCAGAAGCATGAAACTTTGGTAAGTTGTTGAGTACAATCCCGCGATGGTAACGGGAGAAAAATTATTTAAATTACCACTTCCTGGGGGCCGGGGGCCCAAATAAAGTTTTTTCCTATTATGAGCTTTATAAAAACTAAAAATCACTAATTCTCCTATTTCCCCTGTAGGTAGAAACATGAAACTTTGTGAAGTTGTTGAGTACAATCCCGCGATGGTAACAGCCGAAAGGTATTTTTAATTATCGCATTCTGTGGGCTGGGGGTCCAAATGAAGATTTTTCTTTATATGAGCAATATAAAAACTGAAAATCTCCAATTATCCTATTTCCCGTGTAGGTAGAAACATGAAACTTTGGGTTGTTGTTAAGTACACTTCCGCAGTTTTAACAGACTAAAACAATATTTAAATTATCACTTACTGGTGGCCGGGGGCTAAAATGTATTTTTTCCCCTAAAATTAAAAACTGACTCATCACTAATTCTCCAATTTTCCGGGTAGGTAGAAACATGAACACACTCTGGCGATAATATTTCCAGGTATCATTTTTGTCAGTCTGTCAAACCAATTAAATTTAGGAAATTGACACAAGTTCCAAAAGTTCAACTCAAAAAAGTCTCTTAGTATTAACATGAGCATTTTTGGTAGATTTTTGTTAAAACCAAAATTTCAATGTATTAATGATATAAATAATTATATTCACATATCTTTTAATAGTTGTTAAAAATCTATTTTAAAATGATCCGATGGCTTACATGGCACGGTTCCAAATGAGCAATCATGGGAGCTAAAGCCATTTTTACACACACATCGTCCATTCTCAGTGTTGCAATACTTAGAATTTTCTATTACACAGTAACACTTTGTGGTGCAGTGATTCAAGCCCTAATTGTATTTAGGACAAGCTTTTTAAAAAGGGGAAAACAAATATTTAAAAAATTAACATACATTTGTATGTGGTTTGTGGGTGTCATGAATATCAAATGAACCATATTTTATATGTATTGTTTAGCCCTTTTTTCAAAATATATTAAACATGAGTTGTATATAGTTGCTCTAACTTTCAAAAAGAAATATTTAAGATATGCTTACAAAGTGAGTTGAACCGCCCACTAAAAACCAATGTATCAGAACTCAATATGATTCCATTGAACATTATTTTCATCACATTATATGATGTTTGGATCTCCCCTTTGGTTGTAACACAAATCTTGCTGGTTGGTTTATTGATCCTTGCCTCATCTATGATAATCAAGAAATTGTAATCACAATCAATGCGCCAGCGATGAACTTGCAATGAGAAACTAGATCTAAAAGATACAATGAAACATGTTTGCAGAATTTAGATATTGTTAACTGAATGAATATTGTGATAATCAAATGTTAAAATGTAATTAGTTACGGAAAGAATTTCTTAAATTGAGTTGTTAAATTACTTAAATAAAATAGGCATTTTTTTTAAACAATGGGGAAATTATGTAATGAATTTTAAGTCACTTTAACACAATACTTTATTTTATCAAAATTATATTATTATTTTACCTATCATCATAATAGTAAGTGGTCTGATGATACACAATAGTAAGTGGTCTGATGATACACAATAGTAAGTGGTCTGATGATACACAATAGTAAGTGGTCTGATGATACACAATAGTAAGTGGTCTGATGATACACAATAGTAAGTGGTCTGATGATACACAATAGTAAGTGGTCTGATGATACACAATAGTAAGTGGTCTGATGATACACAATAGTAAGTGGTCTGATGATACACAATAGTAAGTGGTCTGATGATACACAATAGTAAGTGGTCTGATGATACACAATAGTTAGTGGTCTGATTATACACAATAGTAAGTGGTCTGATGATACACAATAGTAAGTGGTCTGATGATACACAATAGTAAGTGGTCTGATGATACACAATAGTAAGTGGTCTGATGATACACAATAGTAAGTGGTCTGATGATACACAATAGTAAGTGGTCTGATGATACACAATCAAAAAACAATCAAGATAATATAATTATTGTGTAAAAAAAAGAGTTTCAATTTAAACGAAAAAAAACTGATATAATAGTTATTTCCCAATTATAGATGTCACCATAACCTAAGTGATAGTAGGCCCATCCTCTCCACAGTTATAGAAGACCTTATTTGTCACACTGCTACCTGACCTAGCCAATGGGCGCAGCCGTGAGCATTAGTGGAAATCTCGCCCAAGATGATATAAAAACTAAACATTTTAACGATTATCAACAAGGAAATAGTAGGTTCAAAATAATATTTCTTTTACAGATGAAAAGGTAAGAGCTAAATTACCGTAATGAAATCACAGATCCAGGTTCTGTTACTATTCTCCAATAGCAGTAGGGATCGTAGATTGGATAGGGTGGATTGGACAGATAACCAGAAGTTTCCATGATATTTGAATAGCACTCATTAATTAGAATAATCAGTAAGTCATTCAAGAGAGTCACAAAATATAAAATGACAAGAACAAGTTTAAATTCAATGAAGTGTAGAAATTAATCTAACTTTCCAGAAAACATGCAAAACAATCACATTTTGTGAGGGGCTTGTTGATTTGTTTGTTTCCATTTTTATATATGCTTAGCTGAAAGCCTAAAGGTCATAATTTAGAAAAATAATTAAAATGAGATAAATAGTGAAAAAAAAACTCCGCCATAGCCGGTCCCAAGCCCGGATAAGAGGAGGAGGGTTGTGCGAAGGGCTAGCACTCCTTCCCGTAAAAAAGTCATTGCTACAAAAACACGAACAAACATAAAAAAACGAAACTCGGACCTTGGAGATGATAGGTCTCTTAATAGAGAACTAATGAAGCTGGGTGGCCAAACCCAACCGGAAACCACCCGGCAGACAACCATCCTCTCCACTAGGACCACCACCAACTTAGGAACATGGAACGTAAGGAGCATGTTTGAAGCTGGAATACAAAATACACAAACAAATTGTGCAATGAAAACCATAAATTTGAACTTTATTTTTAAACTAACACGATAGTAGACGTTTAGGCTAATGCCTTATTCAGAACAAGAACATAAAATACGTACTTACAATTAAATAAGAAATATTTAAATACTTAAAACATTATATTATAAAATATATTAATCGAAGCTGGAAAAACTTCCCAAGTTGCTGCCGAGATGACAAGGTACAAGCTAACCATCTTAGGGATACGTGAGTCCCGTTGGACTGGTTCAGGAGAACAGCTGTTATACTCAGGCAGTGAAGTTGAGAATGCAGCCCATAACCATGTAGTACCATTCATGCTTTCCAAAGCTGCTCAGAACGCCCTTATAGGGAGGGAAGCCCATGGTTCCCCGTATAATCACCGCAAGATTTAGGACCAAAAAAACGAGAAGTCAATATGGATCTTCTTCAGGTATACGCTCCTACCAACGACAGCAAAGAAGAGGACGAAGTGGACTTCTACAAAAGACTGAGAACCCTTATCCAAAATTGTCCTAAGAGCAATGTGGTTATACTAATGGGTGAGCTAAATGCAAAACTAGACAACAACAATAAGGGATATGAAGATTGCATGGGAACACATGGCCTGGGTGAGATGAATGATAATGGTGAAAGGCTAGCGGATATGTGTGAAAGCCTCTTCATGCATAGATATATCCACAAGGCAACATGGATATCACCAGATATGTCAACGAATAACTAAATCGACCATATTTGTATCTGCTAAAATTTAGAAGATCCCGACAGTATGTTAGGGTAGAACGAGGGGAAGACGTAGCCTCAAACCATCATCTCATGATTGCCAACCTAAGGCTTAAACTGAAAAAGATTTGGACAAGTGAGTGAAGCAAGCGCCAAGGTTTTAACACTACTCTTTTGAAAAAGGAATCAAAACTTAATGAGTTCAAACTTACGTTATCCAACAAATCCCAGATCTTACAAGATCTAGGCAACGAAGAATCAACTGACCAAAACTGGAAAAGCATCAAAGAGATACTCACGACAACATGTGAAGAAGTTTTGGGCCCCAGACAACAAACGCATGAATATTGGATTTCTAATGAAATCATGGAGAAAATCAAATATAGGAAAAAAGATGAAGACAAATCTAAACAACAGCCGCACCAGAACCGGAAAGGCCAAAGCTTCAGCAGGATACTCAGAAGCTAATAAAGACGCTAAACGTAGTATAAAGTCAGACAAAAAGAACTACATAAATGTATTATCACTTGAAGCAGAAGAGGCAGCTTACCATGGAAACATAAGAGAACTATTCAGTGCAATAAAAAAAGTTATCGGAAACCTAAAAAATCCAGATAGACCAGTTAAAACTAAAGATGGGAAATCAATACCTGATAAAGAGGGTCAGAAAAAAAGATGGATAGAGCAGTTTGAAGAACTCATCAACCGACCAGCCCCACAATACACACACAACATAGAGCCAGCGGAACAAAATCTAAAAATAGATTGCAGCACACCCACAATAAAGAGATAAGCAGAGCAATTAAACAACTAAAAAGAAGGCAAAGCGGCAGGTTCAGACAGAATACCAGCAGAAGCCTTGACATCAGATATTACGATTAGCTCTGAAATGCTACATACTCTGTTCAAGAAAATATGGGAGGAAGAACTAATCCCGACGGAGTGGATATAAGGACACTTAATTAATCACCCGAAGAAAGGAGATCTTAGTTAGCTCTTAAAGGTATAACTCTGCTATCCATACCAAGCAAATTATTCAACAGAGTGCTGCTAAACAGAATGAGGGAAGCAATAGACACCCGTCTTAGAGATCAACAAGCATGTTTTAGAAAGGACATATCATGCACTAATCAAATTGCCATACAGAGAATTATATTGGAACAATCACTAGATAGGAGCTCACCACTATACATCAACTTTATTGACTATGAGGAGGCTTTCAATAGTGTTCACAGGCCAACTGTTGAAGTTGCTAAGACAATATGGGATACCACATAAATTGACAGACATAAAAAGGCTTCTTACGCAGGACTTCCATGTAGAATTGTTCATGGCCAATAAACAACAGCAGCTTTTGGAGTACAGACCGGAGTCAGACAAGGGTGTCTGATTTGCCTTCCTTATTCCTGCTAACCATAGACTGGATAATGAAAATGTCTACAGCGCAGAAGAGAAATAGTATTCAGCGGACAATATGGAAAAACTTGATAACCTGAATTTTGCGGATGATCTAGCATTAATAGCACACACACACAGCAACAGATGCAATAGAGAACTATGTAGCAAAGTTTTCTGCTTGAGTTCGCCTGAACATCCATAGAGGAAAAAGCAAAGTCCTTAAAATAAATTAAATAAGCAACACCTCAATAGCACTGGAAGGAACAAATGTTGAGGAGGTGGATAGCTTTACATACCTTGGTAGCATCATTGACATACAAGGAGGGACAGACGCTGTTGAGTCCCTCAAGACTCCAACATAAGAGCAAGAACAGCTAAAAAAAAGTATGGAGCTGCAACAACTTGACCCTCCAGACCAAGGATAGAATATTCAAAACCACAATGAAGCATATCTTGCTATATGGAGCAGAAGCATGGCAAACAACAGCAGTCGGTTAGAAAAAGCTTTAAACATTTATAAACACGTCTCCGAACAATTCTCCGAATCCGCTGGCTCAACGTCATCACCAATGACGACCTCTGGCAACGTACACAACAAGAGCCAGTGGAAGAGCTAATACGTCAGCGTAGATTGAGATGGATTGTTCACACCCTCAGATAGTCTACATCCAGCATTGTGAGAAAAGCCCTCACTTGGAACCCCCAAGGCAAGAGAAAAAGAGGTCGACCCAAGGTGACCTGGAGAAGGGAATTGGAAGCAGAGACCACAAAGACTGGGCACAGCTGGGGACATTTAGATAGATTGTTGCAGGACCGGGATGCCTGGAGAGCCTTTATTTGAGGTATATGCCCCAGATGAGACGACAGGCAATGCTGATGAAATAGTGAAAAAGAATTGGTGAGTCAATTGGTGCATTATAAAGGGTGATTCAAAAAGAATTATATATTTAAACAACGAAACATGATGGGACATAGGGTAGTAAATAAAATTGAAGAGTGCTTAAGAATGTTTCTTTTCAGTGGACAACCAATATGACAGACTCCAAACACTTGAGTGAATCAATCCAATACTCGAATATGTTCCAGATCTCTCTGTAGCATCTCTGTATCCAAACTGTTTGGATAACTGCAGTATTTTCTTTCTTTTGATCCCTAAATGTTAGCTAGTGGAGATGGTTATGTTACCATATCTTTAACGTACCCCAGTACAAAAAATCAATGAGTGTGAAATGCACACACAACAACTGTCATCAATTCACTTCTGCCATACTCGAGAACACAATTTTTTTTTGCTGAGCAGTGGCCATTTTTGCATTAACAACTGAAAGGACAGGTATATGACAAGAAGCGCTTCTAACCTGATGAGCAACCAAATAAACTTTTGAGCCTACTGATCACTGAAAGAGCTTAGCTCTCCTTTTTTTCTTCGCAGAGTTCAAAGTTATGATATTCTTCTATTGACAGATAAGCTAAGCATTTTGTTAAGAGTATCATGGGAAAAAACAACTGCATTACAATAAAAAAAAACATTTGACACTTTACAACTTTTCATTCTGCACACACACACACCAATAAACGTTGAATAGAACATTGACCAATGTATAGTCTCTTTAAAGTTATGAAAGAGTAATGCAGTTATTTAAAAGACATTCTCATATTTGAAATTTAACACCATATTTCATTTATCTTATCTTATCTTATCTGTTACAAACGCTCTTTCTATACAGAAGATTATTGCGTCCTACGTTTATCTATGGTTTTTGCCTAGTCCTGCATTCTTATTAGAGTTTTAAATGTTGATAAAATGTTGGTTTTCCTGGATTCTTCAGGCAACCCATTCCACGCCCGAATTCCGGACGGGAAGAACCAAAATTTATATGTGTTTATTTTATTTTATTTATTTTATTTTATTTAATTTATTTCTAAATTAGAATTAATTGCTTTATGTAGAAATACTACTTTACTCTTTGTTTTTCTATACTCCAGTCTTTCAAGGTTTAATCATTTAACTAATGGTGTTATTCATCTCAGTTTTGAATATTCTCGAGTAATGAATCTGTCAGCTCTTTTTTTTACTTGACCTAGTTTATAAATGTTTTCTTTAGTGGATAGGTCAAATACAGA
The DNA here is from genome assembly GCA_944989445.1 of Ampullaceana balthica. NCBI lineage: Eukaryota > Metazoa > Mollusca > Gastropoda > Lymnaeidae > Ampullaceana > Ampullaceana balthica. Next base: position 40,174 of record CALYLW010000494.1, on the reverse strand, counting down.
AGATGCATATTCTAGTACAGGTCTCACCAAAGTGAGGTAAAATGTTACTTTTATATCTCTATTACATTTATAAAAGTTTCATTTTATAAAGCCTAAGGTTTAGTTTGATTTTTTAATAACTTCATTAACATCAGGATTTTATGATAGTTTCTCATTTATTATTACTCCTAAGAGTTTTGAATCTTTAGTTTGGGTTAGTTCTTTTCCTTGAATGCAATGTTTTCAATTTATTCTTTTTCTTTTTCTTTGTTACTCTTAAAAGTTGACAATATTATGTGTGGAAAGACATACTCCAGTTAGTTTCCAATTTTTCCAATTCCTCTAAGTCTTTTTGTAAAATTTTGCTATCTTGTTCTGAAGTAATTGTTCCATAGATTATAGATTTAATTTTAGACAGCAGCTTTCAACCTCACAAAACAATAAGATGACCAGTTTCAAATATTTGATCTCCAATAATGTACTACTAATGACAAGCAAAATGTAATGGTAATGTTAAATTACAATTTAAATTTTCGAGTCCTTTAATTTTAGGGGATTTAATGCTTGTTAAATCTTTATTAAAATAAATATTGTTATCATAAGGCTTACCATGGTATTCTGTGCAACTCCTATGAGTAGAATTTCCAATAGTGCGCATTCTTTTAGGACAGAAGCATTCCTCCTTCCATGGATTGGTTGAAGTGACATTGCATTCATATTTGCACTGAGTGTCATTCATGTAGCAGACAGCTATCAGAAAATATATGAAGACATCCATGAATGTTGAAAATATTCTAATTGACTGAATGCGTTAGCATAAATCTGTTTCGTTTAAAAGAAATGTTGAATAAAAATGTTTTTAAAAACTTGAAATAAAGCATCTAAAATTTTTTGAGGCAAAATCTTCTCTTAAACAATACTCACTATATACTAAATGATAGGTAGAATGTTTACCCAAAAAATTAGTAGAAATTTGATAATATAATAGTAAGCATGGTAGCTCCTATTCAACTGTTTGAAATATTGCTGTACAATAAAAATACATGTACACATGTCTACTGCTGTGAAGAAAATATTTGTATTTTAAAAATTAAAAAAAACAACTGGTAATTTTTCTTTTTTTACACCTATATCTATGTTAACAAAATTAATATTATTATTGTATTATTTTTACCCAAAGCCCTATTGGGTCATTTTAAATAAGCTGGACATATGTGTAAATAGTTATATATTAATTTTTAAAATTGTTATTTTTTAAGAAAATTATTTTTAAAACCCGGCTTCCATATGAGACTATAAGTTTTCATTAGCATATCTCATATCTGATATTTTATGTGATCTATGATCCTTCTTTAAAGTAAATGTTTGGATCCTACGCTTATCCATGTTGTAAGTCTATTCTCCCATTATTATGAGAGTTATAATGTTTATAGTGTGTTTGATTTCCTGATTTGCTCAGGCAACCCATCTTAAACTAGTTTGAACAAAAAGTGTTGTTATTATTGTATATCTGTTTGTTGTATTTTACGTCCAAGTTATTGCAAGGGAAGCCAGACCTGTAGTAACTGGGAGTCATTTTAAAAATAGCAAAATGTTGAGTCACATTGAACATCTATTGGTCATGAACCCATTCGAACAGAAACATTCCTTTTTTGATTTTTTTAAAATGAATTTTTATTTGATTATACAGCTCAAAACGTTTCAACAGTTTTAACACTAACTGCGTTTCCGAGAATGGTTGGCCTCTCCGTGGCTAGGACCATTAGTAGGGCAAGCGGACCTGACCGCAGCCCAAAACCAACAAACCCAGGCGGACAACGCCGAAGTCCGGTTAAATGGTGAAATTAACATATGGTTACAGTCGCTGTACGGCTTATAGACAGAGCACAGGATGCAATGGCGATGACGAAAACCATAGTATCCGTTGAGGGTCGGGTTCTCCAAAGCGACCGTTTCGTTCCCCTCACTAGCGTCTAGTGAGTGGTACTATTTAGGGCCAGGACTGCCAGTACGGATTAGCAAAAGTTATCGCGAAGAACTTCGTGGACGCCAGCTCTGATGAAACCGTTAAATGGGGGTAACACATTTTAGGTGGGCCCATTGATGATTACCCGCCTTTGTCAGTAAGACTTGTATGCTGAGCCGGGGTGGCGTCGAGGTAGTAGCGAGTCGAATTAGGAAAATCCTCCCCTCCTTGTGAGGTCGATTTTTAGTGGGAGGCATCTTTTACCGGTTCTTGGATGCACAGGCGGCCGCCTCAGAGGTGACCGTTCCATGGGGGGGGGGTGGAAACAGAATTGCCTGGGAAGTTTTCCGAGAAGACCTATAAAGAGCCTTATGCTCAGGGCTTCTGACATTGTAGGTTCATCAATACTTGTAGCTTGTTGAAGATATTAGTTAGTTGCACAATTAACAAATATTTAAATGCTAATGTTTTACCTGTCAAACATGACGGGAGTTTTCAAAATGGATATATTTCAGTTTTTGTAATTGTCCCTTTTGCTTGAAAGCCGCATAGTAAATATTCAGAAAATGTAGAGACCAAGAGAGAAAAATTAAATCTCTTTTCCATATTGAACAATTTTATGCGGACGTTTGAAAATAGTGGGTTTTTTTGGGGTGTTTTTTTTTGCAATATATTTTTAAGGTTATTTTTTTAGCGGTGGGCTTTCTAAAATCTAGCGTTACGAACGGACATAGCAGAGTATATATTTTGATTATATATACGAATATATGTGTTATGAGAAAACCTCCAAGCTTAGGCTTCGCGTTATATAAGTTTGCATGAATAATAATCATATAATCATGATAATAGTAAATGCATAGTGAATTACATACAGCATAAAGTGATACTGCGGCAAAGCAGTTTGAAGTTCGACGTATTAACAAATATTGCTGAGGAGTCAGCCGGACGTTAACTTGCGGCATTGAATAGTGCGCACCAATTATGAGTGCACCAATAATACAGCACAGTGCGTTAAAAATAAATTATTTGACTGTAATGTGATTCACATCACGCATATCTGTGATTTGAAGCCGTTTAAGCTTCATCGATGATTATGACTTGTCAGTTTATTCGCCCATTTGTCCATACATTATTACCACAACATTATCAAAACATGTAAAAAATAAACTGTAATTTTACACATGTTAATAACTATTTATTTTGCATGAAACGTAGTAAGCAAAGTATGTCACAGGATAACCGAAAAGATTAACTTATCAACTGTTAATCATATTTACAATTTAATATACACGTGTTAGTAATTCACATAAACGTTTTTATTGTTGTCAAGTCAGCAACTTTTCAAGATCTATTATGACTTGTCAGTTTATGCGCCCATTGGTCCATACATTATTACCTTTACATTATCAAAAACATGTAAATAAAAATTGTAACTATTTACAAATATGAATAACAACGAACTATTTATTTTGCATGAAACCTTTGAAGTAAAGTTAAGCACTGGATAAAAGAAAATATTAAAGTATCAACTTTAATATACACGTTTTAGGAATTCTAATAAACGTTTTCTTTATTGTCAAGTCCAGTTCTAAATTAAAAGCAAATAATTTGTATTCAAAATTAGTCTAAGACACATTAAAATATTACATGTAAATAACTATTGTGAGGAGGAGTCTGATTTTTAAATATGTTATTTTTTTAAACATACAAATTGCAATCTCAAAGTGTATAAAAGAAAAACAAACGCTAAACTGAAGCATATGTTGACAAACTTCATTTGCAGTAATAAATAATGGCTTTGTAGTTCAAAACGCATCGAAACATGACAACCGAACGACAACCAATTGTAAATTTCATAAACCGGAAAACGAATGTTATATATTAATATAGAAAATTAAATTTATAATTACTTACGTAATATTGACATGGACACAAATACAAAAAACGGACATTTAATACAAAAAAATATAAATAATATTAATCACATCAAATAAAACATTGCTCTTTTTAAATCATTTATATTAACTTCGCGGCCGTCTCTTTCTGTCTGTCTTGGGCGGGCGGGCGGAAAAACAAAAGTCAAAAATGACCCACTTACCGTGATCCGATCGAGCTGAATGAAATTTAGTACACGGGCCCGTCTCACCTAACAATGCATCGTATCGAAATTTCAGATCGATCGAACGTACCGTAATTAAATTAATGCATTTTTAGTTTATCCTTATATAAGGTATGTAATTCAAATTCACTGTTTGTTATTGTTTTTTTTTCCACGTGAAAGTTTGAGTTGACGCGTTGGGGCGACCCATCAAAGTACCGCGTGCTTTTGTTTACATTTTACGTGTCACGCTGAGCTCGGTCAAAAGAATCGGTGACCAGACTTTTCCCCCTCTCTCTCACAGGGTTATGCAGCAAAGTTGAGTTAGACAGATTCAGTCTGCAAATGCTTGTAGCGTTTGAAAATAATCAATACTGTTAGTTATGTCTCATATATAAGGGATTTATAGTCAAAAACTTTGTTTTTACGGGTTTGTTTTTTTATTAAATCATTTATATTAACTTCACCGGCGTCTCATTCGTCGTTCGTTCGTTCGTTCGTTCGTCAGAAAAACAAAAGTCGAGAATGACCCACTTCCAGTAAAGCCATCGAGCTGAAATTTGGCACACGGGCCCGTGTTACCAAACAATGCATCATATCATAATTTCAGATCGATCGAACGTACCGTAATTAAATTAATGCATTTTTAGTTTATCTATATAAACTATATGTAGCGGTTTTAAAGCCAGGGGAGATAATTTTGGTTTCAGTCTGTAAATGTTTGTCACTCGAAAATGACCCACTTTCAGTGAAGCCATCTAGCTAAAATTTGGCACACGGACCCGTGTCAACTAACAGTGCATCGTGTCAAAATGTCAGATCGATCGAACGTACCGTAATTATATTAATGCATTTTTAATTTATCTATATAAATTATTATAAACTATATGTAGCGGCAGGGGAGATAATTTCGGTTTCAGTCTGTAAATGTTTGTCACTTTTCATTGTAGTTAAATTAATGCATTTTTAGTTTATGTGCTTTTGTTTACATTTTGCGTGTTCCCCTCTACCACCACCCCCCCTTTACTTATGTCTCATATATTAACTTCGAAATCTTGTCTGTCATGATCTCTGTAGTTCGCGGGCGGGCGGAAAAACAAAAGTAAATATCGGTGACAAGACCTTTTCCCTCTCCCACCCCACCCCTCAAGGTTAATCAATACTTTTAGTTATGTCTCATATATAAGGGATTTATAGTCAAAAACTTTGTTTTTCGGGGTTGTTTTATTAAATCCCTTATATTAACTTCACCGCCGTTCCAATCGTCCGTCCTTGGTTCCTTCGTTCGTCCCTCGACCGCGGAAAAACAAAAGTCAAAAATGACCCACTTCCAGTAAACCCATCGAGCTGAAATTTGGCACACGGAGCCGTCTCACCTAACAATGCATCATATCAAAATTTCAGATCGATCGAACGTACCGTCATTAAATTAATGCATTTTTAGTTTATCTATATAAATCACTATTTAGAATGTTTGGTCGTCTGCTAGAGTTTTGAACTATTTTTAAAGCCAAGGGAGATAATACAAAAGTAAATATCGGTGACAAGACCTTTCCCCCTCTCCCACCCCCCTTTAGTTATGTCTCATACATTAACTTCGAAATCTTGTCTGTCATGATCTATGTCGTTCGCGGGCGGGTGGAAAAACAAAAGTAAATAAGGGCTTTCTAATCTTTGTTGTGAGTAACTCACGTAACGTGCTTTGGTGTGTTTTGAAGTCACGTATTTGGTCAGAAAGTGTGCAAATGAAAGTTGTTCTGTTGATGTAATTAGAACGTGTGTAGACGTTTATAGACTTTTGTCGCGTTGAAACATAATCAATACTTTTAGTTATATCTCATATATAAGGGATTTATAGTCAAAAACTTTGTTTTTACGGGGTTGTTTTATTAATTCGTTCTCTTTACACATTAATAAAAGCTCAAATAATGACGTCACGTCACAACATTTTATGGTGAGCAACACATTTTGTTTTTATCTCGAAAGCAACTTTTTATTTTTTTTATCGGGAGTTACCTCGCATAGCGTAGGACTGACTGACAGACACTACTTGCGTGACAATAGCAAATTATATTGTTGAATGTAAAATTTATGAATCGAAACACACTGCATATAGACACATATTTACAGTCAATATTAAATGCTTCAATCCTTCTTAGAAGACTTTGAACTTGCAAGTTACTTTAGGGGCCGTCCAGAAATGACATCATGCACCTAGGTTGGAGGAGGCTCGACAATTTGTGATGAATTGTGACGAGTTTGGGGGGGGGGTTGTTTAAGAATTGTGACGTCACACAAAACCCGCAACTTTAAATAAAAGTTGCCTTGAATATTTGATTGTTTACAGTTTATTTTCTGACGTTATACATGGACTTCACGCGTGTTACGATTTTAGGGTGCAGCCTTAAACTAAATACATACTTAAATGACAAAAAATTAATTTGAAACATGCTCATTTCAAATAGAAAAATGGATATTTTAGGGTGGGGGAATCTTTGTGACATCATAGTGGATGGGGGTTTAAACTTTTTGTGACGATGCGTGAAGAGGTGGGAAGGGTGAAAAATCGGCCAAAATTATGTAACGTCATTTATTTAACACGCTAGTAGTTGTGATAGGAAGAGGTATATATAACTTGACTCAGTTGATAGACACATTCTTTGCTGAAATCAGAAAGTATTTCTGCTGCTGACACATTCCAGACTTTAAGTCAGCAAGTTCTCTTTTTTCTTAACTCAGCCTGAATGATTTTTAACCCGTTGTTTCGGGCATTCTTTTTGTAAAAACCTGCAATTATTTTTTATACTTTATGTTTTAAATAGAAAGAATTAATCTCATACATTTTTCATAAGCCACATTGTAACCACAGAAGAATCACTTGTGACATGGGTTTTGCCAACGTTGCTCTAGTATTTCTATGTTTCTAGTGTTTCAATGTTATGTAATTTATGAACTAAGTAACTGACTTAGAAACTTACTTAGTGTTTTCAGTTTTAATACATAAAAAAAGAATTTTTTAATAGTAAAACAGAAAACTATAGTTTAAAAAACATTAAAAACAACTTTTATAAAAAATATATATTTTTACCCTGGGAACAGTCTTTTTGGCTCCAACCTCCTTTACACTGGCACAAACCTGAGACGGAATCACAACAAAGAGAATTTTCAGGAATGCATTTGCAGGTAACGTTGCAAGTTACATGTCCATAAGTGTAGGGCAAACACTCTGAGAGGAAAAAAATAAACATTTGCTATTCTTAGATATATCTATTGGTCTACAAAGTACAATTATTTACTTGAAATAATATGAATCTCGTGAAAAACATTTTTTAAGAAACCTAGATATACAAAGTGCACAATTTTGTCAAAGATTTTTGGATTTAATAACACAGGCCTATGAAACAGCCACGAATGAAGGGGCAAGAGAGGAGATAGATGAAGAGAAAGAAATGCCTGAGGAAACCAGTAAAACCAACACTTTTATGAACATTTAAACGTCTATTTAAAATGCCGGACTAGACGGAATAAACAAAGGACGCAATAATCTTATGTATAAAAGGAGGTATGCAACAGATACTATAAAATAAATATGAATATGTATGAATGAGGAAAGGTGGACAAAGAAATATTGAGGATAAAGTTATTCATTATTAATGTTCATGTGTATGCATAGCTCTCTCAGGTGAATTAATTCTAAAATCTGTAAGAAATCTTTTGATAGTAATTGTTTTTGTTTAGCCTTGTCGTCCAGGTGGGGCATCCACAGCTCGTCGTCGGCGTCTGCAAATCCTCCAAAGGCAAAGCCAACCTACGAGTGACCTACAGGCATCCCTATCCTGGGCCAGCGTCTACAGGATCTCCCAGTCATGGCCAATTCTATTGATGTCTGCTTCCAATTCTCAGCTCAAGTGTTTCTAGGACGTCCTTTTTTCCGCTTTCCCTGAGAGTTCCATTTTAGGGCTTGCCTTGTATTATTTGAGTCAGGTTTTCTTAGTGTATGACCAATCCACCTCCACCTCTTCTGGAGAATCTCTTCCTTCATTGGCTTCTGCTTTGTCCACTGCCACAGTTCCTGGTTGCTGATTTTGTCCGGTCAGTAAATTCTGAGAATCCATTTTTCCTTCTTAAACAGTAGTTGATAAAGGACTTTATTCTGGTGAGGTTTGCGGCCATCGTTCTTCACATCGCAGCTCCATATAGCAGCACTGACTTCAGCATGGCGTTGAAGATCCATATTTTAAACTTGCTGCTTAAGTTGTTGTAGACCTAAACATTCTTTAGTTGCTGGAAGCAGGCCCAGACTTAAGAGACCCAGGGCCCTCATAATGATCAAATGTATTAGGTTTCCTGAAGTTTTCTCGGTATGTTACCAAATACTGACACAGTTCAACGATCGTACCCATGTCGATGTTATCAGACTCGAGAGATTTGCTAACTTTATAAAACATTTCATAGATGAAATTCCAGAGAAGTGACAAAAAGCAAGTTTCCATCGAGTATAATGAATTTAGAAGAACTGAAGCCTCAGAGCGCGTAGATGGTTTTTCATTTGCATCATTGGCAATTATCTGAAGAGCTGCCATGATCTCATCCCAAGAGCAACATAGACTTCGGCAGGCGTCAGCTCAAGCAGATCATCTTGTCTGAGTAACTCTTCACGACTGTTTGACTTCAGTTTCGACAACAAAATCTGTGTGATGATGCCGAAAAAATATAATTATACAATGACTGCAAAATACCGAAAAAAGATAAAGCAGCTTGACAAGACTCGGCCACACAGTATCCGACAAGATTCAGTGAGTGAGCCAAACAGAAAACGAAATCTATCACAGGGTTAAATTGTTTTATTCTCAATTGAAGACCATAATATACAGACATAACGCTAGTATTGTCGTAAGACTTCCCCCACGGCTTACTATGACAAACCAATACAAACTAAAGCTGCGCAGGGTGCGCATAATTTATTTAAAATATTTATTATATTATTTTTAAGAAAGCTTTTTGATAATGCAGGCCAGGCTTTTAAGCTTATGTAAAGATTCTAACACCGGGTCCACTCGGCTAGCTGGGGCCCTAGGCCTGGGCCTTGTAGGCCATGGCAGAAATCTGGCCATGTTTGGAAGGCTGCTTATGACTTCCCGATCCTTATTTTGACATCAGCATCCGTTCCACCTTGTTTATCTAACACGCTGCCAAGGTAAACAAAACTGTCCACCTCCTCGAGTTCTTCTCTTTCAAGCAAGATGGACGATGTACTGGTTGGCATTACCTGTGAGGACTTCAATCTTCCCTTTGTGTATATTGAGACCCATGCTATCAAAATTGGCTGCAGCATTGTTTGTTTTATCCTGCATCTGTTGTTGGGTATGTGAAAGTAGGGCAAGATCATCATCAAAGTCAAGATCATCAAGTTGATCTCACAAGATCCATTGGATGCCATTTCATTTTTGCTGCGTGGATACTTTCATCACCCAGTCAATGTCTCACAAGAACAAGAAGGGTAACAGCAAACAAAATTGTCTCACACGAGTCTTCAACTGGAAAGCATCTGTCACCTGCTGACCATGGACAACTGGGCAGCTCATCCCTTCATACGTGTTCCTGATTTCATCAGTAATCTTCTGCGGCATCCCATAGTGTCTTAACAGCTTCCACAGAGTTTGCCTGTCCACACTGCCACATGCGTTTTCATAGTCAACAAAGTTGACATTGAGAGGTGAGTTCCACTGTATTTACTGCTCCAGAATGATTTTTACAAGTGTTGTGTATCATAATCCTCTGGTTAACATTAGTTTATTGAGCTGAGTCTAAACTAGAGACATATAAGATGCATTGTCAAGAATCAACGTTAGTTGATCAATATAGGCTATTTTATTAAAACTTGGTCTGAACACATTTCGCTTTCTACATCAATATTTGCTAAAGGTGTTAGATATGCTTATTTTATCTCTTTATATCATAGGGACGTGGCTGGATAGCGAAGTCAATAGTGCGCTCGCCTCACAAGTTGAGGGGCGTGGGATCGAGCCCACGCAAAGCCACACTAAGAATGAAAAATGACTAACGCTAAGAAAGTCCTCCGCTGACCTGGAAGGGAATTGGGGCAGCAACCAGGTATAACAAACCCCGAGTAAGCTGTAATGGAAACCAATTTTCCGGATTATTGAAATGATACTAAATTGTTTAAAAACTACTCGAATAATGAAAGTTTTAACCAAGTGACTTTTATTCAAAAACGCATCTGACATTTAATATATTTTGTATTTTTATTTGGACGATTCGATTTTATAACTTTATTAATATATATACCTACATTCCTTACCGAATTGCTAGATTCATATTATTCACAATCAAACAAAAACATGGATCACTACAAGGATCTTCACATGCCATAGCTAAAGAGATTCGGACTAAAAGGATAAGAAATGAGAGATTTAATTGAAGAAAAAGTTGCTGAAGAAAATGTTAATCATAGATAGCTGAAGAATAAGAGCAGCGAAGAAAGTGAAGTAAATGAAATCAAAGAATAGCTGAAGAAAAAGAGCAGCGAAGAAAAGCTGAGAAGAAGAAAAAGCAAGAATTGCTGAAGAAAAAGCAAGAATTGCGAAGAGATTGGCCAGCACAACTGATACTCAATTAACTAGAGAAGCATTTGAAGGCTTTATTACAGTATAGCAAAAGAAGCAAAAGCATATATAAGAATGTCAAAAAGGCACTTCTGTGTCATTTTTGGAAAGTCTGGAAATGATTTTGAAAGAGATTTTTACCTTGAAATGAGGAATCAAGATGACAAAGATCCACAGATCTTAGTACATGATATGAACTAGTCACAAACTAACATATTGGCCTGGAAATGACAGCAATAGATACGAGCAATCAAATAGGACTTAATAGACATGGTTGTTATTTGACAAGTTTTTTTAGAAAAACTGCAACTCCTTCCCTTATTCCATATTTGGACTGACAGAAAGTTCGTACTCAAGCAGAAGTAACTAAGTGCATTAGAAACATTCAAAGACTATTTTCGAATGTGGAACATGGATTAGAGACAAGACTTATATTTTACAGCTATACCATAATTAAAAAGTCAAGAAAAAAGGCAAGGTATGAGAAACCAGAGTCTGCCAA